>LR990089.1:543319-1143319 GCA_905147235.1 Erynnis tages
TTTTCTTTTCTTTTCTTCAAGGACAAGCATATCTACAAAAATACATATAATATACATACATACACCTATGAAAGGTATACTCGTTTGGAAGCTTTAACAGACCAACATACATATATGTAAATATTGTGCAGTTCCGTTAATATTACATACACACATACATGTTGAATTGATAAACTCCTTTTTTAAACTCCTTCCAGCTCTGCAGTCAAGTCGCGCGCGTACTATAAATCTACAGTTGACAGTTCCATTGTCCATGTTGTATTGGTGGGCATTGACCAAATGGTGCTCTCAATCGTATAGCGACGCAAAATTGTCCTGAAATTGGTACAAGTGTTGTTAGGCAACGGTTGGTTTACCTCAAGGACCGTTACCCGTTTTTATGTCAGTTTGATATGGGTTTGAAAACGGGGATGTTGTTCCGTACTGTATTTTTAATGTTAATTAATTGAATGAACAGACCTTTTCGTTTTAAGTTAGCACTATATAGACAGGTATATGGCATTCCACTGGCAATAGTCCTTTAATAGGACCAGTATCAACTTTTATGACAACCGAATAAGATATAACAATATACGCAGTGAGGTTTTGTCTGTAACCCATTGACAAGATGAGGAGGCTTATCTCGTTACACTCTCAGTACATCCTTAGTCCACCCCGCTGGCCTAGTGCGGGTTGGTGGACTAAAGATACCTTTGAAAACATTATGGAGAAATTGCAGGCACGCAGGTGATTTGCAGGTTTCCTTACGGTGGTTTTTCTTTTCCATTATAGCAGGTGATATTTAATTTTAAAAGCGGAATAGCTTTTGGTGCCTTCCACTAGAATTCAAACCCGAACCCCTTAAGTAAGATCGAATTCTATGCCATTGGGCTACAAGTATTACTGCTTAAAATAAGTATAGTCGAATAAGAAGATAATTAAAACATAGTTTTTCTCCAAACTTTGTTGTATTAATTGCCAAAGTTGCGTCCAGGGAAACATCCATTCCGATGAAGAATTGCTTTTATGTCATTACTTTGATTAATCGACTTTTGTAGACAAAGAGCCGACGAATTAAGCCATTGCATTAATTATATAGGCTACAAATAAAATAGAGAACCACCGCCGCTCTCGTTAACCGTCGTGAAAGAAGTAATGTAATGTGTTTCAGTTTAAGAGACGGATTAGATGGACGAACTAGTCCTGCGACTGTCTTTCCCAGAGTTTGAAGTAAAGACTGTTTTAGTCCATGGTATTACTAACTTGTTAGTAACCCATTAATGACCCACTAGAGTCGGGTCTACTCTCACAATGAGGGATGTAGGCCTTAGTCAATCTTTGAGAACATTTTTTTGTGAACTCTCAGGCGTGCAGGTTTCCTCACGATGTTTCCTTCACCGTAACAGCAGGTGATATTTGATGTCATATCGCGCACATAACATTTTTTACAAAGTCATTGGTGTGTGCCACTGGGGTTCGAACCCGGACCCCTCGATTAAGAGGTCGGATTCTAACTCTATCACTGCTTTCCAACTGCTTTACTAACTTAACTACTTAGATTATCTTTCTATGGCCTACAGTGGGTTAAAAAGGGTTTGAAGGGCCTTTAATCACTATGATCGATCGAATCGATCAGATTCAAGTGACATCTGAAATTGGGACGTAGTTTTGAAATTATTAGACTCGGAATTTTTCTCCCGCTACATAAAGATGTGTTCAAAGTTGTGCCACGGGACGATTTGAAAGTCTGTCACGTAGCTGGAAGTGGCGAGGTGCGGTAATAACTCTGACTGTATGGAAAATGTTACTTAGGTAGTAGGTAGATTCGTCTTTGGATTTTTTTCATTCTTTGTAGCTTTTCACCTTTTAAGCAATAAACTATGTATTAATTAAATGTTCGCAAAGTAAATGACTATTAACAAAATATTATGATGGCAGATCTTACCACGTAACTATTTATTTAGTCGTAGATCAATTTATTCGTACGAGAAATTGTTTATTCTCGTACGAATAAATTATTTTGGATTCGCAAAAAGGTTTCTTTCAGTCTTAGTAGATAGCAGTGTAAGCTTACATTCACAAAACGTGCGACTCATTTGACATCGCCCTTGCGATACTTAATTATTGACATTATAAAGACAAGTGTTTGTCATCTCAAAATTATATTATCAAAACTTGCATCCAGATTTTCACTTCATTCGAGTTAAAGAAACCTGCTCAATAAACGTGAAACCTAAATATATTCAGGGGCGTGACACCGGGCCGATTTGGAAGTCTGTCACGTCGCTGGAAGCGGCGCGGCGCGGTGATAACTGTGTGACGTCAACGCGGATTATTTGCTCGTAGGCACATTTTTTGTCGTCGGCAATCTTATTGGTAGGAATAAGAGTTAACTGCATTTTTTTCGCGACTGACTTAGTAAGGCTCACAGCTGCAACTAAACTTCATTTTGCCTCATTATTATAGTATTGATAAAAAAGAAAAAGAAAGAAAAAGAAAGACCCTAAAATTATCAAACGCTGTCTAAGTTAAAATAATTCGCGTTTAAAAATTCAATGAGCCACGAACGACATTGGAAAGTTACACAATTAAACGAAGTTACAACAAAAAAGTTGAGCCAAAAAAAGTAAAACAATTACTTTCTTTAACGGCCGCGCGAAGGTGGCTAGTGACACCACAGTATAAAGATTACACAGTAATGTGTCTTCATACAAACGGTCGGTTCGGTATGTGTACACTCGATACACAAACTGACGCTAATGAGCCGCAGTGCTGAACAAATTTAACTAAAGATTTGAAGATTTATATTGAAGAGATTACCATAATAATTTACAATCGTTTGCTGTACGTAAACAGCTGCAATAATGGCGAACTGTGTCTGAATTTAATTTTCTATTCGAATGCGGATTTTTATACTAATTCTGTTCGAACCTCTCAATCAACTCGCAAAATATTTTCCGGTTTCAAATTTTTAAGGATGTGTTTTTAAACATTTTTAGATTAAAATTACTAATGAAAATAACCAACATGTAACAAACATACCTTTTGAACATTTCCTTTTTCAAATGTGTCCATTTTATATTTCAATAAAAAATAAAATTCGAGGACAGGACCGAGACACATTACTGTATAATCATTATACTGTGGCGAAACTTGCGAGCTCACTCGGAGACTGGAAACTCAAGTTTTCAAATACTTTTTACAACTTTAAACAAGATAAAGGCCCTTTTAAGTCCTATTCACATCTATCAGCTCGTACGACAACATTATTGCTTACATTTTCTCGCAAGATACAGGAAAAGATTTTTAGAAGAGTTAAAAAATTAATAAAGCGTTAAAAAGATCAGCATAAAAATTGTTTTATTTTTGATTAATATTCTCTTTTAATGTTTTATAATATTAATAAAACATAATAACCGTGTATTGGCCGTAATGCACTGTAAAATTTTGAACTAATATTATCCCGTAGGTATTAAATATTTGTAAGTATTATAATGTCTAACGATATATATCATATCTTTCACAGACTTTTACTCCATACAAAAATTGGATTTTAAACAAAGAACAAATTTATGTTTGACAGACCTCTATAATTTTTACACTGTGGGTGGTAGTGTCTTGGCGTTACGCGGAACGTCACTTTTCTGTAAATTTGCGTCATTGGCCGCAAACTACATCGGTTTGCTATAACTCAGAATAAGGGTGTAGAAATTTTGTCTTGTTGTTCGTCAATCGGTTATGTAAGTTAGTTAGTTAATCTCCAATAAAATTTGCTCGTTTCATGTCTCGTGCAGGTTTCCTCATGATGTTTTCCTTCACTGTTACAGCAGGTGCTATTGCGTGCCACTGGGACTCGAATCCGGACCCCTCTCAGAATTAGCCAGTGGGCTCACGTTGTCACTGTATACATTTTATTCAGTGAAAGAGCGGAATTTGAACATAAATAGGTGGGTTCCTGTGAATATTTATGGAGGCGCCGACGGGTGAGAATTTATAGCTTACAGGAACAGCCGCGCGGCGTGGCTGCGAATACCGGGAGCGGCTTTTATGTCAAAAATCTTTTGAGATTACTACGTATTTTTCTGTAAGTTGTTGTGTCGAGTATTAAAAAAATAACGCTTCACACTCATAGCCCCAAACTAGGATTACACAACTACAATTAAGATACACTTACCTAGACCAGGAGCAGAAATTTAACGCATCATTCAAAACTCTGCTCCACTGGGAGTCGAACTCAGGACCCTCTGGGTAGCGCACCGGCGTCTTAACCGCTGCGCCACTGAATTTGTCAATGCAATATGTTGTTTTTTGTGTGAAAATATGTTTGCCGGAAATACTTTATTTGAGGCGTCTTCATGAGTAGCAAAGTAGTCGAATACAACCTCAGACAGTTCCGAATCACCGGAAATGGTTAACTTTAATTAAATTTTAAAACATACTGTTTTACTAACATATGAAACATATTTAAAGGGAGATACTAAGAGAGAGAAAAAACTACAATATTAATAAAAATTGTTACTTTCTGAGCTTTCATTGAATTTTCCATTTTTTTTATACAGACCCATTCCTCATAAATATTAGCTTTAATCAATTATAAAGGAGACTACAATACCTAAATATAGAAATGAATTAAATAAATGTACTTGACTTAAATTAGGTATGATTTAGTTCAGACTTCCGAAGTAAATTGGTCCGTTACTATGATGTGACATCATTGATGTCGTTTTGAATAAATGTTCAAGGTCTGTAGACTACGAATAAAGCAATTTGGCTTCATTTATTATCTCAAGTCCACTCAAGCCTGTCTAACTTTAGTACTCAATTATTAATGACCCAATCTCAAATAAGTATTTTGATATTGAAGGTAATTTAATATAGACTTGCCTTGGGAACCTTCCTCTGTATACTCTGTAAAAGTATTCTAATTGAAATACACACTGACATGCGACAAAATGTTTGCAAATTCGTTGTCGTACGAGCGACATTTGCGTGCGATATGACAATTAGGACACGGGGTTCATACAGCAACGATGAAAGATGCAATATTAAGTCTTAAGACTCAGTATTAAGTCTTGAAACTCGCTTCCAATAAATTAAACGTTTAATTAAAAGCCGTAATTGTTACGACGAAAACAGATAATTTTTATCCCTTCTTCCCAAACTTGAGTCGTTAAGGATAACGTTCGCTCAGTGCAATAACAGTCGCAAAAAGGCCGAAAAAGGCACGAAAAGGCCGTAAACTGCGTAATAAAGTAAAAAACTCGTCCGCTAGTTATTTACTGACATAAACACACTGGCTCTAGTTGTAAGAAAACATCGTAAACGGTTGCCAGTCGAGTATGGGGTTTGGTGCGAGTCGTGAGAAAAGTACGGATTATGTACCTATGAATTGAACAAAGAATTATATTTCATCTTACCACGAATATTCACTGTGGTAGGTTATGTGGTAGGTTTGCCACACAACACCAATTCCCACATTTGCCACAAGAATTCCCACTCTTGCTCTGCTGCTTTTTGAAATATTCAAAGAGGGGACGGATAATCTCAAAAGAACAGCCCGCGAATGGCGACTACTCGTATCTACGGATGGACTCGTATCTAAAAGGAGTATAGGCCATGCTCCGACTAGGTGTTCTGACCGCCGGTCCCAGCCGCAGACGACCTGAAGAGGACAGCGGAAAACCACTGGATTCAAAGGGTCCAGGACAGGGTGGAGTGGCGTCAGTTAGGGAAGGCCATGTCCAGCAGTGGACAACGAAGAGCTGAAAGGGGGGAAAGCCGGAAGGAAGATATTTGTACCTGACATAGCTCTCGGAGTTTGCAAATTAAAGTGGCAACGGGCTGGCCACATCGTTCGCAGGACTGACAACCGATGGGACTGATAACCTCAAAGTTGTGCTGTCAGATTTTTTCCCCTAATTCGGGAATCAAGAATCAGTGTGAATCAGAAGATTTTGTGCAGAAAAAGCATTCCACTGGCGACTTCTACCCTCTTCTAACTTAAGGCGAAGGCGCAAACTTTCAATACAGCGGCCCCGTACCCAATCAGTGACAGTCACTTATTGAATTTTGTTGTGCTCGAGAAAAGTTTCAATAATTCCTCCGATCGCGGAAACTTTATCAATTTCCCAAACTCGGGACATATCGCGATGGGGAATACTTCCAGCGGGAATGGCAAGTTTTGTGGCGCTTTTTTCGCGATACGGTCCCCCTTGTAATTAGTTTTGGTGGGCGTCAAATCTGTTCAAAAGTTGGGAGACAGCGCTTTTTCTGCTGAGGTGTATGAAATATTCATTTCCGTGTTTTTAGGTATCACCATTGCAGATCGTCTTTTTCTGATAAAAACGTGAGTTGAGGTTGAGTAATTCCGATGAGGAAGATAGGAGTCGGACATTTTATTTGCTAGTACTTAGTAGCAAAGCAGGAATCCAGGAATTCTTAACAGGACGTAAACAAAGTTATGTTCCCATTAAAATCCGAGTTAACCTTCCCAGATTCAACAGGACCTGCAAATCTAAGGCAAACGTAATTAGTGAGACGGCGCGCTAATTAGGGGACACGAGATGAAACAATTAATTAAGTCCCATCCTATAATAACAGAACTTTATTCGAGTTAGGCTCGGTCTGTTCGAGTCAAAATACATTCAGTCTGCCTCTTATAAAAAAATGTGTGCGTCTCGGGACGCTCGACACAAGTGATAACCTAAACGAATCTAAGTTGAACTATTTAATATTGCCGAATAGATATTAAAAAGTCTTTTATAAAAAAATAAATAAAAAAACAAATTGAATGACATCTATTTGAATGACGATTTGACACTTTTGCTACTGCTGCTTTGACCAGCTGCTGTAATATGGGTGACCTTCTATGTGTTTATGCGAGCCTAGTACTTTCAGCGCGATATAGTATGAGGAATTTTTAATAGGTAGATGTTTTTTTCTTTTCTTGAATTTTGACGTTTTTGAATTTCTATAGCTGCGTCTCGTAACGGTGTCGCGAGTCTAGAGAATTTATTTCATCGAAAAATATGCGTACCGCGCCAAAAGAAGTTTTCACTTCAATAAGATATACATAACTACATCCTATTTAGTAACTAAGAAACCCGTGGACGTAAAAGGGTAAACCTAACAAATTTTAAAGGTAGCAATCTGAATTGGCAACGTGCCGGTTCTGATTCCTGGGGCCCGATTTTGTATGACCATTCACACTCGTATCGCGGCAATGTCGTGTCTTACGTGTGATAAAAAGTCAAAAAAGGCTTAAAAGTCAAATATCAAGACAATCTACTGTGTGCCTTATAGAGTAGACATTAAGGTTTCTTGTCGTGCCGAGTTCATGAAATGACATACGGTTGGACGACACACGATATCGGCACGAAATCGGAATGGTCATACAGAATCAGCCCCCTGATTCACTAAGTCCTAAAAGATTTCGTGCCGGTATCGTGTGACATCAAACCGTACGTCAGTTCATGAACTCGGCACGACAAGAAACCTTAATGTCTATTCTATAAGGCGCACAATAGAACGTCACCTCACATTTGACTTTTAAGCCTTTTTTGACTTTTTATCATGGGTAAGACACGACATTGCCGCGATGCGAGTGTGAATGGTCATACAGAATCAGGCCCCTGGCCGTAACGTTCTATTGACTGATAACCGGTGGGGGAGCAAACTCTTTGGATGGCGACCACGTCTCTGCAAAATACAGCCTCCCTCCTACTAGGTGTACTGATGACTGAAGCTTTGATTCCAATTCGTAAAAATCTGTACATGCCTTGTACACTGCAAGCCACAACAATTGGCATCATGCTCCTTTGCTATTTGTCCACTAAATATACATTTTCATATATTTTCGCAGACCTTCAATACATCATCTCGGGATCTATTACGGAACTGACGCAGACTGAAGGTCGCGGATACCAATATCTGCGCGGGTATAAAAAACCGATTATTCTTTGTAATGGGTGCGTTATAGCGAGTAAGGAAGGGTATACCTCATACGCATTTCTATTTATTATGTGCCTTAAGTATGTACAGATAGTATGTTTGAATGTTATACGTGATACAAGTAAGTAGGTAAAGGTGAGTGTCCAGTGGCTAAGAATTCAACCTCTCGCTCGAGGGGTCCGGGTTCAAGTCCCAGTGGCACGCACCAAAAACTTTCTTTAAAATAAAGTTATGTGCGGTTTATGAAATTAAATATCACCTGCTGTTACGGTGAAGGAGAGTTCAAAAAAATGTTCTCAAAGGCATATTAAGTCCACCAACCCGCATTAGGCCAGCGTGGTGGACTAAGGCCTACGTCCCTCTCATTGTGAGAGGAGACCCGACCCTGCAGTGGCTACAAGGCCACTGGTATTCGATCCCCTTGATTCGAGGTCGAATTTTAGGTCACTGGGATATCACCGCTAAAGAAGTCGGTTTAATTTTTTAATAATTTTTTTGAGGTTCTTTTAGCACCTCAAAGATATTTTCGGATCAGATCGTGTCGGTCGGGAGTCCCCGGGGCGCAGCGCAATCCCGTCCGCGCACCTGCCACTAATTCCCATCGTTTACCTCATACATAGCAATTTCACAAGGACTTACTTTGAAGCTGTTCTGGACACCCTGTAAATTCTTTCACTTTTTTTAGAGTTCCGTACCCAAAAGGTAGAAAAGAAAAAGGGAGTCCTAAAAAGTCTGAGCTCGAATCCGAGTGGCAGGCACCGATGATTTTGTAAAAAAGTATGTGCGCTTTATAAAATTAAATATTACACCGTGAGGAAACCTACATGCCTGAGAGTTCACACAAAAAAAGTTCTCGAAGGCATTTGAAGTCCACCAACCTGCAGTAGGCCAGCATGGTGGACTGAGGCCTACATCCCTCTCATTGTGAGAGGAGACCCGACCTTGTAGTGGGACATTAATGGGTTACTGACAAGTACACTTGGCAGCACTGGACAAGGACTGGACACATAAATATCGTAGTAAAGGAAATCTTTCAAAAAGTCTACAACGATACACTGTATTACTGTACACTGTACTACCCACCCACTAATAACACCCTCACAAAACCATAAAGATAACTACAACCACCAACCCCCACCACCCCCACACACATCCTGCAAACAACCCCATCCCCCAAACAATAAAACGTTAAATGATAATTCCGCGGGATGGTTCTCCGTTTCCGGACCACGACTTCCGGAGACACGCATTAGCCATTAGCATGGCGGCTGCCGGTGACGTCACATCCGTTTGCCTGATGTATCGATATATCGCACCATCGATAGTGGTGTCAATAGTGCGAAAATTGGGGATGGATGTTGTCAGGCGCTCAGTTTTGACGCGATTTCGTACGAATTCAACTTGTGCGTCTACGTACGAGTACGAACAATCCCGACCTTAGAAATACTGTATGGGAGCGATCACACTGCACGCGAGTTAGCCGTATGTGAAATTAGTCGCGCGCAGTGTGAGTGTGAAAATCGTCATTTTAGCCCAGTCAGATTAGGACTTCATATCAAAGAAATTACTATTTCCCTTTTCTTAAATCCTTGGAAGGAGAGGAGGGGGGAGTTTGTCACTGGCAGTCTACATTTAGATTGAGAAAATTAAATTAATTAATCCATTAATCGAACCATCGACATAAACACATCACTACGAACTGTCCCAGTGGCTTTAATGTATCGAGTTTGGTATCGAGTGGATAGGACTGCTCACTGCTCGATGCAATTGAATTCGTAAATCGCTACGTACGAGTGCTCTCTGTATCTCTCTAGTTATTTCCTGTAGATTCGTATATGGGTTTGATCGAAGGTATTAAATTTTGTAAGTTTGTAAGGCTTTACCACCTAAAAAATTACCGTTTTTCTCTCGTTTACAGTGTGGCGTTACATGTATATGCTGAAATCGAAATCGAAATCAACATCCTGTTCAAACTATATGGAATATTATAACGTTTTCAAAAGTTTATAATACTATAAACAACGTTATACAGCGTTTTCGGCTTCGAACTCGACTTCGAGCGATAATTTAAAGTATTGTAAAAGCATAAAAGAAAAAAGAAACCAGATTTCATTGACAAAACACCCCCCATATAGGGGCACTAGCTCCTCCTTTTGAAAGCAGCCATTTGAATTTTGTATTAAATTTTTTTGTGAGTCCAGAATGTTCTACAGAGATGAAAAAGGCGTGGAGGGCGGCTAGACCCCTATCAAATTTGGTCTATTTTATGTCCTTAAATTATCGCTTGTTCGAAGCCAAACAACCTGTACAAACGAAACGACAAAGGTAACGAATGAAAGGTCTATTATGGTAGGTCCTCTTCTGATATTTCTAATCAAATATTGCGTATAGAAATCTTGGGTATATAAATACAACCAAACATTCCTGGTTTCAGATTCGAAGTACTCTCTGATCCGGCTCCGGTTAAACAATGTCACGTGATATCAGTGCTCGTAGGCAGGAAGAGATTATGTTTGGAGATCCCATTGGAACCACAGCCTGTACTCGATTTCGGTTTGAATGGCCCTTGAATTTAGTAGTGTATCGAATTGGGATGAATATTGAATAGGTAAAGACACAATTAATAAACCATGGTTTCCTAAAATAGTGCAGCGGAAAATTTTGATTAAATTCTGATAAAATCGTAACCCATTAACGACCCACTATGGTGTTGGGTCTACTCACACAATGAGAAGGGTGTAGGCCTTACCACCACACTGGCCTAATGCAGTTTAGTGGACTTCACATGCCTTTGAGAATATTATAAAGAACTCTACATCTGTATGTGGAGTTGTAGATTTGCCTTCACCATATAGCAGGTGCAGAAGGGAGTACGTAGTGCTGTAAAAGGGAGAGAGGAAAGTGGGAGGGGGTCTAAAACTCTAAACCCTCGTACGCTGATACGCAGAGATGGGATCAAAAGGACTAAAAATTCCCTTGAGATAGAAACGCTATTAGCGTCGGCGGAAGCACATATGATTAAGAGGATCATGGAAAATGAAAATTGTTAAAGGAATATTATACTAGCCTACCGACTGTCTGTAGGGGTTGTCTGTGGGGACTTTAGGGTTAGGTACAGAAAGGATTGAAAGGTATCCTAATGTTAAACAAGGCAAACATTGTGCTAAAATTCGTCTATTTATCCATTGGTATCGTCCATAATACTTCTGGGGTTACTGGGGTTACTGACATGTGAGATAAGTCCTGACTTTTACGGTAATGTTGTGCCTATCCACTTAGAAGTCCTGGTCGGAGGGCGGTCTGTGCTCATCTTTTGCCCCGACGTGGTCGCCATTCGAGGACTTTTCCCCATCGGTTGTCAGTCCTGCAAACGATGTGACCAGTCCATTTTCTTTGACGCTATCAGAAAAACAGTCTCGATTTCTTTCACCATATTTCTATTCATCACTCGCTGTTCCACTTATTAATGTCAGGTTTCTTCCACGATGGCGCAATGCCAATATGTTACTGCAAAAACCACTCCATTACACGTTACTGATGGCTGTCATTTGTGGACGCTAATGATATAAAATACGCTCTGAAGCGAATCCAATGTTCTTCATATATAAGCCTTTTTTGTGCTTTTTTGGCATGAAGACATATTGATGTTACTGTCTTCGGCGCTTTCCCCTGCCTTCTTTCTTTTCAGCAGTCCACTGCTGGAATTTCTCCTAATCGACGTAAAAGTAAACGTCGTGTGGTAACATGCCTAGAAATTCTCCATAATGTGCTTAAAGGCATGTGAAGTCCACCTTCCCGCGTTAGGCTAGCGTCGTGGACTAAGGCCTACATCCTTCTCATTGTGAGAGAATACCCGAGTCTGAAGTGGGTCATTAATAGGTTTAATTCAAATTCATCAAAGAATCGACGCCACTCCGCCCGGTCCTGGGCCCTTTGAATCCAAAGGTTTCCCCTGTCTCCTTTAAGTCATCAGTCTATCTGGTCGGAGGGCGGCTTGTAGGTACTTCTATTGCCACGACTTGCTCACCATTCGAGAACCTTCTCCCTTAAATAGTAAAGTAATTTTTTGCCCAATGCCGCAAGGTTAATTTACGTCCTTATTATGAAACTAAGAACCATTCAGTCCGCATGCTTGTTAAGAAAAAATGCCACAAAATTTTTGACTTAGCCACCTCATCGCTCCAAAACTTTCCTCATCATACTCGTAAATAACTCAAAAACCTTTATCTTCGTTCGTGGAAAACTCGGCGAAAAAAGCTAATATTTTGTAGCGATAACCCCATAACGTCTCCATCAATTCACCACAAATGCCTAGCTAATTCAAGTTGTATCAAATATTAAGGGGAAGAAGCACCGTACCGTATACTCGGCAGCGCTAGTGATGCATATTGAATCGTTCTTCACGTAAGCAACGTAAGGCTTTAAGCTTTTACTTAATGAGGTACACATGTGTACGAATGAATGTTATAGTATCCTACTCTTCTAAGCGGTGATAGCCCAGTGGCTTAGAATTCGACCTCGAATCGAGGGATCCGGGTTCGAATCCCAGTGGCACGCACCAATGACTTTGTAATAAAAGTTATGTGCGATTTATGAAATTAAATATCACCTGCTGTTACGGTGAAGGAAAACATCGTGAGGAAACCTGCATGCCTGAGAGTTCACAAAAAAAAATGTCCTCAAAGGCATGCGAAGTCCACCAACCCGCAGTAGGCCAGTGTGGTGGACTAAGGCCTACATCCTTCTCATTGTGAGAGGAGACCCGACCCTGTAGTGGGTCATTAATGGGTACTGACATGACATCCTACTCTTGTTGATGTGTGTGTAATAATAGTAGAATAGTCTCTTCTAAAATTGACGAAAAAAAATTGACGACCCGAGTGGCGCAGTGGTTAAGACACCGGTGCGCTACGCGGAGGGTCCTGGGTTCGATTCCCAGCAGAGCAGAGATTTGAATGATGAATTTGAATTTCTGTTTCTGGTCTGGGTGTGTTTTGTTCTTGTGTGTGTGTCCATGGCGCCCACGACACGGAATCCTAGTGTGGGGCTGTGAGTGTGAAGCGTTATTTATTATTATTACTTAAAAATGAGCGATTAAATAAAAACTGTGGTAGTTATGTCAAATTTAAATATCTTAAAAATGACTAGCAAAATGAAGCTGTGTCCAACACTTTTAATTACCGACATCGACTTGTTTAATCGACATCGACACCGTGCTTATTTATAATTTTAATATTATTTATAATGTGTACGCAACATAAAGTTACATTCGCATAGGCTCTTTGATGAAAGCAATGTCACTGAAGAAATTTTCATTATTCCGCTACATGAACAGTCAAACAAATGATCTTCCATCTTGAATAAAACAGGCTCGGCAGTACCTACGCAAGCAGTGTGGCTTGTGCAAATCAAATAAAAGCTGGATTTGAATAATTCCATTCCAATTTATGTATCCCTCATGTCATACATTCCAACAAGAGTCCCGAGGAGCCCGGGATTGTGTCGAAACTTGTTCTTTGAGGTCCATGAAAATGTACGATTGTTTTGCGAATAAATAATACATTCTTTGTAGATAAAAAGTAATATTAACATTTTACCGTGAAGATGCCTTAAGTCGTTGTCAATTGGCTAAAAGTGAAAGTGTCTGGAATGTTATAAGTTGAAATATAGTGGTTAAATTTACACTATGCGAACGGAGCAGTGTGATATGTGGCAGAATTAAAGTTCTACGAATATAATAATGTATATTCTTTAATTTGTATTTGAATAAAAACACAACTGCGTTTCTCTGCAATACGAAAGAAACAACATTTAATGTTTTTATTCCATATAAATAATGAATTAATAAATAGTTATTTTAAAATATAAATTACATATTTTCATCAATGACTTCAAATCCCGAATATCAAAATCATATTTCATAATTTAGAAGAAAACCATAGCTCTGACCATAAAGTAAGTTGCTGAGACAACCAAGCAACCAACCGTTGTAGAGTCCACATCACCTGATGATGCTCCGTTTTGGGGCGAAACACGTGTCGTGTGCTATTGGAATAAGTTGTTATGGTATATACCTACTCAGAGAGATAAGGGAGGGTGGTGGGTCCATACCAAAACAAGTTCCACGTGTGCGGATTGTTGCAAACAAATATAAATACAACTTAAATAACAATGGATTTCCGCAAAGTAACGCCTGATACAATATATTATATAAGATTTTCTTTACACGAATTCTAATATTTTAAATAAATGCCAATAGAAATACATTAAACTAATTAAAAACGAAATGAAATGAAAATCATTTATTTGCACGAATATCGGTTAGTTTAAGGTTTTACAGGGCATTTTGATCAATCCATATTCACCAGAAATTTCATAAAAGTTTGAGTACTTTGCCATGCACAGAAACATACATTGTACTGGGAATGGTGGATAAGTGTTGACGTATCCAAGCTAATATAACGTATCCAAGTTTGGTAAGCGACGGTAACCCAGAAAGCTAGTAACTGGCATGACTTACACCAGACAATGCCAGTCGCTCGCCGCCGCGCTGTCTGGCGGAACGGTCGCCACCCGACACCGCCCGTCATAAGATTACGACTTACCTCTTTAAACGTGTCAACATCTTAAGGACATACGTAAGCGTCTAACTATAGTAGTAGAGGGCGCCAGACATCATGTATTTTGGTGGACGATTGAGTAGTTTTCGTGTGTACTAAGATCGTATGCCTACCAGCTGGCTCGCTTTGGCGACCAATTTCCAGGTATCAGATAGTCAAGTTACATAAAACATTATTGACGTCACGTATTTTCTCCAAGCTTAATTTCACAAGCTTAATTTTCATTTTCTTTTTACAGTATTGTAGACAATACTGTAAAAGAATAAGTCGTCAATACTCCCAGACACTTTTCGTCGGCCGTTTTGCTTAACAGACGCTTCAAACTTTATGGTATATTAACGACGACTTATTTGAGGTTAGATATGGGTGTCCATTTCAGATAACACATTAGATTTATAATGTCCAGGACAAGGAGTGTGAAATCTATGCTAGTACCGACCACTCTTTGACCCGTGCACATCTACGATCGGAACTAATTCAAATATGTCAGTAGGAACAGTAATCAATTTTGTTCAGAGCTCATCTTACATTGGTTACTATACGCTTATCACTTGTTCGAAACCAATCCTTACGCACGCAATCCTTATCCCCCTCCCCTCGCACTTACGTATGATTTGACTGATTTAATTCTTTGTAAACGCTATGAAATGCTGTGACTATTAGGTTATGAGGTCGGAGTTACAAAGGAAATTTAAAGCAAAACTAAGTGCAGGGCTATGCCTGCTGAGTACTTGAATAAATTCAAAATAATTCCAAATTAGGTCCACGACGCGACACGAACATAAACATTACCCCAATGGCCTATTTAAATCTGTTTTGCAGAACCGGAAAACCGGATTTATCTCTCCAGTCCGCCGCGCGATTCAAAATTATCGTCGTTAAGGAGTTACGATTTCCACACCAACGATTTTCAACTGTGATTTGAGATTTATAACGACAATCTTACCCCTTGATCCCCTAAGAATTCACTTCCTAACCTTTATAGGCTTTATATACAAGGAATAAGGTCGAAATTTGCTCAGCAATTCCCAAGGCAATGGTAAAGGTAAATTGGTCGCACACACCCCAAAAGGTGAGGGAATGATTTTTTCATATAGTTACTTGGATTTTTCCTTCGCGATCTTCATATTATGGCCGCGATTGAAATTTATTGGTAAGTAGGCAATGTTTGCCTCAATTTTGCTAGTGTTCGTCGTCACTACAAAAATTGTGGGTTTATGTTAAATTTTTATGCAGTTTAAAATGAGAGGTGAAACAAGCAAGTGAGTAGATTGACTATGTATTCTCTAGCCGTGTAAGTTGTCGTAGAGTTGTCATTAGTGGTCATTGCAGCCCTTCGACAAGTTTATACGTCTTTTAGTTCTTCCTTCTTCTTCCTTAACTTTCAACCTCAAACAGAAATCACTTCTTCATGAGCTGATACTATAATGTTTCTGTGTCGTGTGTACCATAAATAGACAAGAATACACACATCCAGACCAGTAACAGAAATTTAAACGTTTCTAATTTTAAGTGAATTATGAACCATTCAAATATCCCCTGGAAATCGAACTCAGGACCCTGGAAGCAGCGTAGCAGTCAAAACACTAAAATTGTATCGTTGTTCTGAACCTCAAAAGATTACCTGCAAAGAAACTTCCGGAGCTTACCCCATTCGTACCAAACCAATCTTCGTTAAGGAACCGCAGTTCGCATAAATCACAGCAGGGCGTCTGAAAACTGGCATTTTTTCTCCCGGGAACTTTTCTCCTTTGTATAACTGATCTCGGGATATGGGGGGTGAGATGATGAGATACTAAGATGATGTTGAGCTAAGCTTAGCTAAGCTTTGGTGTTAAGCGCGCCTTTTGTGCCTCTTCTTATCTATAAGATTCAATAAATGATTAATAAAATACATATATAACGTAAAGTCTCCCATTTTTGATATCTAGCCATTCCATCTTGACGTATAAAAGTCTTTGATATGAGCATACTTTGCACACGAAGACATACGAAAGTTCGGAGTTATTCCTTTAAACTCTATACATATTTTCCGTAGAGGCATCCCAAAGAGCGGCAGTGCTTAGGAATTCCGCCGTATGATTTGTGGCGTATTGTACAGCGCAGCTACTTTGCTACTTCCGAGCTTATTGCTACAAAAATGCTTCAAAATATTGCCATAGCGTTGCTTATACTGCTCATATTGCTACAAAGGAGGTAGGTAGCTCGACGTGTGCCTTTTACTTGTTGTAGTGACTTTAAAGTTAAAACGTTTATCTGAGTAAGAACGTTTTTACGGGTGAAAACAAGTGCTGAATAGCTACAATTAGTTACATATACAGGCTGCTTTTCCACCAGAGATGTGCGAGAATTCATTTACGAGGCTAGGTGAATGAAGCAATTCTATTGGTTGTTCAAAACTCATCCTCGCTACGCATCCTCGCACATCTCTGGTGGAAACGCAGCCTAAGAGGGTGGTGGTAAGATACATCGCCAGGAAAGCTACAATGGCTCCGCAACTATGTAGCAGCTTGTTCTTTATATCATGTGTTTCGGTTAGGCAAGTGTGGTTCAGCAAAGGTTAGGCAACACCCATCCATATTTCACGTTCGGCGTGCGTATCTATGGGCTCAGTGACCACTTGACACCAAATAGACCACAGGTTGACTATATGCCCGTTTATTATTCATTTTTTCTGTAATTCATTAGTCACCTTGCTGGGTCGCGTCTCCTCTCACAATGAGAAGGATGTGGCCATAATTTTGGTGGACTTCACATCCCTTTGAGGACATTATGGGGATCAATCAGGGTGTTTTTCTTCACTGTAGGTATAGGTCCGCAGATAAGGAAAATGGACTATCTTGGTACTTCTATTCGGACATGATCCTTAGTTACAATTCTATTGGTGACCCTAACTGGGGGTGAATTGGGGTGCATTGAACTCCCATCGCGCGTAAATCTAGCCGCTGGCGGGACTGATGTGTTTCTGAACGATAATTTCTTACACGGACGTGCTCGGAATTGTGCTGAGTACGGTGGCCACGCTTTGGGATGTTGTGGGACCGTCCCGACGAACATGAAGTTTTTGTTAGTATAGGACCGCGGCCGAATTATGTTGACGTATGGCTAATTCGCATGCAGTGTGATCGCTACCATAATATTTCTATGGTCGGGATTGTTCGTGCGTGAAATCGCGTCCATACTGAGCTCGGCCTAGAAGCAGGAACTATGTTTTTACATACTGCTACGTTAAAGGACTAAACTGGTCCTTCAAAATGGTCACCCTACCGCCGGCCCTACGCTGTCAATGTGTGACGTAGGTAAATTGTGTTGGAATCAGGTCGTCGGGTCGCATCGCCTCCGTATCGGGTCCGGATCGGACGTGGGGTGAAACGGGTAATTGGTTAAGGGATTTTTAACAATCATTGACACGTTAGGGAAGGGTCCGGCAACTAGTTGACAGGAAACTATTTCGCTTTTTGCAATTTCGTAATGAAATAGGTTGTTATTTTCGTAAGAAAATATAGGTATGTTCTTTTTTATTTTTATAGTAATTGAGAAGCGGCAAAGGCAAAAGGCATGCAGGCATGTGCTACCGCATCCTACCTCAAATAGAGAAAATCATAATATATATTATCTGAGGTTGTGTGCGGGTGCTTTGCTGCTCTTGAGAACTAAGGCCCGGTCTCGTGAGTTTTGGCGCGGGTGAAACAGCTTCGTGACTTCTAAGCATCAGATGTTCATCTTAAATAAAGTATCCCTGGCAACCATACCTCCTAAGAAACATGAGACACGAAGAACTTGATGCTCCACGACGCGTTAAGAGGGTGGCGGTAAGGTACCTCCCCGGGCGAGTTACTATGGATCTACCACCTAAGATCGCATCTGAGGATGTAAAAATATTTAGATAAATTGGAAAAATCATTTAAGAAAAAAACAAAATCCTACTACATAATATTATTATTACTTATTTTTATCTAATATATAAAATTCTCGTGTCACAGTTTTCGTTGCCATACTCCTCCGAAACGGCTTGACCGATTTTGATGAAATTTTTTGTGCTTATCCGGTATCTATGAGAATCGGCTAACATCTATTTTTCATCCCCCTAAATGTTAGGGGTAGTCCACCCCTAATTTTTTATTTTTTTATTTTTTAGACAAAATTTTTAATTTCTATTTTTTTATGATACAACATACAAAAATACATACAATCCTCAATTTTCACCCTTCTATCAACAAACCCTATTTTTTAATGGTCGATTTTTAACGCTCGGTAACTTATATAGCAAAACAACGTTTGCGGGGTCAGCTAGTAAATTATATTATTATAAATGCGAATGTTTGTGAGTACGGATAGATGTTTGTTACTCTTTCAAGCAAAAACGGCTAAACAGATTTGGATGTAATTCGGTACACAGATAGATCAGAACCTGGATTAACAAAGTATCTGTCTGTTTACTTGCTCTAATTTATTAAAAAAACAAAAAAAAATTTTTTTTACAAAAAAACACAGGTTAAAAAGTCTTGAAAAAGCACTACGATTAACAAAATCCCACAATCTCGACTACCGCAGACAAGCTTACATAAAACCCAACTGCCATATATCTGCGGGGTCGCTCCCCATAACCCAAAAAGCCTTCAATGGGGGTAATTTAGTTCCCCATGTAAATAAAGGTGCCGAAATTCGGTGCATATTTGCGCGTACGATATATTGCGGTGATCTGATTCGGAGGGCGTTTCTGAGTGTTTATTGTACATTGCTGGCTTTGAACTTCTTGTTGAGATATCTATACTAATATTATAAAGAGGAAACATTTGTATTTTTGTATGTTTGTAACGAATAAACTCAAAAACTACTGGGCCGATTTCAAAACATCTTTCACCATTGGAAAGCTACATTCAGCCTGAGTAACATAGGCTATTAAATAAAAAAAAATTATTGGCAGAGCGAAGCCTGCTGGGTCAGCTAGTTTAAAAATAAAATGAAATGAAAAATTGAAAAGAAGTTTGAAAAATTGGTATTAAAAGGGACACAAAAACGTACGTATAAATTTATAATTGAGTATGTGTCGAGAGATTTTTTTTTTCAATACATTGCTGGTAGACGGTGGGTTGATTCATATATTCAGCTATATACGTCCTTGTTATTATATTAAAATGTAATTAGAGTGAAGAACACATTCAGCAATGTACGCTATACAGTAATGTTCCCGCCGACGCGATTCAATTGTCGAACGCAAGGGCGGTGAGATTGCTAACGTATTATGAATTCTATTTGGTAAATGTGAAAAATTATCTGTCTTTCCATATATTAATGACTGCTTCATTATTGTGAAAGCAATAGCCAACTTAGCGGACAAAATCGGCAATGTACTCGTATATCAAATCTGCGAGTAACTCAATTGATCAGAATACAGAAATTGTGCAATTAATTCAACAATCATTCTCAAGAAGGCTATTTCATCTAATAGCAAGATTTATTTTACAAGTGAAGCTAGTTAAATGATTTTAATTTAATTTTTAATTTCAATTTTAATTTTAATTTTGATTTTGATTTTAATTTTAATTGTATTATGTTAATTTTGATGTAATTTTAATTTTAATTGTATTATATTAATGTTACGGCAGCGGTGATAGCCCAGTGGCTTAGAATTCGACCTCGAATCGAGGGATCCGGGTTCGAATCCCAGTGGCACGCACCAATGACTTTGTAATAAAAGTTATGTACGATTTATGAAATTAAATATCACCTGCTGTTAAGGTGAAGGAAACCATCGTGAGGAAACCTGCATGCCTGAGAGTTCACAAAAAAAAAAGTTCTCAAAGGCATGCGAAGTCCACCAACCCGCAGTAGGCCAGCGTGGTGGACGGCGGCCTACATCCTTCTCATTGTGAGAGGAGACCCGACCCTGTAGTGGGTCATTAATGGGTAATGACATATTAATGTTAATGTAATTTTAATTTTAATTTATTGATGTATTGTTCTTTGTAATTGACATTTATGGACATTGTCTGAATTATATAATAAATAAATAAATAAAAAATAAATAAATAAACTAAACAAACTGCTATAGCCGGTACGTAGTTGTAAGTCCTTTTTAAATCACGTCTGAGTCCTGTACTTAGCATAGATCTCGTTGAACAACTTTGCAAGCTCACCCCGCGAAGCTTACTGGAAGCTTTTATGAACAGACTGTATGAGGGTATTAGTTGAAAATGTTGGTGTTATTAGTTGAAAACATTTGTATCGGTACAGCGTAGCGAATATGTTAAGAGTAACATAATAATATGATATTTGTAAAGTATTATAAGCAGATATAAGACAACATGTTATTATGTAGTAGAAAGCAGTCTTAAAATTAGTAGATCTAATTACTTGAACTTTATAGTTTTTATAGAGCTATTTATTATTTTGAAAGGAAGAAAATGCTTTATTGGACTATGATAATTAACAAAGTCCGCTTTTTTATTATGAGCCTTCAACTTGGTTCAAAATAAAACCTAACCATGAAAATTGAGATCAAAAGACAAATTAATTACTTATTACTTTTTTTTTGGCGTTTTAATGGTGTAAACTGAAAAAATGGGTGTGATTTATGTACAGAAATCTGAATAACTTTCATTTTTTTTGGCCTGGGTATCTTGCACCTATCATTTATTTCTTCCTTGCAGCCCTTCGTAATTCACTGTGAACATCCCCTAATCGACGCCATTCCTCCCGGTCCTGGGCTCTTTGAATCCAACGGTATCTCACCTCGTTCAGGTCATCAGTCTACCTTCTCTTGTTGTTTTAACCCATTAATGACCCACTACAGGGTCGGGTCTCCTCTCACAATGAGAGGGATGTAGGCCGCCGTCCACCACGCACCACTACTGCCCGTTGGTGGACTTCACATGCCTTTGAGAACATTTTTTTTTGTGAATTCTCAGGCATGCAGGTTTCCTCACGATGTTTTCCTTCACCGTAACAGCAGGTGATATTTAATTTCTATAAATCGCACATAACTTTTTATAAAGTCATTGGTATTCGAACCCGGACCCCTGGATTCGAGGTCGAATTCTAAGCCACTGGGCTATCACCGCTACCTTCTCTTATTACATGAAAATAGGAATCCTAGTTGTATTCTATGTGAAGCGTTCGTTATTTACATTGAGTTGATACTATACCTACATTGAATGTACGTTGGCTAGCTTTCCTGTCCATTAGTGTTCATGTAACAGATATATCGAATATATTCTGTACCTTTGATTCGGACTACGTCGGAAACACGAACACTGAAGCCACGTATTTGATTTACAGACATCAGAATACTAGTTGTATTTTGAAATTTCAGTATCGGATAGCCTCAAGGAATAGAATATACAAAGGTAACTGGAGTTTACGTATTCGAAACTTGGTCAGGAAACAATTTTGTAGGGCTCATTTTCATTGGTCGTTAATTCAGTCGTTATACAGCAGGCGGGGAGTCCCCGAATACGAGCTATCGACTAAATGAGAGAGGCCTATCTATATCTTGGTCGATATACAGCATGCGAGTATTCCCCGCGCTATGCGGTTGAATGGTCATTGATGTCGTTTTTGTGATACTATGTTTACTATATATTTATCCGAATATAAAAAAGCGGTGATAGCCCAGTGCCTTAGAATTCGACCTCGAATCGAGGGGTCCGGGTTCAAATCCCAATGACTTTGTAAAAAAAAGTTATGTGCGCTTTATAGAGATTAAACATCACCTGCTGTTACGGTGAAGGAAAACATCGTGAGGAAACCTGCATGCCTGAGAGTTAAAAAAAAAAAGTTCTCAAAGGCATGTGAAGTCCACCAACCCGCACTTGGCCAGCGTGGTGGACGGCGGCCTACATCCTTCTCATTGTGAGAGGAGACCCGACCCTGTAGTGGGTCATTAATGGGTTACTGACATATTTATCCGAATAAAGCTCGGTCGCCCAGGTACTTTCCCAATAAACGACACAATAGATACAGAATATCAATAACAGATATTTGGTAGGGATTCCCTTTAATTTGCACTGCGCTTTGAAACCCGAGGACTGAAGCCAGCCGAGCTCGCTTCACAAATGATCAATACAGTATTTAGCGCTGAACCAAGATATCCCTTACACACGCCGACATGAATGCGTGTTAACGAACCTAGAACTGAGATTTGTATGGACACTGGCATTTATAAAACACGATACGGTGACCATAAAAATCGCAGTATCACTTATAAGTAGGTCCTAAAAATCATAATATGTTGATTTTTGGTTTTTTTGTTTGTTTTTTACTTTGATCGCCTAACAGTAGGACGAATAAAACTAACCTCAAATCTCACTATTCAGAACTTCACTCGATTGTCGGTAAGGTTCCAGTGCCCGGGAATGAGCATTATCGTCAAAGTATTCATAATTATAGTTTACGTGTGCCATTAGTATGGGCGATAGACCAGTTGCTTAGAATTCGACCTCGAATCGAGGGGTCCGGGTTCGAATCCCAGTGGCACGCACCAATGACTTTGTAAAAAGTTATGTGCGCTTTATAAAAATTAAATATCACCTGCTGTTACGGTGAACGAAAACATCGTGAGGAAACCTGCATGCCTGAGAGTTCAGAAAAAAAAGTTCTCAAAGACTTCACATAGTCTACCAACCCGCACTAGGCCAGCGTGGAGGACTAAGGCCTACATCCCTCTCATTGTGAGAGGAGACCCGACCCTGTAGTGGGTCATTAATGGGTTGCTGACAATTAGTATAGGACAGATAATATCTCTTTCCCATAGGTACGAATGACTATGAATATTTTGACAATAAGGTTCATTCTCGAGCATAAGATTCTATCTGCAAAAGGACTTAATTAATTTCAAAATTCTAATCAGTCGGTCATTAATCCGTTAATGACCCACTGCAGTGTATCATAATGATAGGGATATAGGCCTTAGGCCACCGCGGGTTGGTGGACTTCACGTGCCTTTGAGAACATTTTTGTGTGAAATCTCAGGCATGCAGGTTTCCTCACATTATTTTCCTTTACCGTAACAGCACATGATATTTAATTTTATAAAGCGCAACTTTTAAACACAAAGTCATAGCCACTGAGATTCAAACCCGAACCCCTTAAGAGATCAAATTCTAAGCCACTGCTTTAACACCGCTGCTAACCTATTCTTCGAATCTATTCCATTCTGACCGCTTCTTAAACTGAATACCAGATAGAAATCCAAGATTTTCACAGGTAAGTAAGTGATATACAAAGTCTTTCACGTACAAAACAACACTGCGACCAGTTTATCTTTATTTCCCGAATACACTACTGCACACTTTAAACAGTAAATCAGTAGGATAAGTTATAAATCCATTTACTTTTCAGCCAGCAACAGCACCGATGGGAAGAATAAACGTTACAGTCAAGCAACATAGAAATATATTGGTAAGGTAGGTATCTGTAAGCTTTGATAGTGCAGTGGCTTAGAATTCGACCTCAAATTGAGGGCTCCGGATTCGAATCCCAGTGGCACGCACCAATGACTTTGTAAAAAAGGTTATGTGCGCTTTATAAAATTAGGTATCACCTGTTGTTACGGTGAAGGAAAACATTGTGAGGAAACCTGTATGCCTGAGAGTTCACAAAAAATGTTCTTAAAGGTATGTGAAGTCCACCAACCCGCAGTAGGCCAGCGTGGTAGACTAAGGGCTACATCCCTCTCATTGTGAGAGGAAATCCGACCCTGTAGTGGGTCACTAATGGGTGCCAATCGAAGCACAAGGCATAAAAACATGCTTCTTTACGTCGGATTAAGAGGAGTGGTAGGGAGATCCCCAGGATAAGCCACTGTTGTACTTACAACCTATATAACGTCGAAACAGTCCGGGATTCAACCCCTATACTATTAGACAAAAACGAGTTCTTAGTTAAGAATTCCTTAACACGCGATTGTTGATCCAGCCATTCTCAAAAAATACAAAACAGGCTTCGCGTCATCATTTAAACTCGAGCAACTGAAAAACAAATAAAGTTTAAAATAATACGTGCCATGAGCATTTCACTCAATTCGACTTACTAAGGTTTCGTCTGGTATGACTTGGTTGTGTAGCCGTATGCCCTTGCCCTTTTAGCGGAAAAAAGTAAGCATTGGCGGGAAGTCTTGTGGTTGGATGAATTTTTCTTTTTTATTCCTTAAAGGGTGGAGTTTTATTCAAATTTAGAATGTTCGTGTTTATTATGATTTGTTTATGGGTTTAAAAACGACGTATTTTTATTCTATACAGTATCTCCTTTGTCGATTCATTTCTTAATTCTTTAGTTACCTTAATATTCGTTTATTAGGAAGCGCTATTTAAAGTTCATAAAGATAAGTCGTCGAAACTCATAAAATATTTTCCATTTTTAAACCCAAGCGTAAAAAGACGTGTAAATCCCCAAAAATTTCGGAATCAATCCACAAAAGCTAACGATTTTTTAAAGCTTAGAATTCTATTTCCGAAAACAGTTAAACCAGACAGAGAGGGGCGTTATAATTATGAAAAATCGTTTCAGCTCGTTCGCGCGCTTTACCGCCGAACGCCATGTTGGAAAATTTTCAAATCCAATTCATTGCAACATTGTTCTATACCGTATACATTGCGCGCCTCGTATGTACTATAGAAAGCTTGCAATTTTATCCTCATACTAAACACGCAATGTACATCGTATCAGTGAGAAAAATCAATTTA
Source organism: Erynnis tages (assembly GCA_905147235.1). NCBI lineage: Eukaryota > Metazoa > Arthropoda > Insecta > Lepidoptera > Hesperiidae > Erynnis > Erynnis tages. The sequence continues at coordinate 568,554 of LR990089.1, forward strand.
GACTGCGTGCTGTAGTAACGGCGGCGATGTCATTTATTTGGGATGTTGAAAAAATGGCAATATTCCTTTTTATGTCCCATCCAATGAGTTATGCTTGCATTTTAGTGTTGTATGAGCGGGTATCTATGGGTTAGGTTGTTAATGGGGGTTTAGCTTGCACCGGGTTAGGTTTTATGGGGGTCGGCTGTGTTTTATTTCGGATTGAGGGACACTTTAGCTGGATAAATCTTTTGAACGCTGTTTTTGTGGAATTTTAAATATCTACTCGTATATAACGTGAAGCGGTGATAGACTGCTTATTTGGCCGCTTATTCGAGGTTCCTTTAAGTTATGTGGGCTCTATAAATAACATATCACCTGCTGTTACGGTGAAAACATCGTGAGGAAACTTGCATGTCTGAGTTCGGCTCAATGTTCTTTAAGGCATGTGAAATGTACCAACCTACCTACCAACTAGTCCAGTGTGGTGGTCTAAGGCCTACATCCTTCTCATTGTGAGAGGAGACCCGACCCTGCAGTCGCTGCCAAATACTTAGCGGTCATAGCTACTACTAGGCTATCACCGCATTTTACATTTGCATCTATATCGCTTTTAAATTAAAACCATCCCGCCCCTTCGTTGTACTAGCAATTATTATTATGTAATCAACAGCAAACACACATTATTACATTTAAAGAAACACAGTCAGGAGGCCATTAAACGTGAAACATCCGCGTATTAAAAACTCATTAGTGAGATTCGTTAACATCTTAATAACAACCAAATTAACGTGTGTTGCTGAGTGAATTAATTAAGGAAATTATGTTTCAGTGCAGTGACCATCTGGTTAAAGTAAATGAGATATGAAAATTAAAAATACGGAAATATTTTAATGAATGAATTTGATAAAATAATTAATAAACCACGATTCTCCAAAATACTACTCGTATCTAGATATAAAAAATAGGCTGTTTAGCGGTTTTGGCAGCGGTTTATGATTAAGTAGAGAAATAAAGGAATTGATGGGACGTCTCATACGATATTCATTTTTTATTACGACTATACATAAAATACAACAAAATAAGTTATTATTACTAGGCTGTGCCCGCGGCTTCGTCCGCGTGGATTTTGGAACTTGATCCTCAGAGAGATAAAAATTTGGGTAGAAAAATAATTCTATATAATTTATCATCCATGGTAATAAACTAGGTAGGTACATACCAAATTCTGTACTAATCTGTTCAGCCGTTTTTTGATAAAGGATAACAAACATTTATCCATCCATCCGCACAAACTTTCGTTCCCATTTATAATAGTAGTAATATTAGATAATACCAATTGACGTCACAGTTCAGACAATCACCAATACTTGGTAACCCTACATTCAAATCCGAGTTCGAATTTGATTACGATTGGAAGGTAAATGATGGCCTTTCTATGGGTTCAACATAATAATTATGTCGCTAAAATAGGACGAAAATTGCTAACCTATTGCTTCAATACACGAGGCGGCAATCAAAGTATCGTGTGTTCCGCTACTCTCTATGAGATGGCGCCACGAGTATCACGCTCAATCACGCTATTGAACTTTTTTAATTCGGCTTTCATGCCAAACTTAGAGGTAACCACAGGTGTTTATGGACATGTCAGTGAACCATTAATGACCCACTGCAGGTTCGTCATGCCAAACTTAGAGGTAACCACAGGTGTTTATGGACATGTCAGTGAACCATTAATGACCCACTGCAGGTTCGTCATGCCAAACTTAGAGGTAACCACAGGTGTTTATGGACATGTCAGTGAACCATTAATGACCCACTGCAGGTTCGTCATGCCAAACTTAGAGGTAACCACAGGTGTTTATGGTCATGTCAGTGAACCATTAATGACCCACTGCAGGTTCGTCATGCCAAACTTAGAGGTAACCACAGGTGTTTATGGACATGTCAGTGAACCATTAATGACCCACTACAGGTTCGTCATGCCAAACTTAGAGGTAACCACAGGTGTTTATGGACATGTCAGTGAACCATTAATGACCCACTGCAGGTTCGGGTCTCCTCTCACAATGAGAAAGATGTAGGCCTTAGTCCACCACGCTGGCGGGTGCGGGTTGGTGGACTTCACATTGGAAAACATTTTTTCTTCTGTACTCTCAGGCATGCAGGTTTCCTCACGATGTTTACCTTCACCGTAACAACAAGTGGTAGGTATTTAATTTTTGCAAAGCGCACATAACTTTTTTACAAAGTCATTGGTTTGTCCACCAACCCGCAGTAGGCCAGCGTGGTGGACGGCGCCTACATCCCTCCCATGCGAGAGGAGACCCGACCTGTAGTGGGTCAAAATGGGCTACTGACTATGGCTCTACCACCTAAAATTGTCGATTGTGAGTACCGCCAACTATGTAAATACGTATTAATAATCCCTATCAATACGGCACATTGCAAGGAATCTCTACAACCGCATAAAACTCTACAATAGCATTAACTGCCAATAAAACAGTTGAGCAGTTGACACCACGATGCGGCAGTACGGGCCGACGGCGCCGCTGCAGATTGTAATCGCATTCCGCTCGGTAATGCAATTAATCCATCAGGCTATGCACTTGTTACGTACTTTGTGCACTATCTGTTTGAAAAGTATCGACTATTGTTTGAAGTTTTTAAGTTAAAAGGATAATTTATAGGTAGTAGAGCCTTATTTAGCGGCGATAGTCCAGTGGCTTAGAGTTCGAATCAAGCGGTTCGAATCCCAATGACTTTGTAAAAAAGTTATGTGCGCTTTATAAAATTAAATATCACCTGCTGTTACGGTGGAGGAAAACATCGTGAGGAAACCTGCTTGCCTGAGAGTTTAAATAAATAAATAACGCTTCACACTCATAGCCCCACACTAGGATTCCCTGTGTCGTGGGTGCCATGGACACACACAAGACAACAACACAACACACCCAGACCAGAAACAGAAATTTAAATTCATCATTTGAACCTCTGCTCTGCTGGGAATCGAACCCAGGACCCTCCGCGTAGCGCACCGGTGTCTTAACCACTGCGCCACTCGGGTCGTCAAAAAATGTTCTCAAAGGCATGTGAAGTCCACATATCTCTCACAATGAGGACGTGAGCCTCAACCTACCACGCTGGCCCAGCGCTGGTTGGACCTTGGACATTGGACACACATGCACATTTATGTCAAATTAAATATGTAATTGATGATCAGTTTTAAATTACCAAAATGGCGGCCGTCGAATCCAGGTCGGCGTTCCACAACACTGTCGGAATTAGAACGCAGCTGACACTAGCCATATCGCGCACACATGTCCTACTTGGAATATTATACGCGAATGGTGTTTATAACGCACTTACCTATATAACGTACTTTATTTTTTTCATAACTTAAGTTTTCACAGAAACTACTGAACCGATTTTGATGAAACTTTTAGTATTCCCTAAGTTAAAAAAAAATGCAAACAAACAAAAAAAGAACGATCGAGATCCATCGATTAGTTTGGGAATGTAAAAATTGTGCAGTTCTGAGAATATTACATACATAACTACGTGTCAAATTGATAACCTCCTTTTTTGAAGTCGGTAAAAAGATGAAATATTTAACACTAACATAGTAACTTCATCAAAATTAAACCGTTCATTCCGTGGCCGCAAACAGTTACAAACAGCTTATGTAACTATTATACCAACAAGGAATCAGTCGGGCCCCGCCCATCGCATGTAATTCGCTCGCCTAACCACAGCCCGTGTGACACTCAGATTGACAGATATTCGGCATTAGTAAATTATTATAATTGTAGGCTAGCTCTTGGCGCGTGAAATATGCCGCAGAGTAGTTTAGTGATAGAGGAAACATAGAGTGTAACCGTAGAGCACTGAAGTGATGATAGCCAAGTTAAAAATTTGGTTTAATATTCGAGAGTTCCCGGTTTGTAGTATAGTACCCGTCGTGAGTCGTGAGCACAGATTATCAGTGGTAGGGACATGGTAAACTTTCGGCCAATGTACAGCCAATAATAAAGCCAATAATTTATGAAATTAATTATCACCTGCTGTTACGGTGAAGGAAAACATCGTGAGGAATCCTGCATGCCTGAGAGTTCACGAAAAAAAAGAAAATGTTCTCAAAGACATGTGAAGTCCATCAACCCGCAGTAGTGGTGCGTGGTGGACGGCGGCCTACATCCCTCTCATTGTGAGAGGAGACCCGACCCTGTAGTGGGTCATTAATGGGTACTGACACACAGCAGCCAAAAGAACGCGTTGGACCAATACACGACGCACACGACGAACTGACGACTGACGAACCAATCGCGTGAACCGCAGCACAGTCAATGTCAAACCGACCAATAAGGATTGAGCTCGCGTCTTATGCCGACTACTGCACCAATAACGTTTCTAAGTTCCCGCCAGTCGCCAAGAGAAGGCGTCACTGTGTGTATTGAATCACGATATCGAAGTTTTCCTCCTAACGAAGACCTTTCTTTAGTCTACTACCTAAAGCGTGATAGGTTGTGCTATTAGTTTTTCTTTGATTCTGGGAGTTGGTCTCATCGCGGAAGATTGGCTGTAATCCTTGAACGGTCCACTGCTGGGCGCGGGTCTCACGGGGGTCGGATTGCTTCAAACCGATTATAGGTTCTCCGACAAGGTTTAACGACTGCTATCGTATCGATAACAACCGGGACCGACGGCTTACCGTGCCCGCCCGAGCCCGAAATAACGCATTTAATTCGCCACTAGCGACCCATCCAGGTGCTGACCGCCCCCGATTTTGTTCAAATTTTCGATCGCTTGCGATCTACTCAAGCAGCGGGGCGATGCGCGCTTCGCGGTAGATTCTTCTTTATTGAAGGCACATGTCTACCATCTACAGCATTTTGATAGGTCGTGCTATTAGTTATTCTGTGGCGGTATAAACAGAGCTTCCTGCCGCCGCCACACCCCGCCAATTACCATTACGCACTCGCTCCGGCTACGAACAAACTCAAATTATAGTTAGTCTTGTTTCATACTAGATGCGCGATACGGAAGCGATCTTTTTACAGAAAGTCTGTAGGTATGTCTGATTTTGCTTATAATTCTATGAAATCAAAATCAAGTGACCATCGGTGTTCGATTCAAATCAAGCTTATTCCGTTTGGATTACTTTGGAAATCGAAGTGCAATTTATTAATAAGTAGTGGAAATTCATCACCTTGATAACTGACACCCTTGGTTGTTTCATACTAGACTGTGCCCGCGGCTTCGTCTGCGTGGATTGTAGACCTTGGTCCAGAGAGGCATAAAAAGTATCCGTGTTAAAAGGTTCTGATCTATCTGTGTACCAAATTTCATCCAAATCTGTCTTTCTTTCTTTTTGATATCTTTTTCGAAACCTTTTGCAACGGTGAAGGTAATACTGAAATTTTAAAGACGTCTGAAGTCAAAATATCATCGCTCACACTGTTCCACCGCCCCACCCACCCTCGTAGCGTTCTGTGTTAGTTATTTTGCGTGAGAGCACACAGTATTTTTATTCATGGTCTTTAATAATAGAGCAGCGGCAGTGACGTCACGGCATCGATGTGATGCCTTTTCCATGTTTATGAATGTTAATAGGAAAGTAGGAAAACAGTTACATGAAGACCGGTTTGAAAGGCTCAAATTATATTTTGATTATTTTCCTGTTATCGATATGACTGGCCTGTTGGTCTAATGGTTGGCGACCCTTACTACTACGCCGGGGGTCGTGGGTTCGATTCCCACCCAGGACAAATATTTGTGTGCTGAGCACAAGTGTTTGTTCTGTGTCTGGGTGTAAATTATTCATATTACTATGTATTTGCTGGTTACCATAACACAAGCTCACAGCTTACTGTGGGATCCGAAAGCCATGTGTGAGTTGTCCCACAATATTTTTTTAAAAATTATTTAATGAATTTTTCGACCGCTTGCGATCTACTCGAGAGTAGCAAGGCTATGTCAATTATTTAATGAATTTTTCGACCGCTTGCGATCTACTCGACCAGCAAGGCTATGTCAATTTCTTGTAATAATAACAAATATCCAAGAAACGCTGTATGTTTCTGCGAATCACGGGGCGAATACGAACACGCACGAGATATAACCCGCTAATGTTATTGCCGCCAGGCGCCGTTCATTAGTTCGCGACGACGATATATTTGACTCCATTCAAATCGCCCCCGACATGAGTATGAGAGGAATCTTCGTTGCCCCTGTTATATGAACAGATGCAAGGGACCCAAATTTGCACGATGTTTGAATATCATTTAGCTAATGGGCACCTTAGTTAATGGGCAGATTTTCAAGGTATATTATCTATATGAATATTATAAAGCTGAAGAATTTGTTTGTTTGTTTGTTTGTTTGTTTGTTTGTTTGTTTGTTTGTTTGTTTGTTTGTTTGTTTGTTTGACCGCGCTAATCTCAGGAACTACTGGATCGATTTCAAAAATTCTTTCAGTGTTGGATAGTCCATTTATAGAGGAAAGTTATAGGCTATATTTTATTTTCAAAAAAATTAGGGATCCGTAAGAAAATTGAATCGAAAACCTATTTATGGGTGCGCTGCAAAAACTATTGACAAGAGAACAAAATGATGTACTACGGGTTTGTAGGTCTTATTAAGATCTACAAAAAGTCCGCGAGAGCACACGTCATCTAACTATCATAGTTTAGTCACAATAACTGCAAGTACTAAAATCCACGCGAGCGAAGCCGCGCGCACAGTCTAGTTTTTTACAAATTGAGTAGCGAAAGGGCATGTAGGCCACCATATGTTAAGTGGTCATTGCAACCCACGGAGTGGGCACTGCCTGCATCCAAGCTCAAATAGAGAAAACAATCCAATCTAAGATTGTTGGTAATGTTCGTCTCAAATAAAGTCATGTCAGTACCCATTAATGACCCACTACAGGGTCGGGTCTCCTCTCACAATGAGAAGGATGTAGGCCGCCGTCCACCACGCTGGCCTACTGCGGGTTGGTGGACTTCGCATGCCTTTGAGAACATTTTTTTTTGTGAACTCTCAGGCATGCAGGTTTCCTCACGATGTTTTCCTTCACCGTAACAGCAGGTGATATTTAATTTCATAAATCGCACATAACTTTTATTACAAAGCCATTGGTGTGTGCCACTGGGATTCGAACCCGGATCCCTCGATTCGAGGTCGAATTCTAAGCCACTGGGCTATCACCGCTGCGATAGCCCAGTGGCTTAGAATTCGCAAATAAAGTATCCCCTGCAAATTGCAATTATGCCCAGCCGTGATGAAACAAGGCATGGACAACACGCTGCTTTACGGGTTAAGAGGCAGTACCGTACCTCAGGACCAGCTACTAAGGGTTAACCATCTAAAATCTGTATTGCCTGATGTCCCACAATATCCCTTTTTTGTGACGGGGGAACCTTCATAGGTACCCGAGAGCCGTGGGAGCGACTCCGGGTTATGTAAAGAAAAGAAAAGAAAAGAAAAGAATGCGTTTATTGTTGACTGTTGTACGAGAAAGATGTTACAAAAATTATAATAAGTTAAGAACAGTCTACCCTGTGCGGGCATACAATAATTATTAAAAAATTAAAACTAAATTTTATATTATAATCATGTTAAAATAAGTTGTGATCGTTTAGCAGTCCAATTATTTATTTATTTTAATATTTTTCCTAATCGAACTCATCGGCTATGCAATGTGCCACCCATTTCTGGGTAAAGAGAGAAAAAGCCGGAGGAAAAAACTCTCGACACAGTTTTAATTTATTAATTTATTTATTTCTGCGCGCGTTACTACATTTCTTTTTAAAGCTGTTTATAAACATGATATTATTATAATAATACCTATATTGCGAACTTTCTATTTCGTCCTTCGTCCTTCTTTCGTTCTTCTATGTGGGATTCTTACCCACTGAAACCCCCTCGGTGGCCTGCCTCTGTGCATGTGGGGGGCTCCGGGATCTCCGGTGGAACGCGCCGGTGTCCCACAATATCCCTATCGCTACATCTTCCCACTTCACGTCAAACCCCATGTACCACATACGGCTCGTCATCAGCGGGCTTCACGACGTCGTAAATCAGTCGCGGCCCTAAACATTGATTCACGGTCCACTGGCGCTCGTAAATCGATCGTTCCCTCTAATTGCCGAAGCAGCAGTCGTTGGACCGCAAATTGGACTAATTGCCGCGCTTCCCAAATTCTTGGACTAGGATACGTTAGAAAGGGGAGTGCTTAAGAGAAAATTAAAAAATAATCTAGCTTCTGAACGCGACTTCGTCCACTAAGGATCAACCCGATAAAAGTTATACAAAGCTATATGTTAGTCTGGGTCTAACTATCTGTGTACCAAATTACATCGAAATCTCACACATTACATCGAATTCAGCCATTTTGCGGGATTGAGTGCCGAACATCCATCCACACAAACTTTCGTATTATACGTAGTAGTTGATTCTTAATCATTCCCACTCATAGCACCACAATAGAATACCTTGGACACACAATACAAGAACACACACACCAAGACCAGATACACACCAAGACCAGATATTTATAATCACTATTCAAACGTCTGCGAATCGAACCCAGAACCCTCCACGTCCTTCGCTTTAACTACTCCGCCTGAGGTCGAAAAAACCTAATTGCATTCCTTGGACCATTTAACGTCACATGGTTAGATGGTTAGCACTTGTTAGCTAATTCAATACGATATGACTATACTCCAAATGACTGTATAATATAATGACTAGGTATATAATAATATACACGACTACATAAATAAGTCGGCAATGAAACAGGATCACAGTATAAAAGAGCAGCTGCAACAATCAGGTCAGAGTATCAGAGTATCTCGCGAATTAGGCTGCGCTCAGACTGGTGTACCCTACGGAAAGCATTGTGTGGATATGACACTTAAAAAAATAAAAACAACAAAGGTACGGGCGAATTGAGAACCTCTTCCTTTTTTGAAAAATTAGTATAAGGGAAGAAAGAAACGAATAGGGAACAACTCGCCATTTGGTTAGGTGGACTGCCGGGCATCAACCCGCATTAGGCCAGTGCGGTGGTCTTAGGCCTACATCCCTATCATTGTGGGAGGAGACCAAACGCTGCAGTGGGTCATTTATGGGTGGGTAGGTGGAGTTCGGTGATAACCCAGTGGCTTAGGTCCGGGATCGAATCCCATAGTGGCACGCACCAATGACTTTGTTAAAAAGTTATGTGCGCTTTATAAAAAAATTAAATATCACCTGCTGTTACGGTAAGGCTATGGCCTTGGACTGTGGTGTGCGGTCCAAAGATTGTTTGGTAATGGCCTATGGACTAGCCTCAGCTTGTGAGAATTGTAAAAAATTAAAAAAGTTCTCAAGCACGCACACGAAGTCGCGAGCATAAGCTAGTTATCCATACATACCTACTTGTATTAACATGGTTGCACCTAAATCCTATTTATTATTGTCAGTAACCCATTAATGACCCACTACAGGGTCGGGTCTCCTCTCACAATGAGAAGGATGTAGGCATTTTTTTATTATTAAATATGCATAATTACAATGACAAATTTGCCACTTTTTTACGATTTTGAAAAACTACGCATCCACACTAACCGTTCGTGCCGCGACAATCCGATTGCCCTATAGAGCGATTAACCGAATTTACATGTCAATGGGCCTTCAACGAGTGTACCGCGAGCCATTACTCGCCACTGCGTTGCAGCAACATCTCACACTAATGAATAGTAGACAAAGATTTTGTAGGCTAACTAGCTGATACGGCAAACGTTGTTTTGCCATATTAATAATAATTATTTCTAGGGAATTTCTAGTATGTAAACAAACGGGCGACAAAATGACATTGATAGAATGTTAACAGGTCAAAAGTTTCAATGGGCATGATGACAATAATCAAGTATCGCCAAAATATTTATCTGATCTAATGAAATAGGATTCAAAGATTTCGAAAGATGTATTTATTCTCTTATTAATGTCGAGATTAATTATTTATTTGTTAAAATAAATCTACAAAATACAACAATCCGCCATGATAGCTTAAACACCCATCAGATCGAATTAAGTCAATTTACGTCACGTCTCAGTAAATATCATTTGGTTTCGTTTAAGCGTATATGCGATCTCTGCATTTTTTACTGAGCCGTAACGCAATGACAGACACCACGACATCGGCGAGCGTTTTGGAATAAATTTGAAACTTAAAATTTAAATGTACTTTTATTGCACAAAAACCTTAATTTTCTTCAGAAATATGATATATTTTAGACATAATAGAAACTTCTGAATATTATAGAAGAGATTTTGAAAATTAGTCATCATGTCTATTAAATGTTAGGCTCAACTGGCAACTCAGTTATCGAGCGGGATGTAAATTACTAAAATGACTATTAAAAATAGGGGTTGGTGATAGAATTGTGAAAATTGTGACTTCAAAAAAGTATGAAAATTTGTTACATTTAGGTTTATTTTTTGAGGTTGGTGGCTTATGTATCAAGTATTTATTTTGTTTCTATCTTGAAACTTTGGCAGGCTAGGCTGGCAGGTAAGGAACCTTATCGGGTCTTTAATCCCTTCTCATATTTGGTAAACAATCTTAGCATGTCTTTTTATTTTAATTTGCGATTAAAAAATAATGCAGACAGAAAATTATAAAATTTTAAAAACAAATTGTCATTTAATACAGAAACAGATTTCTAGAAACTATAATTTATTTTTTTAAAGCAATTTTAAACTTTTTTTCAATAAAAAGTAGTGCCAAGATTGTTTACCAAATAAGACAAGAGATTAAAAGAAGAAGTAGCAATGCACTGCTACGAGACGTTAGTACTAAAAGTGTATGTATTTTAACTGAAAACATCGTCTAGCGAGCGCGGCTCAGCCCCTCCAAGTGATTTATTAGCATCCTAGTTTCGCCCCGCGGCGTTTGTTGGAAAAAAATACCATTAATTTTAATTTACTCCCTCCCATATGCTAATGTCACAACGTTGCATTTTAAAGTGAATTGAAAACGTTAAGTTCCGTGCAATAAATGTAAACCAATGTACCTATCATAATATATGTGTAATCGTATCGAGCTCTCATTGCGAGAGGAGACCCGGCCCTGTAGTGGGTCATTAATGAGCTTACTGTAGTACCTAGTATGCGGTCTATGAGAGCCATGGTAGGTGCATGCGAACTCCAATTTGTTCTTCCCATTAAATACTATAATTCACATTCCAACATAAGTATGAGCGTTTGCCAAAAACGCAGTAATTGTGAAATTTATGGCTGGAAACGCTGATTTATTACGCGATAGCACCCAACGGTTGGATCATTAGAACGTTAAAACTACATTGAATAATAAAATATCGTTTAAATGGCCGAATAGAGCCAAAAGCTGTTTTTAAGGGTAAAACGTTTTGGCAGTATGATAATGGTGATTATGATAACTTGCACTAGGGTGTTTGCTGCGATGATTTTGCTTCGAGCTTGTGGTTTCAAGTTAGCATGGAAGTTAAGTTAAGGAGTAGTGTAGACCGAATGCAATCGAATCATTTAAGCGACGTTTGTCAATAGTCAACAGTAAGCGGCTTCAATTCAAAAGTACCAAAGATTAAAATTACTCTTTTTTAAGGGAGAGTTCGCTCTCGCTTCGATACGCAAGATCTTGCGATAATTTTTTTTAAGTAACTTTATAGCAAAAGTAAGTAACTTTATTTATTATTAAGTAAAGCTAAGGAACTTTATAGAGTAATATAGATAATTAATATTTTTATACTTTATAGATAATTAGTGAACAATATCTATTTGAAGTTGTAGGCGGATGCTTTGCTACTCTTAAGGACTAAGATGTACGGCGGTGATAGCCCAGTGGCTTAGAATTCGACCTCGAATCGAGGGGTCCGGGTTCGAATCCCAGTGGCACGCACCAATGACTTTGTAAAAAAGTTATGTGCGCTTTATAAAATTAAAATATCACCTGCTGTTACGGTGAAGGAAAACATCGTTTGGAAACCTGCATGCCTGAGAGTTCAACACAAAAAAAATGTTCTCAAATGTATGTGAAGTCCACCAACCCGCAGTAGGCCAGCGTGGTGGACGGCGGCCTACATCCCTCTCATTACGAGAAGGAGACCCGACCCTGTAGTGGGTCATTAATGGGTTACTGGCAAGGACTAAGATACTTTCCATACTTTCATTCATTCATACATCCATACTTTCTCAACCGAAACACAAGACACGACGAACATGCTTAACGACGGGTTAGGAGGCTGGCGGTAAGTTACCTCCCCGGACGAGCTACTGGCTCTTTGACAACAATGTGTCAATAACGTATCAATGAATCAAAAATAAGTAAATATGTGACACAATCTATCTAGCTTTATCTTACTTTCCACTAAAATATGTGACACAATCTATCTAGCTATAAGTCTAAACCTACACCAGATATTTCCTCTCCCTCATTACATATACAAGGAAAGTGTACAGCAGTATTAACTAACATTAAGGTACACTGTACGTCGCTTATGATTATTTTCTATGAGTGGGATAGGCCCGATAATGGCCCATTTCGGGTAATGGCGCTTGTATGGACCGGTACAGTTACACGACGTATTGGCAATCATCGTTACGATAAGCTTTGTCGATTAAGTTGTAAATGTAACACCGGCCCGTGTAGGACAGAATTACCCCGTGTTATAATTGCCATGTCGCACGCAAAGTGATAGCACAGTGGCTTAGAATTTGACCTCGAATCGAGGGGTCTGAGTTCGAATCCCAGTGGCACCAATGACTTTGTAAAAAAGTTATGTGCGCTTTATAAAAATTAAATATCACCTGCTGTTACGGTGAAGGAAAACATCGTGAGGAAACCTGCATGACTGAGAGTTTAAAAAAAAATGTTCTCAAAGGTATGTGAAGTCCACCAACCCGCAGTAGGCCAGCGTGGTGGACGGCGGCCAATATCCCTCTCAGAGATCTCTGAGAGGAGTCCCGACCCGACACTGACACGCAAAAGTTTCTCTTACGACAGCGTCATTTACTCGTACATTACAGAGCGCTGTGTTTAAATTTTGTCGTGTTTGTTGGTCGGTCGGTTGTGTCCACCAATTAGGACAAGGCCTAACACATAGGTACTAATTAATACTAATTTTAAGACGAAAGTGGAAGTGAATGAAGAAATTCTAGTCTTTACCTTTCCTTATACTATTTTCTCCTCGTCACGCATTATTTTTTCTTTTCTTCTCTCCTTGTTGTATATTTTGAAACTGCTTTATTATTTTCTCGTAATAAGCTGTATAATTTCCGCGCAATCCTTTTATCTACTTTATAAAATATCTATTACCAACCAACCAAAAACTCACTCGCCAAGTGAGACCATGAAAAAAAATTTTATTTCTTAAAAAAAAAAAATTTCCGTCCAAAATCCAAATCACCGTTCAGGTGTACAACACCTCAATCATTGGAGGTTAGATCACCGTAATCATCGTGACATAATAATCCACGTTTAATAGAGCGTGCCTACAGGCCGTTAGGGTAATGGCTGATTTTTACTGCCACATGCGTCATACCTCGAGTTATTAGATCACATAATTGAATAAAATTTGAATAAGTTACCACTCCTTTCGTTAGCCTGTTTCTAAGCTTTAGAAATAGGCTAGCTAGCTAGCTAATTTAATTGTAACTAGGTTGATATTGCCTAGCTTTAGCAAGATGTTGTTGCAGTGCTCCAGGCCTTACCCTCTTGTGGGACAGACCCGTGCCCAGCAGTGGGACACGAAGGGTAAAGCAGTTGCAGTAAAGCAAAAACTGGCTTGAGTTGGATTTTTGAAAAATCAATATACCTAGCCAGGAATCGAACCAATTGAAGTTAAAAAACAAATCACATCCCGTATTATTACACTAATCGAAAGTGTCACTAATAATGAACAAATTCTGGAAAGTAATGACACATGGCAAATTAAAGGATAGAGCTCATATTTAACAATAATTTTTAATAATTCTTTTTCTTCCTCTGTCACCCAGTCCTAGCTCTTGAATGGACCGCGAAGGCCTTCAGCCATCGGCAGCAACCGCTCACGAGCTCCAAACTCCATCTGACAATAGATAAATTGTCCAATCCAAGTAAAGTCGCAGCGACTAACAAACAGGTACCTAACGATGTACCTACCCCTAGACGCGGTCGTTTACGAAACTTCCCAACTTAGCATTTTTATTGCCGTCTGAAGAACTCTTTAGGTGTTCGGTGAATTAATGAATTGAATTCAAATGATCGTTTGGTCCGCTTCGCTGTTCGCTAGTTCTCAAAGTTTCGGATGTCATTAGTACCTTGAAGTTTAACTGGGAGGTCAAGATACCTTTTACCCGTATTCTTTAAAATGAAATAAAGTTGCTTCCCGCCGTCTTTACGCTTAGATAACTCAAACTGTGCAATAGATTTTGATGCACTTTTAACTGCTATTTTATCATTAACTATAACAAGAATTATTATCTATACAAATCTTAGATTAAATCAAAAAGGGAAGATACAGCACTAGCGTCTCATGAGTGCGCACCGAAAATTAGGTCCATGCACACAATTTCACTTTAGTCGCAATTTTGCTAGCTATTGAACTAGATGTGCGCTTAGAACCCAATAATCGCGGATTTTCTGTGTTTAAAAAGGTAAAACAATGGCTTCGTGTGCTTTTAAAAGGTGCAAAAACAGCTCAAAAACGAAAAACAAATTCCATGGCATCTCTTTTCATTCGTAAGTACACTTAAACTTAATTTTTCTTCAAAATCACTGATGGTTTTGAATGTAATTCGCCATTTTTATCAAGAAAGGATAGCAAAACAATTAGATCTACGTGTGAGCGAGAGGGTCGCGCGCGAGATGACGCGGCACTCTCCGAGTCGCTCCCGCTAATGATAAAACTTACCGCTGTGTCTCGCTCGCCCGATTGACACTTCATTTATAGGCGTGTGTGTGTAAGGTACATATGTAGTTGAGTCGGACTCATTTTTTGATTGATACAAGCGTATGCCGTATCTTCCCCTTTTGAGTTAATCTATGAACAAGAATTATCTATACTAATAAGATTATGCTTTGTACCTTTGTGTGAACTTTTTAGAATAGTATGGGGGGAAGCGGTGATAGCCCAGTGGCTTAGAATTCGACCTCGAATCGAGGGATCCGGGTTCGAATCCCAGTGGCACACACCAATGACTTTGTAAAAAAGTTATGTGCGCTGTATAAAATTAAATATCACCTGCTGTTACGGTGAAGGAAAACATCGTGATGAAACCTGCATGCCTGAGAGTTTACAAAAAAAATGTTCTCAAAGGTATGTGAAGTCCACCAACCCGCAGTAGGCCAGCGTGGTGGACTAAGGCCTACATCCCTCTCATTACGAGAAGGAGACCCGACCCTGTAGTGGGTCATTAATGGGTTACTGGCATGGGGGGAAGTCTTCTAGATACCCAGTGTCTTGGAGGAGACACATCAATATGCCCATGTGTCCTATACATCTATAAAATATTTTTTTCAGTTTGTTTGACTATTATAGGATTAAGGAGGGACGGAGGGATGGGGAAGAGAGAGGAATATAATTGAGTAATTTGAACGATAGCCTAAAAAATCTTGCATTGAAATTTAAGGGAATAGCGATACCTATTTGTCTGCTACTAGGTATAATAAATATGAGTACAGTCAGTTTCATAATAAAGCTATTCTTCCAACTCTAATAGCAATAATGCACGTAATTTCTGTGAAAGTGCAGGGTTGGTTTCACAGAAATGAACTGCTTACGTTGTTCCCATTAGGTGATTTCCTCGAAAATCCCTCATTAAGCACAATAATCAGTGGATCTTTAGTGCCCTCTAAAGATCATAATCACACAATCGTTCCAACAAATCGATTGTACTTGCACATATTTTCTTAATGCTTTCGTTTCGAGAATTCGTTGAAGTACAGTCAGCGTTATGTAAATAGCAGTGTGTTAATTAATGCTGAAGTTATCTTGCTCTTAACCCCTTTTTATGTTTCTCTACTTGGCGCAGATATCTCTACGTAACGGAAACACACATTTCATCTCCTTGCAGAGGTACGGATTGGTGAATATTCTTGATAACGATTAGCGATAGCCACCTATTATATTTAATACATCGTGAAGTAAGCAAGAAATTTCAGTTTTTTAAAGAAACAATTTTGAAAAAATAAATTCTGTAGAAGCCACATAAAATCCACAGTAAATCCATAGTAAAATCCTTATAAGAGTACGAGTACTTTTTACCTGTTTTGTAGTGATTATCTGTAGACTTTAATGATTATTCTAATTACTCTACGTTTACTATTTGTATGTCTTTAAGTCTACATATATACTAAAAATACTCTGTAACTTAATAAACTTATTTATGCAGCTGACTGTACAAGTTAAGCTGTGTTTTCTGTGAAGGCGATAACTTCGTCGATTTAACTGAAACTCGTTAAGATTAAGGAAAACTGAGTTTCTTGATAAGTAGAAATTATGAAGGTTAAGAAAATATTGTGATAAACACTGGCATTTCTTATTAACGGTAGTATTATTTCGTATTTCCAGTGAAACCTTAATTTCTATAACTCTGTAAAAATATTAGTTGAATTTTTATTGCGGTACATAGCCCTACCGCCTAATACCCCAATCATTTGGCACTTTTACCTGGAAACTATTTGGGGAGTTTTGAAAATTGGTACGTAGCTTTATAGATGTAAATAAAGATTTGAAATAAAGAATTATCACTTTTGAAATAAGGAATTATTATTATTATAATTATAGATTTCGACATGCTCTTTCTGAATGTGCACTTTGCCACCTTCACTCTTGAATTTCAATTTCTTTTGCTGATAGGAGTTCAGAATCACCCTGTATCGGCGCGATACCTACAGTAATATGAGCGCGCGCCTCACATGAAATGCTGACCGCGCAACACGACGCAAGCATCGAATGTAGTAAACAATAGAACACGTCACACGCGTCATACCGAACTGGCCAATCGGAACACGTATCCTCAAACGCGCTATCAAAGTTTCGTAGAATCTCTGCGTAAATACAAATGGTCCGCAGTTAACATTCGGACCGCGGTCCCCAGGCAGTGACATCGCCTGGCGGGAGATCTCCCCTGTTCCTCCAAACACCCCTTTCAGTCCGATAGTGGGTCTCCAATCGGCTTTCCCTACGTTATTGTTTATTCAAATCAAATTATTAGTAAATCTCTGTTACATAAACTATAACCATTTGCTATGGAAAATCAACAAAATATTTACGAACGGAGAAAATGTTAATTCAGGAAAACGAAAGCAAAACATTTCCCCGCCACTTATTACGTGGCAATGACAATTTCCGGCCGCCATGTTGGCGGGCTGCCCGCGATCCCGGATATGACGAATTGATGATTTAAATCGCCCCGAGGTACGCCGAATCTATTGATTCATTGGTTTGCGCCGGAATGTTGAAAATTTTGACTTTTGTGGTTTTTGCTGTGCGTTTAATGTTCAGTAAATACGGATTACGGATAGCAGCAGTGATAGCCCAGTGGCTTAGAATTCGACCTCGAATCGAGGGGTCCGGGCTCGAATCCCAGTGGCATGCACCAATGACTTTGTAAAAAAGTTATGTGCGATTTATAAAATTAAATATCACTGCTGTTACGGTGAAGGAAAACATCGTGAGGAAACCTGCATGCCTGAGAGTTCACAAAAAAAATATTCTCAAAAGGCATGTGAAGTCCACCAACCCGCAGTAGGCCAGCGTGGTGGACTAAGGCCTACATCCCTCTCGTTACGAGATGGAGACCCGACCCTGTAGTGGGTCATTAATGGGTTACTGACAAATACGATAACGTTGTGTAAACAATGCTTAAAAAGGATACTAGCATAGCTTATACAACGTATAAAAGATGAAGCGAGCCCCGCTGCTTGAGTAGATTGCAATCGAGTGCGGTCAGTACTGTAGATCGCTAGTGGCGAATTAAACGCGCTTCCGTGCTTCCGAGGGCACGTTAAGCCGTCGGTCCCAGTTGTATTGATACGAGCAGTCGTTAATCCTTGTCGGAGGCCCTATAGGCGGTTTGAAAACATCCGACACGGGATCGCCACTAGCCGGTTTATCCATCAATCCGCATTAGAGTTGCGTGATGGTGGATGCCCCTAGCCTCCCAATGATTCCTGAGAAATAAAATTTTATCAAATGTCTTGACGTTTCTAGTGGCAATATTGTCATAGAACTAAAAGATCGACGGTTAGCATATTGGAAAACGGCATTTGATATGTTTTTTATCCACAGTGATTAATTCTAATAAAATAAATAAGTAAATTCATAGGTATCATCAGCTCAATTAAGGTAAGTTTCCGTTAATAGTTAAGTCTTAAATATAACTAATTAGCTAAGCTGTTAAAGAAAGAAAACCCCCGTGCTCCCAATAATTTTGTTGGCACAGGTCGATATTTTACAAATTTGCGGCTACTCGAAAACTCGAAAACCGAACGCATTCATTAATCATCTGTGACACTGTCAAAAACGGCGCCAAATTTAAATTAAAATAAATGGCTTGTCTATATCTTTGTCCTTGTTTATTTCAACTCGGAAATACTGATGGGTAGTGTTGCCAGATTTTTTAAACTGTAAGGGACAAGTGCCTTGCTGAAAAAAACATTTTTTTCTCCGAGACAAAAATTATACCCATATTTAAAAATATCATGATTTAGATTTTTATTTGCAGTGTTTCTACCAAGCAGCTCACAGGCATGTCGCTCACCTGATTTTAAACGGTCACTGCCGTCCATGAGCAATCACGTCCAACCTCAAATAGAGAAGAAATCTTAAAAGGCTTTAGTTTTTTTTATCCGGAATGTCTTCTGAAATCCGCGACCCTGGCAACTCTACTGATGGGGTTGATGAAAAAAAGTTGAATGCATCGGAAAATACGAAACGTCGGTTGTTTATCGAATTTCTGTTTGAAAGATTTATGTTTCCTGCCCGACATGAAAGTCAGCATCTATCTCAATTGTAAAACGCATTGCACCGATGAAAAATATTTGTAAATTGATAAACTGCTGCGAAAAATACGAGTGTTTTTTAACGCTCGCGTTTTTATAATGAACGGTGCTGAAATTCAATCATATGTAGGAGTATATTGAACAAATAATCAATCAATCTTTATAGGGGAGTCCTATATCCGCAGGTGAATATAGGCTTAATCAACTCATCTATTATGTTTTCCCCTTTAATACCCCATCAGTTAATCTTATCCCATTGCGTTTTGAATGTGAGGACGTTCATGTTCGTGGCCGCCCTTCGACCAGGTAGACTGACGACAGCGGAATACCATTGGATTCAAAGGGCCTAGGAACGGGTGGAGTGGCGTCGGTTAAGGGAGGTCCATATCCAGCAGTGGACTACCAAGGGCTGAATGGAAGGAAGGTGGATACAGTTAGCATCCATCCTTCCTTCAGCTAATATTTTTCTAAAGCTGGAAATAGGTCTCTCCTTTCAGCCTTTCTCACGCGATCTTCACTCTAGGAGTCGTTACTCCAACGTTCTCATTATATGAAAAAAAGCTTTTTTAATGTCCGCGTACGTTCAACTCCCTTAGTTGCGGGTGTAATTAGTTTAAAATTATTAATGGTTCGCTCCATGTCACAATCTGGACATTATTAATTACGTTGAAGTTAAAAAGTGAAGTGAAATGAAATAGGTTTTCAGAATGAACAAAAAGCGATCATATATGGAGGATTGTAGTTAATTTATAATTCGAATTATTTATTATTTTATTCTTTTGTTTGACCTGTTGACTTATAAAGAAATCAATTCTGGTGGAAGATGAAAAAATCAATCAATGCTATTGGGCAGTTACTTAAGTCCTAAACTGAGAGCTGATTCATAGGCTAGGTCGGTCGTAAGGCAATGGAGTGAACTATGCTAGAAGAAATCCCTAAATGAATAAGAATAATCGACACAGCTGTCAAAGTTAACAAACTAAAGTGGTAATGAGCTTCGATTCGAAGGACCGATTGTCAGTAACCCATTAATGACCCACTACAGGGTCGGGTCTCCTTTCACAATGAGAGGGCTGTAGGCCGCCGTCCACCACGCACCACTACTGCGGGTTGGTGACGGGACTTCACATGCTTTTGAGATTTTTTTTTTCTGAACTTTCATGCATGCAGGTTTCCTCACGATGTTTTCCTTCACCGTAACAGCAGGTGATATTTTTTTTTATAAGGCGCACATAACCTTTTTTTACAAAGTCATTGGTGCGTGCCACCGGGATTCGAACCCGGACCCCTCGATTAGAGGTCGAATTCTAAGCCACTGGGCTATCACCGCTATGTATTCTAAGCCACTGGGCTATCACATTACCGGTGGAGTAGTAACGCAATGATAACCATAGACGGTACTTCGATATTATTTCAGGTTCAAAGTCATAAGCTACAGTGACCTTCTAATGTCTTGTGATATTGTAT
Organism: Erynnis tages; assembly: GCA_905147235.1. Lineage (NCBI taxonomy): Eukaryota > Metazoa > Arthropoda > Insecta > Lepidoptera > Hesperiidae > Erynnis > Erynnis tages. Next base: position 589,009 of record LR990089.1, read on the forward strand.
TATAGTTCGCTTGCTACTTCATAGTATTAAAAAGTGAACATATTTTATTTGATTTATTTTATATATGTATATTACACACACACACATACACATACACACACACACACGCACGCGCACACAGACACACACACGCACTAACACATGCATGTATACTTAGCGACTGTAATTTGAATTTGAATTTAAACTTAAATCTAAGTTTAAATTTAAATTTAAACTAGCTTAATTAATTAAAAGCTCTTGCAGTAAAAAGTAAATCCGTTTTTGGCTCTAGGAATTAGATGTAAGTATTGCTGTAAGTTAGTCTGTAAGCTGTGGATTTTGTTTTTCATAAATAAATAAATAAATAAATAAATAAACAACGTAGGTAATATTTTTAATCGGCCTAATCTAACTCGACGCGGTGACTGATGAGCGGTCGCGCGTTCTGACGTCACCACGCACTGCGCTAATAAACGCGCGTTTTTGACGCTAGGATTGTCAGTGACCCATTAAAGACTCACTACAGGGTCAGATCACCTGTCACAATGAGAGAGATGTGGGCCCAAGTCCTCCAAGGTAGCCTAATGCGGGTTGGTGGACTTCATTGCCTTTGAGAAAAAAAATTGTGAACTCACGATGTTTGTTCCTTCACCAGTAGCATGCACAGCAGGTGCATCTTTTAAGATTAAAGACTTTGGAAGGAATACTTGTTGATTGATGATGTTGATTTTAAGTGGATGCTTTAGTCTAGTATCAGTAGTATAGTAGTCCAATTTGAATCGTGACTTTGTTAGCACTTCTGAGCCTATAAATTTATATTGAGCGTTAAAAAAGATACGTTTTCAGAGCGCAGTGCGTATCTCAATTACTTTTTACTCTCGTCGACAACCCGAAAAGTTTGCGCGTCGTTTTTGCAAAATGGCTGCGTTATTCATCGTTGTATCTCTACTCGCAATTAAAACTAGTCGTGACTTGGCTCCTCGCAATTTCATTCCGTTTCGCTTGTTTTTAACGTGAAATTATGGATTTGTTAATTGTTTGGATATAAAATGAAATGGAAGCGTGAAGCGGACAGATTGATATATTAAGTTCTTCATTGTTACGTGATGTGATTTCTTTGATTTGTCCTCTTGGAAATGAAATTATTTTTTTGTTTATTAAAGTACCTACTTATGTTCATCGGATGAATGTTTGCATTTTGAGCAGGTTTTAATCAGTTTAAACTTATGTTACCTATTGCTAGGTTGCCAAAATGTTTATTGGAACTGGTATTACATGGAAGCATGTCGCCACTCACATACTAAAAATGAGAATTTACAGTCCTATCTATTTTCTAGCAAATAAAGAATTGTATTGTATTGTATTGTAGTGTATTTCTATTAAAAATTCAATCTTTAGCTGCTTTTGTTGTAAGAGTGAAAACGGACTTCAGGTGATTTAGTCTGTTGTTTTAGATTGTTACCTGTATAAATCTATTAACAATATCAAATTGTTCTGTTTGAGTTTGAAAAGTTAAATGGTGACCCGGAGTTTTAGCGACGACTAACTAAGGGTATTTCCTGCACACACGTTTGCTTCTATAAAAAATATATGATTAATAGCATCACCAAAAAATGTCAACTAGAAAATCACCGCTCAAAATAACCCCATCGCAACTGAATTGAATCAGTAAATATTCTCAAATATAATAATTAGTCATACCGCAAGAATCCCTATGACAGCGAGCTCCAATTAAAATAGACTACAAAACCTCATTATGTCAGTCTACAGTCGATATTAATTACGGCAAATGTACCCATACCCGATTTTCGCCCCACAATGGTAGGGTATCTGTTCTAGTATCGACGGTGAAAGAGCATGCGAGACGCTTGCGATTTTATAAAAAAACGAGCGTGCAAGTCGCATGTCGCAGAAGCAATCTCTAACTGAAGTTGACCCCCCACTGGTCGAGCTACTTTTGGATTTATTCGCAATCGCTCGTACTAGACTAGTATCTATAGACAAAACAAACTTGAAAAATTAAGTTAACTTGTTAATTCATCTCCTATTCATAGACAAAGCTCAAAACTTATCGCTTCAAAACGCATTCTTAAATAACATTTTTATGCTTTTAAACCCACCGATTGGAGCAGCGTGGTGAAGTATGACTTAAAAAAATCCAGTCAAAAATAATCGCATAGCTTTAAAGCCATTTCTAGCCTCGCTTAAGCGATGAGACCAGCACCTCAAACGTAACTGCGTACCTCATAGATCAAGCTGACAAATTTTTAAAGTAACTTTTAAGGAAAATTTAAACCTTATGCGGTACACATAACAGTGTTGAAGATACGAAGAAACTGTTGTACGGAGACAAATGTTTAGCTTCAGATTGAAATTAGTAATGGTTTGTGATGTAACATATTGTGTTTGGAAATAAACAGATGACGTGACAATGTTGGGAATATGGGCCGTTTTAATGGACTTGAGTGTGTATTAGTCACTTTCTCTTATGGATTTCAGTATTCCTTTTTAACATAGACAATCCCTTTTATACTCGTAGCTGATAAACAAGAATGTACTTGTCAAAGTCAAAGTCAAAAGTGTGCACAAATTGTACCTAATAATGAATAAAAATTCATTATTGTATTTTGTAAAATCATAATTGTACTGTAAATGAATGAATCATTATTAGGTACAATTTGTGCACACTTAATGAACGTCATACATATAAATTATACATTCTACATTCATCCGCTTTGATCGCCCCTCAGGCAAAACGTAGACTGGGAGAAAAAAGCTGGCGGAAAGAAACTCCCAGCACTCTTTTAAAAGTAAATAAAAATTACTCTATAGTGCAGTATGACTTGGCCCAATAAAGGAACACACGTGACAGCTATCGTGTGTGTCAATATTACCAATTGGAACGATATAATTGGAACGATATAATACGATATCCGCTCTCAAATAAATATTGATACATGGTTTTTTTTTTATAAATGGAGCAAGCAAACAGACAGACGGGCCACCTGATGGTAAGTGGTCACCGTCGCCTGCTGACGCGTACAACACCAGGGGGGTCGCCAGTGCGTTGCCGGCTATGAAGGAGAGCTTTATAGAAATAGCCTAGTGAAGTTATTCAATCCCACGCTTGGATAACTTGAGTGGTGAGTACAAAGAATATACGAGTAGTTTGTCTGTAACACAATAGTGGCACAATGCAGGATCGGGTCTTCTTTCACATTGCGAAGAATATAGGCCGCCGTCCACCACACTGGCCTATTACGGGTTGGTGGACTACACACGCCTTTTAGAACTCTATGGAACTCTCAGGAATGCAGGTTTCCTCACGATATTTTCCTTCATGGTAACAGCAGGTGATATTTAATTTTATAAAGCACATGTAACTTTTGAAACTAATTGGTGCTTGCCACTGGGATTTGATCCAAGACCCCGAATTTAAACTTCGGCACTAGGCCTATAATAAAAAAAACAACATAAAAAATGTTATACAAAACTAATTTACACCATTGTTGATGATCCCAACCCTTTTTATTTTTTAAAAAATAATTCAACCCTATTTCTTTAATCCATCCATAAAACAGAATTTACCCGTGCATCGACTCGCTCTTAATTCTACGAATCACCCCCCGGGGCGCATGAAAACTGTTGAATTAATAATACTAATGGAATATTTCGCGGGGGTAAGTACAGGCGTCGCGGAAAATATATTATGCACTTGCAGATATGAAAATGCTTTTTGTAGGTAGTAGTTGAGTAATAAAAGATGTAGGCCGCAGAAGGCCACGATGTTAAGTCACTCAGTCTCAGGTCACTGAAGCTCACATTCAAACACAATTAGAGAAATCACTACAGCTCTCAGTACCCATTAATGACCCACTACAGGGTCGGGTCTCCTCTCACAATGAGAGGGATGTAGGCCGCCGTCCACCACGCTGGCCTACTGCGGGTTGGTGGACTTCGCATGCCTTTGAGAACATTTTTTTTGTGAACTCTCAGGCATGCAGGTTTCCTCACGATGTTTTTCTTCACCGTAACAGCAGGTGATATTTAATTTCATAAATAGCACATAACTTTTATTGGTGCGTGCCACTGGAATTCGAACCCGGATCCCTCGATTCGAGGTCGAATTCTAAGCCACTGGGCTATCACCGCTGCAGCCAGCTCTCCATGAGCTCCACGAATCCAATCCAATCTGAAATAGAGAATTTTTGTACGCGGGTGCTTTGCTACTCATGGACTCGACTCAGGACTAAGATGTTCGACTCAAATTAAGTATCCCCAGCAACCATACCTCCCTCAGGGGTCTATCCCATCCTGCTTTAGGGATGGTTAAAAGGACGAGCTACTATGGCTATACCACCTAATAGCATACAATTAAAAAAGAGCCCTCGATAGTTACTTGCAGCAGACTGCTCATTGCTTACTTTAAAATAAAAAAATATGGCTCTAGAGGACATCTGAACAGAATTGTGATATTTAAACCGCATAATCTCGAAATAGCAGCAGTGATAGCCCAGTGGTGTAGAATTCGACCTCGAATCGAGGGGTCCGGATTCGAATCCCAGTGGCACGCACCAATGACTGTGTAAAAAAGTTATGTGCGATTTATAAAATTAAATATCACTGCTGTTACGGTGAAGGAAAACATCGTGAGGAAACCTGCATGCCTGAGAGTTCACAAAAAAAAATGTTCTCAAAAGGCATGTGAAGTCCACCAACCCGCAGTAGGCCAGCGTGGTGGACTAAGGCCTACATCCCTCTCACTGTGAGAGGAGACCCGACCCTGTAGTGGGTCATTAATGGGTTACTGACAAACAATCTCGAAATATATGCCGGCGACTGTACTCTAAATTTTATTAGTATGATTGCTGTAGTAGCGCGAAGTATGCTGGAAATGAAATATTAAGTGCGGAATGAACGTAGCCGTTGGTAATTACGTACTTCCTTCCTTCGAGCCCACTTGTTTCGTAGCCCACTGTCGGACATGAGCCTTCGCTAATCGACGCCACTCCGCCTTGTCCTGGGCCCCTTGAACGGAACAGTTTCTTGCTGTTTATTTTCAAAGTGTATATAGCACCTTCGACAAGTTTGCCGCTATCTTATAATAGCCTAAGATCCGGGATTAGAAAAATATACCCTCATCTGTTATTTAGATGAAACAATTTTTTACAAGCTGATTTCAATATCATGAACTTATAAAAACAACCTCTGCCATTATAAGCCTGCTGCAATTAATAGTAATTAATTAATTAACAACTAATTTATTTTTAATTTTTACTTTCTCATGTTAGTTACATGTAGTAAGTTAAAACCGTCAATATTTTATATTATATACCTCACTGTAGTAGGCACCCATCTCTATGATTGCTATACTTACCTCACTTACCTGGAAAAGCTACATTTATCTACCTTTCCTCACCTGGCTGCAGGTAAGTATAGCAATCGTAGAGATGGGTGCCAGCTGCAGTGAGGTATATAATATAAAATATTGACGGTTTTAACTTACTACATGTAACTAACATGAGAAAGTAAAAATTAAAAATAAATTAGTTGTTCATTAATTAATTACTATTAATTGCAGCAGGCTTATCATGGCAGAGGTTGTTTTTATAAGTTCATGATATTGAAATCAGCTTATAAAAAATTGTTTCATCTAAATAACAGATGAGGGTATATTTTTCTAATGCCGGATCTTAGACTATAAATAACAACCGGGACCGACGGCTTAACGTGCCCTCCGAAGCACGGAAGCGCGCATTTAATTCGCCACTAGCGGTCACCCATCCAGGTACTGACCGCGCCCGACGTTGCTTAACGTTTCCGATCGCTTGCGATCTACTCAAGCAGCGGGGAGCGCGCTTCCTTATTACGTACTAATAAACTTTATTTCGTACGTCCATGACCTGCAGTGGCCATCAAAGCAAAACAAACATTGACTAACAAACGTAACCACTTGTAACGATGTGTCACAGATTCGAATCTATAAAATTTCAAGCGTTGAGTCATAGTTGTTTCACTTTTACACAAAGCTTCGACCTGATTCCTGAGTGAGTCATCTACGGTGTTAGTTTGTCCATTGCTTGCTGTATGGACGGAGGTGAGCTACATGCTATGAAATGAAACAATTTTACTGATAGCAGTTCACTTAGGAAGTAGCGAACGTCCTATGGGTGACGTAAAGCAAAAAATAATTATGTCTGTTCTTGAACAAAAAAGGTTACTGGAAAGCCAAATAAAGTGGTAATAGACTTACGGAGGTGAGAATTAAATTGTATATTTCTTCTGTCTCGTCAGTTAATATTTAACTTCAGTACAGTTTACAAGGATAGGTTTTTATACGAAGTCATAACAGTCAGACAGAATTGCCCTACTGTGTCCTAGTAATAACAATCATGGTTGCCCTTTGACGTAGGCATTTTAAGGCCGCAACACTAAAGGCCAGTACTTTGCCGGCTTTGAAGGAGAGCCCATTTTACACCCTTTCGATCCCATGTAGTAGTCCCCATCAGCTTAAATATCTTTCCAAAATTTTCCGTTCCAATTTACGCGTGAGACATGGCAATGAGGATATGGGATAAATGGTAGTTCTCAATTATTAACATTCATTTATCTCTTATCGCTAACATTAGAACAATGACCTTAAAACTGTAAGCTAGTAGTCAACAAGACAGTACTTCTAATATATTTCTCCCTCACCGCAGCATTAACACACTTCATGAACTAATACTAGTCTTTATCGTGAAGACAATAAGGCGTATAATCCAACAACACATTATTTTATAGAGTATTGGTTGAAGGAAAATTTTTCTTTGATCCCTCGATAAATCTAGCCGTCGAGAGGTAAGAGTTATGGAAATTCGGAGACAAAGAAAAAGATTTATTTGGAATTTTGCGGGTAGTTCGGCTAATTTATTATGTACCTGCGTGGTGAGAATTTGAGATTAATCGCGTTTGTGGGACAATAACTTGTAAATAGAATCACTTCTTTAAATATCTCTATTATCTATCTTTTCGCTTTACCTACATAATTATATTGTTTAGAACTGGTAATCGGCGGGGAAGAAAGATCCTCGAATGGCGATCACGTCTTTTCAAAAGGAGTAAAGACTACAGTCCAAAATGTAAATAGAATCACTTCTTTATCTATCTTTACGATAACATAATGTTTATCAAAAGAACACACACAAAATATAAAGGCATGTAAAGAACCCGCATTAGGCCAGCGTGGTGGACTGAGGTCTACATCCTTCTCGTTGTGAGAGGCGACCCGACCCTGCAGTAAGTCATTAATGGGTTACAGAGAACCGTATATGTACATGATTCTCCAAAGTTCAAATGAAGTCTTGTAATTGACGTGTTTATTCACGTTAATAGGCGCATCACAAAAGAATCCGAGGAACCATTATGGGACCGTTATAATTAATGGCCACGGATCATCTTTTGTCTAAACTGTTTGAATGATAGATGAAGATCCGCCTTTAAAATAGTACGTTATGTGTTAAACGTCACGTTGGGCTCATAACCTAACTAATAAGTAGGTATATGCTGCGAGTTGTTATTACCGCCTATTGAGATTGATTTTAAGAAGATATAAATTACTTTAATAGCGATATAGGAAAAGAAAAGAAAAAAGAAAAGAATGCGTTTATTGTCAACAATAATTTATGTAACATCATTCTTATGTAACAGTCAACTGTTACATAAGAAGGATGTTACAAAAACAATGATAAGTTTAGAACAGTCTACCCTACGCGGGAATACAATAATTACCTATGTCTTAAATAACTAAAACTTAATTTTACATTTTATGGCAATTGATAAGTTTTAAATTTTGTTCAACAGTGTAAATTATTTATTTTAATAGGCTATCTAATTAGACGATATCTTACTTGTATCCTATTAATAGGCGAATGTAGATGGCAAGTAGATGTAGAAGGAATTGCTTATATTCGGACAAGTTTAGTACATTATACCATGATTTTAAAAGATTTCACTGTTGTTGAAACCGAATGGCGACAACAATTTTTCTGAATGAATGCCTGATTGCGGTCAGAGCCTGGTCTTGTGATAAGGGAGTAGTGTAATTGCAATATTGCTCGTCATGTAATAGTAGGCGTCAAACTGTTGATGCTTTTCCAGTTATACAGCTATAGAACTTAGTGGTTTAGTATAGTATATTTTTTACATATAGCTTTTTTGCTTAGTTGGCAACGTTACAGTACATTCACCACATACATCCAAAAGTGCTTTCCCTCTAGCCTTACTAAAAGTCGTGCGATCGACTGAAATCAACTAGATAAGTATTACCCACCCAAAACCCTTTAAAGTTACGTTTTAACAATATTTAGGTTAATGTAAAAAAGTTATATTAACAGCTCGATATAATTACGAAATTAGCCGAGTTGCGCAAGCGCAGTTTCGGTGGCGTATCGACGGCTAATTGGATGCCATCTGGCGTCATTATTAGACGATCTCGTTTGAATATCGAACGACTTATCCCGAAACCTTTTAACGTCACAGCACGTACATTACCAACTTTGTGGACGCTATCAAACTAGTTAAGAGATCAAAACGAGCAATGGATTTGAGTAGAGCCAAAATTCTTGTCAGTTGTAGCAATAATCACACGTGCTGCACCAATCTTAATGTACTGGTACTCAACTAACAGTTACAATGAACCCTTTTATTTGAACTACGCACAATATTGCTTGTTTCGTAATTTAGTTAATGTCTTTAGTTTCTACGCTTCGCTTTATAGCGTCCTAGCACTAACGTTGGTTTATGGCGGTAGTGAGTAATTTGACTGTTTGGTTTTGAGTGGTGTTAAATTATGTTTTAGTGTGACGTTATTGTTTTAGGGTACTTGTGTCACGCGATTGGTAAAGGTACTGGTAGAACTGTTTTAGGTCAGAGTAAAGGGGGATAGCACCGCCGCTCTTATAAGTCGCCATGTGACAAAGAATTTTTAGTGTACCTATCCTTGAGAGATATGATTGCTAGACATGGATTTATTTTTGTAGGACTCTTCATAGATTTTTACTTAGATTTATTAGGAACTGAGAAAAGTCTTGAAGCTGTGGCCAAATATTTAATGTCAATCAAAGTTGGAGAGAAGTACCTAATTAAAAAAAACACTTGAAAAATATGTAAAAAACACTGGATTGAAATTTCGAGTAGAAACGATTGAGAACAGTGCCGTGAGCATCACCACTGACCACTATCGTCAACGCATTCGTACGGTAAAAGTCAGTCGTTAGTATACCATATGTCAGTCTGTCTGACATCTTCCTATACTAATGGTAAAGGTTAACTACCCGAATACTTGCCGATAGCCGATAGTGTTCGTGCTTGGGGCACATTTGAATAAAATCTTAGAAGTTGGTGAAAAATGTCTCTGTGTGCGTTAACACTAACACACTAATACCTATCTACTGTATGGCTCTCAGTAATGATGATGTTCCAATAGGTTAGCTATTTTCCTACTCGTCGCCAAACAAACAATACGACCATAACTCCTCATTAGCCAGACCAACGAAACTACGGCACCAAGAAACAAAGGGAAAAACTTGGCAACCATATATCAGTTTCTTCATACCTTGTCACCAACATGTCCAACTTCCCCATTGTTCGAATTACCCCTCTTTCCTCACAACTTTGCGGACGAAAATAAGTAATTATATCATAATGCCACAGAATAAAGATTATACAGTAACGCCTGGCCTGTCCCACTCCCCGTGTAGGTATCTAAATTCAAAAATGTACCTACGCACAGCGGCCGTTCCGAAATGGCTAGAAAGGAAAGTGGAATAGGTAAGAGTGACGCGCTAGAAAGAGACGCAACATGTAGCGGGAAAGTGGAAAAGGTAAGACTTATGCGCTATAAAGAGGCAACATTATCGTAGGTGATTAAGCGCTGCGCGATCTGAATTGAACTTCATCGTATCGTAGCTAGAGTCTATATTTCTTTAAATGAATTTTCGAATTGGGCCTTCTGTATTTGTACTATTATGTATTCTGTTGTAATGCTAAGAACTCACGATCCGGTTTTTATTTTCACACACCGCAGGCGCGAAATGCAAATTGCTTAAATTTTTTACATGCATATTTGCATTCTAGGGGAGGGCTTACGGGCGGGGCTGAAAACCGTATCGTGAGTTCTTACCGTAATATTAATCGGTCTTGTCCTTAAAAAATACTCTACAGCCGCGTGGTTCGTTGACACGCGACAGGGCTCGCCTATAATATTAATATTTTAAGTTCATCTATCAGCATATTCAGCATTGATAGAGAGGTACGAATAGGTTCACAATTAAATTTAATAACATAAAAATCGTATAAATAGTTCAATTAACTTCGTTCACCATTGCGGCGTATTCGCGTCAGTTTGTGTACCGAGTGTATACCGAACGCGACGTGTAGGCATGACTCGCGTTCCGACCGTTTGTATTAAGTAACATTACTGTACATCTTTATACTGTGATAATGTCCTCTTCATATTTAACAAACCAATGTAGCCTTTATTCCTCACACATAAGAACGGTTATCGTAAACAGCTATGTAACATCCATCTTGATATCTGTTTGTTTGTCCGAGTTGGAAGGTTTTCACTAAGAAATAATTACCGAATAAAGATTTCTAATAGATATTAGTTAGCGGAGAAATGACATTATCTTGTACGGCCGTAAGTTTCGATGGCAATTAATATGATATTACACGACCGTAGCTTTTGGCGATAGCATCGTTATGGGATAACCCATGGAAGTAAATGTGGTGGAATTAGCAGAAATATAATATTGGTAGACGGAAAAACAAATTTGAGGGGTCCGCCTAAGTCATCTAAAGCCATGCTTACACTGAAAGAACAGACAATAACTACTTTCATTCAGTCTGAGGATAGAAATGGAAGTCCATAAGATATTGACCAACTACGGGGGGCTGTGGATGACAGCAAGATAACAGCGTTATGCGAAAGGCTTTGAGTTTCAACGCATTGCAGCAAAAATGCGTGAGATTATCTTTTACTTCTTTAACGGTGGAACCGCGGTGAGAGAAGCGCGTATAGCCCCGCTGCTTGAGTAGATCGCAAGCGATGGAAAAAGTTAAGCAACGTCGGGCGCGGTCAGTACCTGGATGGGTGACCGCGAGTGGTGAATTAGATCCGCGTTTCCTTGCTTCGGAGAACACATTAAGCCTACGGTCGGTCCCGGTTGTTATCGATACGATAGCAGTCGTTAATCCTTGTCGGAAGCCCTATGGGTGGTTTAAAAACATCCGACACGGGTTGGCCACTAGCCCGTTGCACCACCGCACCGCATTGGAGCAGCGTGGCGGAGTATGCCTCAGGCCTTCCCCTTTTGCGGGGAGAGAGATCTGTCCAACAGTGGGCTATAAAAGGGTTGCAGCCATAGATACTCGTAATGTATGTACACTTTGTGAACGAAATGGAAATTGGGAGGACAAAAATATGTTCCATAATCGTCTTTTATTTTCCACTCCAGTGGGAATTGTTTCAGGAAGGTTCTCGGAATGGAAGTCAACTCTTAAGTAGTTTTCTGTGTTCGGGGGATCCTGGGAAAAGTTTTTGAGTTTGTCGTAAAAAAGATTCTCAGATTTTCTTAGGCAGAAACTTTTTATTCGAATTCAATAGTAATTTCTAAGATTGGACATATATATATTAATATATATTATATTATTATAGTCGACTTATGTAGCCTGTGTTACTATAAATTTTTAGTGTTAAAATTTTATTCAATCAATTTGTAATATGATTCCACTTTTAGCAATTACTACAACACACTGGACCAACATTCATACAACATCTTTGGGCGTTGACAAGTATTACAATTGAGTCATAATCGTATCATAATGGTTTCATCCTGGATAATTGTCAACACTTTGCTTGTCCAATAAATAGACACAATAGTTAAACAATGGGTATGTATCACACGTGACTCACGGGACAACGAAGTGGTTAATATAAAGTTTTGGATATTTTCCGATGGAGGCTTACTGCCATTCATACAACTGCCATAATATCAATGGGAATTAATTGAAATGGTTTCATAATACATATTAGTACACTCGCTCCTCGAACGAAAGTAAATTAAGAATTATGTAACAATATTAATTTAGGAAAACGTTTATTTAGGTCGGAAAATTTCGTCCACTACGCAGTATAACCAAAATCCAAAAGAATATAACAGAAAGATAGAGATATTGTCTATTGTTAATAATAGTATAATACACGTTTATGGCCTGTGCCGACAAAATCCGGCCATAACAATCAATAATCAACCAAGGGGCAGCATTGACAAACGGCCGCCGCGGCCGAAGCGATGACTTAGCGGCAATAAACAGATAGATAACCGACAAATAATGTATGCGATGATAGCCCAGTGGCTTAGAATTCGACCTCGAATCGAGGGGTCCGGGTTCGAATCCCAGTGGCACGCTCCAATGGCTTTGTAAAAAAAGTTATGTGCGCTTTATAAAAAATAAATATCACCTGCTGTTACGGTGAAGGAAAACATCGTGAGGAAACGTACATGCCTGAGAGTTCAGAAAAAAAAAGTTCTCAAAGGCATGTGAAGTCCACCAACCCGCAGTAGGCCAGCGTGGTGGACTGAGGCCTACATCCTTCTCATTGTGAGAGGAGACCCGACCCTGTAGTGGGTCATTAATGGGTTACTGACAATGTATGCGATATTATTATGGTTTGCTGTGAGTCAGCTTTGCAGAGCAGTGTTAGCCCAGTGGCAAGAATTAGGGGGATGAGGAAGGAGTTCATTAGGAATAGGACGAGGAAGAGGAACGGTTTGAGTAAGGAAAAAAGAGTTAAAACTATATAAATAAATAAACAGGCTGGCTAGGGAATCCTAGTGGTTCCCTGTGACGTGTAAGCCATGGACACACACAAGACAGATACACAAAAACCTAAACTATGCGTTACGAAACTTTCGAGTTAGGAGTATGCGAAAAGAAAATTCCTCATAAATTCCTCTTAATTTAAGAGTAAGCGGAAGATGATGTGAAAGTACCAAAAATGCGTAACTTCCTCATTAAGAGGAAGAGTAAAAGGATTTCTCATCAACACTAGTATAGTATAATTAACCTTCTATATTTAAACCTATTTCCCACCTCTGCCAACATCACGCTGAAAACTTACCAAAACGGGAACAAATCAAATTATGTACATTCATCGTAATTTACTTAGGACGGTTCGTTTGTCCGTTCGTCACTGAGGTACTGTTAAATTAATTGTGTGCGGACTCGGGTTCAAGTCCCGACTAGGTACAGTGCAATTAAGATAAAATGTTCCTTCATCATTGAGTAGAATTAAGTGATTGGTTTGTGTAATCGGGATGTCCTCGTAGAATTTGTCAAAATTATAAGATTTATAAATGGTATTAGATGCATTACTGTTGTAGCTTTTTTTGTGACAGGAAGGAAACATACAATAGGTATTGTAAGATGGAAATTAGATCATAAGTGGTTGCTGCAGATAGCCGAAGCTACAGCCTTCACTGTCAATTCAAGAGTTAGGCTGGCGCAGAGAAAGAATAAAAATTAAACAAAAAAAAGTTTTTTTATGTTAAACGGTTTTATTTACAATAAAAAATGATGTAGGTAGGTTATGTACTAAAAGCTAAAAAATAATTCGGTAAGTCCTAGCTACCAGATCGCACCAATCTTCTCATCAATCTGGGGTATTGATCAGACAAAACATAAAATCGTTGGGCGTAGTGTATTCAGAGTAAATAATTCTTATGATAGAAACTTCACGTGCTTCTCCTTATAGAAGGTATGTAAATTTTTTCGTGTCAGTTGGTCAGTCGGTCAGGACAAGTCCTAAGGCATTTAAATAACAAAATAAAAGGTAAATTTAAAGGCTATTCACAATTGTATTTGAACCCGACAACATCTTCCGCGTTTTTCAGTAACTGTGACGTAAACAACAGTCCGAACTCCATCACGCCAGGTTGATTATACTTCTGATACCAGTCCATACTACTCAGCTTACTAATCCACTCTTGTAACATTGGATACCGTTCATCGATCGGCACAATCACGTTAAGTGTAGAAACGGTTGAAACACAAGCTATATCTGCTATAGTTATTTCATCTCCTGCGAGGTATCCACTCCCTTTAAGATATTTCTCCAGAAAACTGTAAGCTTCTTCAACATCAGCTGCCTTCTTCTCGTCTACTGATAACGCCTTTCCAAAAAACACATCAGCAATAATTGCTTCCAACCGAAGGAATAAAATAGAGGCGTCTAAGAAAAGTCGTTGATGAACTAAAGCCCTGTTTCTTAAATCATTGGGGTAAAGTTGAGCCCTTTTTTCAGCGCCATATTTGGAGACCAGATAAACGATGATGGCGTGACTATCTGCGAGCACGAAGCCTCTATCTTCTAGTAATGGTATGGTGTGAATTGGATTCTTATCCAGAAACTCTGGCGCGAATTGTTCCTCAGCAAGGATGTTCACTTCTTTCGTCTCTACTTCCAATCCCAGGATATCGGAGACCATCAACACCGTTCTTGATGGAGGGCTCGCGTCCATTTTATACACTGTTATAGGCATCACGTCACTCTTGTATAACACACCACTAGTAAATGATACAGGTTAGTGTGAATCGTTTTGATAAAACTTATCGCTTCTATAATTTTGATAAAAGTTTGATACTGTAGATAATAATATGCATGTTAAAATTATTGTAAAGATATAAACATTAAAATGCTAGGTCAATTTGATTGTGTTATACTATTTGTGTGAAGAAACAATAAAAGAAAGGCTATATGCCTTATGTAGGATGCCTATAGGCTATATTGCTATCGTTTTAATTATAATGACACTCGATATTTAAGATACCAGAAATTATAACAAAATAAAAGACGATATAAGAATCCGTACAAATTTAATCAAACAATTAAAAAAGGAGTTTAAGCTGCATTCTTCTGTAACCAAAAAGTGAGAAAACTATTCAAATCGTTCAGACCAGGTTGATTCTTCTTCACGAACCATTCTAAGCCACTCAAACTATTGAGCCATCCTTGCAGATTTGGGTACCTTTCATCGATTGGCACCAACAGGTTCAGCGATGAAACGGTAGTGACAACAGATATATCTGCTATTGTCAAGTTCTCCCCGGCTAAGAAGGGTCCTGCTTCTAGATACTTCTCCAAAAAGCCGTACGCTTCTTCTACATCAGCAGTCTTCTTCTCATCTACTTTCGACGCTCCCTCGTATGCGATGGCTCTTATTATGTTTATCAATCTTGGGAAAAGAATTGAGGCGTCAAGGAACAGTCTTTGATGGACTATTCCTCGCTTTTCCAAATCATTAGGATACAGTTCAGCTGCCTTCTCCGCACCATATTTGGACACCAGATAAATGATAATGGCGTGACTGTCAGCTAGTATGAAATCACCGTCTTCGAGTAAGGGCACGGTGTGTAAGGGATTCTTTTCCACATACTCCGGTTTCAAATGTTCTTTGGTCGGTATGCTTACTTCTTTGGTTTCGATGTTGAGGCCTAGGATCTCAGCAGTCACCAGCACGGTCCTGGCTGGTGGACTGGCGTCCATTTTGTGCACTATGATCGGCATCGTGTTTCCTGTTCAAATTCTGGTTCACAACTACATAAAAAACGATACCGGCAGTCTGTCGATAACCATATCAAGTATGTGATAATTTTATGATAGTGCGTTGGAAAACATCTGATTCTATGTCTTATCTCTATATTTGTTGAAAACTCGGTACTGACTTATTAAATCTAAATTAAGTGCAATATGAATTTAACGCTACTGATACAAATAAACAATGCTATTTACTCGACCTCATTTTTCTACTCATTCACAATGTATCAAAGTAAAAGGAAATTAATACCAAATAGTACAAAATAAGAAAAGTTAAATTTATGGTTTACTGGTCATTCTTCTGTAAACAGGAAACGAAGAAACCATTCAAATCGTTGAGGCCTGGTTGATTCTTCTCCACATACCAATCTAAGCTACTCAAACCATTTAACCACGCTTGCAGCTTTGGGTATTTGTTGTCGATTGGCATCAACAAATTCAGTGAAGATACCGTAGTGACACAAGATACATCTGCTATCGTCAAGTTCTCCCCGGCTAAGTAGGGCCCCGCTTCTAGATACTTCTCCAAAAATCCATACGCCTCTTCTACATCAGCGGTTTTCTTCTCCTCAATTTCTGATGCTTCCTTATGCGCGAGGTCTCGGATTATACTTGTTAATCTTGGGAAAAGGACTGAAGTTTCAAGAAAGAGCCGTTGATGAACAATCGCTCGCTTTTCCAAATCATTGGGATACAATTCATCTGCTTGTTCCCCACCATATTTGGACACCAAATAAATTATTATGGCATGGCTGTCAGCTAGAATGAAATCTCCATCTTCAAGCAAGGGCACGGTGTGAATCGGATTTTTTTCTACATACTCTGGTTTCAAATGTTCTGCGAGTGCTAGGTTTACCTCTCGAGTCTTGATTTTGAGGCCGAGAATCTCAGCAGTCGCCAGTACTGTCCTCGCTGGTGGACTTGCGTTGATTTTGTGCACTATTATCGGCATCGTCGTTACTGTTCAATATCTGGTTAAGAACTGCATAAAATGATATGCATTTAGCAATATGTATCAATCTATTAATATCGATAACCATAATTATCACAGGCTTGAAAACTTACCGATATCGAAGAGTAATTGGTACCTATTCATTACATTTGTTAATACCAATAGAGATTTATAATATTGATAGGGAAAGCAACTTATTAGCAATTTTTCTGCGTGAATATAAATTTTAATAGTCTTACATATTCATTTACTTATATTCTTAGAAATGATCTTCGCTTCTTATTTCCTTCTTTCTTGTTTGAAAGAATTTCTCCAAATGCAACTTTAGTTAGATGAGCAATTTAATTCAGGCTGGATACGTTTCTCCATCTTCCTCAAACGGCTTCTTATAAACGTCTTTTTTATATTTTTAGACATATTGTTCGCTTCTTATATTCTTTGCCTTATTTGAAAGTATTTATTCAGACTTTGCAACGTCTACTTGACTAGTTGAATTCAAGTTAAGATACCGTCCTTTACCTTCAAAAGCAGAATAAAAGATAATTGACATAAACAACCGATATGCTATTACGCAAAACCCCCTCCAGGTAAGTCCCAAGGGACCTCACAGGCATATGAGTAAAGAACAGGGAGTGTTCTTTAAATGACATTACGTGCTTTGGATAAGCAGCCAACACAATTTGCTTCAGCTTTTGTCATGGATAAGCTTTTAACGTTTTGAGGTGTTTGTCTGATTTGCAGCGTGAAGATTTTTTAAGTATGCCGCGAGTGTAGCTTTCGCTGAGCTCGCTTCCATTCGCGGCAATCTTGTAGTTTAAGCGATTCACACCGCCACGCATCATGCAGCGTAGTGCGGGAGTACGCGTTTGTTTGTATAGAGAACGCATCCACGCGCGTACATGCAGCTGCGTTTTCTGTGTGTTGGACCGTGCGTGTTTTCTATACAAATGGAAATACAATAAACAACGCTAGATCACGCATTCCCACGCTACGCTTATGTGATACAGGGCGGTGTTAATCGCCTAAAAATAACGCATTTTTATTTCTGTCGTCCTTTTTTTGATTATGGAACATAATTTTAGATTAAATACAGTAACTTAAATTTTTCGCTAATAGTATGTCAGGTTCCTTAGTCTGTTATTGCGATGAAAGGCAACCAGTAGCTCGCATCGCTTGCACCGTTGTTATTTTATGAGATTTTGTGAACATAATTAGATGTTTTCTTACTGCGCGAAAGGCAAACATTTTAGCTGTAACATAACAAACTGTTAACAAGTGTATGTTAGAAGGAAGGGATGAAGCTGGGGAATACATTAAGTTACATTATAACGGAAAGTGTTTAAAATAAAAACGGTAGTATCCGTTACCGTTACCGTTAGTCTGAAAAGTAGATCGCAACGGACATCTCTATGTTGTCTTAAGTTAATCACTACAAAAATATACATAAAATTGTCGTAGGGGCATAAAATAATTGATTGTCATTATTTAACTAGAACAGCGGTGATAGCCCAGTGGCTTAGAATTCCACCTCGAATCGAGGGGTCCGGGTTCGAATCCCAGTGGCACGCACCAATGACTTTGTAATAAAAGTTATGTGCGATTTATGAAATTAAATATCACCTGCTGTTACGGTGAAGGAAAACATCGTGAGGAAAACATCGTGAGGAAACTCTCAGGCATGCGCCTGAGAGTTCACAAAAAAAATGTTCTCAAAGGCATGTGAAGTCCACCAACCCGCAGTAGGCCAGCGTGGTGGACGGCGGCCTACATCCCTCTCATTGTGAGAGGAGACCCGATCCTGTAGTGGGTCATTAATGGGTACTGACATGACATTTAACTAGAAATTTGGCCTCTTTCTTCTTGAACAGAAAGATCACCTGTTGTGATCACTTGCATGTTACAAGGAACTATTATATTAATACTGGAAGCGAAAACTTTTGGTACATTTTACAGCACATTACATTTTATAGCTCATTACGCATTACGTTACGTATCAAACTAAGTTTCAATAAATTGTAGTCGATAAATAATTTCAACTACTTGTCGATATCCTCACTAGAGGTGAGGATAGAAGAGAGGATAGAACAATTGAAATGTTGTGAAAAACATCCCGTAGGGGAGATTTCAAACAAGTAGGTACTCGTATATTATTACCCAACATGCTTACGATTTGTTTCGCAGAAGAGCGGGATGCAGGAGTCGTTATTAGATTTATATCACAACGTGTACACTTGAGATGTTAGTGAATACAGCTTTTTAGCAGAATTACATTTTGGAATTTATTGTGCATAATGAAAGTTGGTGGACAATAAAGTATTCAACAAAATATATTAGAATAGAACAGAATAGAAAAACATTTATTGCCATAGTATTTAAACATTAACATGGAACACAGAACAGTTATTACATGACTGACAAATGACAAAAGGAGGCAGCCCAGCTTGTGCTAACTCAGGACCGAAGTCGAGAGTAGCGCTGGTTGTCAGCGGCTCCCGTGATCCCGTGGTTGTTGTGTGGGAGGTACGTGTCGCCAGCCGCATCAACATTTTGCACTTAAGTTATATTAATAAAGAAGATCGTTGTGGTAGTCCTCCTGTGAGGTTTAAGAAAGTTAGGCTTAATGTTTTATTATCATTTTGACAGACCACAACGTATTATACGTCACTACTAGTCATTCGATTAACAATTATGTATGACTACGATTACACTTTTTTCGTCCGAAAGTGTAAGGAAACCGTATTGAATCAGCAAGGGGCTCGTTACACTCCGCCATTATATCGCGACTCCGTCATTAAATTCCAAATTTTTTTCCTTATCAACCAATTGGGTTGTTTTCCCTTGGTACGGGGAAAATGCCCCACTGCTGGGTTACCTTAAAGAACCTTAAACATGACTTGTTTATGACTGTATCTTGTTGTATGTATTATAGAGCCTTAGTAGCTCGCTCGAGGTACCGTACTGTCAGCTTCCTAACTCGTCGTAAAGCAGTTGGCACGGTTTACATTTTGTGGTTCAGCTAGGGAGGTGTGGCTGAAGGAGGTACCTTATTTGAGGCGAAAATCTTAGTTCTCGTGAGTGACAAAGAACCCTCATAGAACCTCAGGTAAGACTTATTACAGTAAGACGGATGGCAATGGGGCGATATTGACACACACGATAGCTGTCACGTGTGGTCCTTTATTGAGCCTAGTCATACTGCACTATAGACTAAGTTTTATTTACTTTTAAAAGAGTGCTGGGAGTTTTTTTCCGCCCGCTTTTTTCTCATGACTTTCATTAAGTGTGCACAAATTGTACCTAATAATGAATAAAAGCTTTTGAGTTTGAGTTTGAGTTTATTCTCTATTTGAGGTTGATTGTGACTGATAGTACAGTCGCCTCAAAAATTCACCTTTTGCGGTAACAAGAAATCACACCGCCTTCTTTTCTGAGTTTTTTCTGCAATTAAGATATTGCAGTGTCAGTGCGTAAGGCTCTCAAGCGGACTTGCTAACTTCCCGCCGTGAGTGCGCGAGATGGGAATTTTATGTACTTGAAGTGTTTGGGTTTTTTTTTATCGAAGTGCAGGGGAATGTAAAGTTTGTCAATGTTTTCTGTTCTTGGCTGAATGAGCAGAATGAGGGAAGTTATTGGTGCAAATATTTATGAAGTAATAAGGTCAAAGGTCGCGCGTCTCGCTGCATGAGTAGATCGCAAGCGATCGGAAAAGTTAAGCAACGTCGGGCGCGGTCAGTACCTGGATGGGTGACCCAATGGAAAAAATCGCTCTTCCGTGCTTTGGATAGCACGTTCAGCCGTCGGTCCCGGCGGTTATCGATAAGGTAGCAGTCGTTAAACCTTGTCGGAGGCCCTACTGGGGTTCGAAAACATCCGAGGCCTACGCCAAATGGTGGACTTCAAAAGACTGATACATAGATTCACTATATCAAAAGCTCAAATGGCTTAATCTGTTTGAGCCTTTTAAATGTTCGTATAACGAGGAAATTTGCGTAATGTCGACCAAATCATAAGAACTAGTTTCACTACTAACAATTTTTCTTATAGACTGTACGTGTACAGTGTACATTCAAAATAACAATTGAACTTATTTGCGAAGCTTCTCAAAGTGTAAGCTGTCAGTGATGGATGCCAGTCGGAACCGGGCGCCGTGTTTCGAATCGCACGAAATTAAACTGTCACATAGAATACCTACAATTTTGGGCGTGTCAATTGTATCACGCGATTTGCTTTCTTCCGTGTTGGACACTGGTCTGATAGTGAGCGATTTTATGTGAAACTATTTAGCTTGTGTCAGTGGGCATCGTTTTGCGTCATTTCAACAACGGGTCGTATTTCGGCTTTGCTGTAACTTAACATGCAAATATACATTATAAAACTTAACTTTTCTCTGGAATCATTATCCCGTTTGATGGCTATAGTATTAAAATTTATACGAAATGAAATGAAATGAAAATCATTTATTTGCACGAATATGGGTTAGTTATTGGTTTTACAGGGCATTTCGATCAATCCATATTCACCTTTTCAGGTATATTTGTTTTGCGAATGATCTAAGCATACAGATAGTGGGCATCGACTTTTATATTATGTAGAGCTAATATAGAAATGTAACAATGAACAATGTGACGATGAACCAAACTACATGGCCTCTAATTTTCCAACATCCTTTATTAATCGTTAAATCCTGTAAATCAGTCTAGATTCTAAGCGAAAAAGAATTGGTATGTATAAATCATTGATGACATTTTTTTACTTAAATAATCTCAATAAAAATCACTCTTAATAATTGTCTACAAACTGACAGTCAGACACATACCCAAAAATATAGCTTTTAAACTATTATTTTAATTTCCACCAAATTCGGTAGGCACGAGAGGTTCATGCCGAATTTACATACAATATAATTTTGAGTTTTGTTACAGTGTAATTATGTAGATGACTGTAGATGTATGTACGTCGTTAATTTGTATGATACCGCATCGCCCTTGTTTGTCTAGGGCAGCGGTTCTCAGACCTTTTGGCGATGGAATCTTTATTGAAAACGAATTTTCCGACGTACAACTAAAATAAATCAATGTTTATTTGCATTTTTTACAAGTATCAGGCTGTTATAGTTCCAATGTTATCGTTGTCCACTTTATAATTGCGATCAAAATGTATCCTAAATCCTGTGAAGTAAATTTCATTCTTAAAAAACGCTATCTTTGCGTGAAAAAACAACATAAAACCATCCAACCTCATAAAATTTCACATTTGTAATAGGAGTATAAGTATCTACCTTTCAGGGCAAAACTATACTCTTGAAGGGCAAACTTCTAGTTTCAAGATATTTCTGAAGCAAATTCAACCGTTCTGACATCGAACGTGCACCGTCGCGGTATTAGTCGAGCAGTTTTCATATAAGCTTAAATATGGGTTTAACGGCTCAAGGTATAAACGAAAGGCGGGTTTGGAATTAATAATTACTTACTATAGGCGACTCAAATTTGCAAAAAGTGAAAATTATTGTCGCCTAATGAAGACTACTGATAACATTTTAATTTTGTTATATTATTATAACTAGTGGTGTAGTGTATTGTATGTTTTATGTTGTAGTAATTCCGCCCGGTTTTTTTCTCTCAGTTTTGCCTGAGGGGCGATCAAAGCTGATGAATGAGTAATTTTGGATGCAATATGTATGATTTTCATTAAGTGTGTACAAATTGTACCTAATTATGAACGACAAAAGAGTTTGAGTAGGTACTCCTTATTTAGTTATTTAGTTTTCTTATATGTATTTTTATATCAACGACACTATACGTAATAGCCTTCTTATTTTCTTTGACTTGTTTAAACGCCTCAGCGTGTTCCTCGCACCACACTCTTCAAGTCTCGTTGCAAGTTCGTCTCGCCGCCACCTGTATTGTAATTAGTTTAACCACCCACTAACTTCGGTTACCGACGAAATCTGCACTTCTGGTAGCTTTAACTGTTATTGTCTTTAACCTTGAATGTCTATTCATTAAATCCTAAATACATGTCTTTTAGCTGTGATAGCCGATTGGCTGAGAATTAAAATTTGGTCTCAATCAAGGGTTTTGAAGGTCGAGCATGAAGTTACGCAGTTGCGTACCTACAGTTATTGTATCGAGCTGCCATTGGCGTGAGGATGGTCTAGACATACTGACATTATAATATGACATACAAAAGACTTTTACTATACGAATGTTCATTCTCACGGCATCGAAAGTTCTTCATAATATTCTCAAAGGTATGTGTTGGCAGCGGTGATAGCCCAGTGGCTTAGAATTCGACCTCGAATCGAGGGGTCCGGGTTCGAATCCCAGTGGCACGCACCAATGACTTTGTAATAAAAAGTTATGTGCGATTTATAAAATTAAATATCACCTGCTGTTACGGTGAAGGAAAACATCGTGAGGAAACCTGCATGCCTGAGAGTGCATAAAAAAAGGCATGTGAAGTCCACCAACCCGCTGTAGTGGTGCGTGGTGGACGGCGGCCTACATCCCTCTCATTGTGAGAGGAGACCCGACCCTGTAGTGGGTCATTAATTGGTACTGACAAATGTGTTGTCAAATACTTCTAAGGTCTTCTAAGGCTTACATCCTTCTCACTGTGAGAGGCACCTGACACCAGTGGGTTACCTAGTATGTAGTGGCTGACCCATAACCCCGTACTAGTAATACACTTAAAAGTATTTGACAGCACGCATCGCAGCGCAGAGTAGCGGTCGTTAGCGCGCGCCCCCGGGGCTCGCTGCGGCGGTACTGACGCCGCACGCGGAATTATACCACTGTTTTCTATACATTGCTGGTTAGAAATCCGTGTTTCGAGGGTGACATGTCGCGGAGACATACAGACTGTCTCTGTGATTTTGTGGGACTATGCCGCTTGAAATTTGCCTTGTTTACACTTTATAAGGTCGAAATGCACTATCCGCGATGCCGCAGACAACACGCGTGTCACGTAAATCTCGTGTCGAACGACGGAGTCGATGTATACGTAGACTTCTTGATGGGGTTCGGCTTTTTCTTAGAGTGTCATACTCACAGCATATGCTTACAGCGTGACATTCTATCCTCCTCAGAGTTACTTTTTATTTGACGACTTGAGTGATGTTGTGATTGATGCTGGAGGTCCTGCGTTTGATTCCCAACGGAGCAGACGTTTGAATGATAAGACTAAGTATAAATTTTTGTTTCCATTGTTTATGGCACCCACGACACAGAAAATCGTAGTGTGGGGTTATGAGTGTGAAGCTTTATTTATGAAGCTATAATATTAAATTGTATTAGGAAGCAAAAACAAAAATGACTTATGTATAAACTGTGGTTTAATTGCTCAATTCACTTATACTAATGTTTTCCATTACCCACTCACTACGCCCAAGAAAAGTTTAACAATTCGAAAGGAGCAATGTGCATCGTTCACTTACACTCCCTCGTCCACACCGGAAGACAGGTCCTCGTAGCAAATGAGTGAACAATTTTCGTGAGAGGCACGAGAGACGAGATCGTTTTCAGTTTTATCCCGAACCTAGCTCTGCCGCCGGCGCTGCTCGTGTTCCCTTTTTAACCAGACATAAGTCATCCCGAACAAGAGAGATGAGCTAATGATAAAATTATACTTGTGTTGATGTGATAAATGCATAGGATAAGCCGGGAATTTCTTTCCACTCGCTTTTTTCTCCCAGTCCACATTTAGCCCTTTATAACAGACTCATGAGTTCGAATCCCCCGTTCGAATCGAATTGTAAAAAAGGATTTTTTTTGTGTACTCTCAGGCATTCAGGTTTCCTCACGATGTTTTCCTTCACCGTAACAGCAGGTGATTTTTAATTTCATAAAGCGCACATTTTAACAAAGTCACTAGTGCGTGCCACTGGGCTTCGAACCCAGACCCTTCGATTCGAGGTCGAATTCTAAGCCACTGGGCTATCACCGCTTTTTATGCGCGTAGATATTACAAAGGTATAACAGAACATTCAATATATACTCGTAGGTACCATCATTGTCTCAATCCCTTAGCTAAAGGGTTCCCTATTGGCATTCAACCGACAGGCGTAACTAAACGTTAACTCCATTGGTGTCAAAGGGTACGCACAATAGCCTGATGGGGTGGCGAATATAATACCTACATTAGTCCTATTCATAGTACCTGGCGGTCTTCAATAAGTTTCAATAACGCAGAAAGCTGAAGGGCTTCGTAGCCTTAAGATATTAATTAATGTTTGGGTTTTGATTTGACTGTTTTGTGGAGTTTGAAGGTAATGTTATCGAAGACGGTTCTGGAAGGTATTCGTAACGTTTCTGTTAATGTAAGTGGGAGGTTATTGTAACTCGTAAGGTACCTTACCGTCCTTACCAATGACTTTGTAAAAAAAGTTATGTGCGCTTTATAAAATTAAATATCACCTGATGTTACGGTGAAGGTAAACATCGTGAGGAAACCTGCATGCATGAGAGTTTAAACAAAATGATCACAAAGGTATGTGAAGTCCACCAGCCCGCAGTAGGCCAGCGTAGTGGACTAAGGCCTGCATCCCTCATTGTGAGAGGAGACCCGACCCTGTAGTGGGTCATTAATGGGCTACTGACAACAAAAATGGACCCATCAAAACAAACATCAACGATTAACACAGCTTTACACGAATCGAAATCTCCTTAAAATAATCTCTTCCTCGTAAAAAAACCGTGGATTTCTGGAACATTCGCAAACAATGGGGCGTTGAATGGGGATCTGGAAATTCAATAACAATAATCCGCACTCAATTAATAAGTACACGAGGAAACAGGGGGAGAATTAATGCCGAGAGGGAATAAGGAAAGGCTCTTGACCTCTTGATGTCCCGATTTTTGTATTGTCCAAATTCATTTCCGATGGGGAAAAAAAGGTCCTCGAACGGCGACCACGTTTAGGTAAAAGGAGCTCTTTCCTGCTAGTTGGACTGACGACCTGAAGAAGACAGCGGGAAACCGTTGGATTCAGAGCGCCCAGGCCGAGTGATGTCGATTAGGGGAGCCATGTCCAGCAGTGAAAGAGGCTTAACCAAGTGCTGAAAGAAAAGAAGGAAGGCGTTAAACCAGGCTATTTGTCGCTGACCAGGTTGTCAAAATTTGTATGATCCTATGAGGATGGAGACACGGAGACCTCTCATTCGCCTTCCCGACCTGATCGATACACTCAAGTCACAGAAAACTAATTTGTCTGCTTAATACTTCCTTCCGTCCTTCCTTATACCAGGGTATAATCAGAGAGAATGCACTATCACACAAAAATTCAAATAACGAACGGAATAAAGAATGGATGGTTCGCAATTTCAATGTAAATTATGTTTATAGATAAACAATTATAAAAAGGAATGTAGTAACGCGCGTATAAATAACTAAATAAATTAATTAAAACTGTGTCGAGAGTTTTTTCCTCCGGCTTTTTCTCCCTTTGCCCAGTAATGGGTGGCACATTGCATAGCCGATGAGTTCGAATAGGTAAAATATTAAAATAAACAAATAATTTGGACTGCTGAACAAAAAAATAAACAAATAAATATAATTTAGCAATAATTGCCATGAAATATAAAATTAAGTTTTAGTTATATAAAACATAATTATTGTATGCCCGCCTAGAGTGGACTGTTCTAAACTTATTATAAATTTTTGTAACATCTTTCTCATGTAACAGTCAACAATAAACGTATTCTTTTCTTTTCTTTTCTTTTCTCTCAGCTATGTATGTGAGTGTTGGTCACCTTGTTTTGGTATTGCTACATGTTAATTTATGTTTATTAATTTGATTATTGTCATTTGAATCACAAAAGGGTATACAGGCCAAGCCTCTGTCACCAGACACAAGACACGAAGAACATGCTGTTTCACCACGCTTATAACAAAAAAACAGAACAATATAACAAAACAACTATCATAAAAGGCATGATGACTAATTTTCAAAATCTCTTCTATGATATTCAGAAGTTTCTATTATGTCTAAAATATATCATATTTCTGTAGAAAATTAAGGTTTTTGTGCAATAAAAGTACATTTAAATTTTAAGTTTCAAATTCATTCCAAAACACTCGCCGGTGTCATGGCGTCTGTCATTGCGTTACGGCTCAGTAAAAAATGCAGAGATCGCATATACGCTTAAACGAAACCAAATGACGTTTACTGAGACGTGACGTAAATTGACGTAATTCGATCTGATGGGTGTTTAAGCTATCATGGCGGATTGTTGTATTTTGTAGATTTATTTTAACAAATAAATTATTAATCTCGACATTAATAAGAGAATAAATACATGTTTCGAAATCTTTGAATCCTATTTCATTAGATCAGATAAATATTTTGGCGATACTTGATTACTGTCATCATGCCTATTCATAACTATAACCACTGCACCTTTAAATGAAGTAGGCGTTTAAAGAATAATAACTTTAGCGCTCGCTTTAACTCGTACTTAGTAATTCATTCCACCTATCTGCCATTATAATTTTACTGCCCTGTCTTCAGCCGCCTAATAACAACTTGAATTCTAACCATCGATGCATCTGCTCGACAGTTTCTTAGTCTCAGGTTCGGTTCCCGGAGGCGAAACAGGCATGTCCATCTGCCTGTTATGAATACGCGCATAAAAGTTTTAAAAGTTTTAATTTAATTTTATTTTCATTCTACTTTCTAAGTGGTGCTTAACATCTAATCGATGACAGCTGTTAATAGTCTGTGAAGTTAATGCCAGTAGTATGAAATTGAGCCTCTTCGATATAGGTATAAGTACTACATCCTGTCTGCGGGTTTAACTGTCGTTTTATGGGTTCAAAAGCTTCTTTGAAGTGAAATATAAATTACTAGAGACTTTGCCCGCGGATTCGTGCGCGTCGATTTTAGTACTTGGTCCAGGGAGGGACGAAAAGTATTCTATAATGTTAATCCAGAGTAATCCAGTTAATCCACAGTACGCAACGGTGATAGCCCAGTGGCTTAGAATTCGACCTCGAATCGAGGGGTCCGGGTTCGAATCCCAGTGGCACGCACCAATGACTTTGTAATAAAACTTATGCGCAATTTATGAAATTAAAATATCACCTGCTGTTACGGTGAAGGAAAACATCGTGAGGAAACCTGCATGCCTGAGAGTTCACAAAAAAAAATGTTCTCAAAGGCATGTGAAGTCCACCAACCCGCAGTAGGCCAGCGTGGTGGACGGCGGCCTACATCCTTCTCATTGTGAGAGGAGACCCGACCCTGTAGTGGGTCATTAATGGGTACTGACAATCCAGAGTATGAGCTATGTGCATACCAAATATCATCCGAATACTTATATGTGCAGCCGTTTTTGCGTGAAAGAGTATCTGCACAAATTCTCACATTCATAATAGTAAGAGGATGCAATTACTATAAATGCGCTTAAATAAATGGCGTGGAAAACATCGTGCGGTAAACTACATGCCTCAGACTTCACTAAAGACCTGTGGCCTTACTCTTGAAAAGAATCTCGTTTTCAATTCCAATTTCGATCCAATCTGAACTGCCACATGATTTGGTACTCTTGAACGCGATTGGCAATATTCTTTAGCATTAAGGAGATTGCCGAAATTACACAATTTCATTTAGTTTTGCAATATCCGTTTAATATTGGAAAAATAAGGCGTTGGTGTGCAACAATTGCAATGACGATCGATCGGAATTGAATTCAAGAGTAACCCCACTGATATAGCAATGCATAACTTATGAGGAACTTTACCGTCACCCTCTTAACCCAGCCTGAAGTTACATCTTAGCAATACTCGTATCTTGTGTTGGCGAAATGTGGCTGCAGGACAAACATTATTTACAAATTGAGGCTGAACGAACGTCGTATCCATAGAAAACAGAATAAGGTCGTATCTATGGGCTGCAATAACCTCTCAACACCAGATGCTCGTTTGTTACTCGTTTACTACAAAGTATTCATCGATCAGCTGTGAACAGGTCTGGGTCGCTACCTTGGACCTTCGCCTCAAGACTGCCGGCCACTGGATCCATATTAAACAGGAGAGAGCTATGAGATTACGCGACCAGCAGCTGGAGTGGAGCCACCTGCCCCAGCTGTTTGGCAAGTGCCATGTGGGGAGGCTGGGGGGAGATGGGCGTGATGTAAAACGTAATCTAGATTATAAACGTACACAAACATACAAAATTTCATCCAAATTTTATATGTTTGTGTGTTTTGGTAGGAACGACAAAATGTGTAAGACATAAAACTATGCTTAAATAAAGTTTAAAGACTAGACGTTTTGAAAGATATGGATAATTTAGCAATCACAAAATGTCTTTTATTTATTTTTGAAAATGTAAATACAAAACCCCTTTTATGTTCCAAAACATTTATTATTATTTTTAGAAAAGTAAAAATCAACCGTGTAACGGTTGTAATACCGTAATAATTTCTGTAAATTACAGTACAATTTGTAGTGTTAAATTTTGGTAGGTACTTGATTTTCAAGAAAAACAATGTTCATAGCCCATGTGGCGTGGTGAAGGTGTTTTTTACAAAAGTAATGAATCAAAGTGATCAAAACTTTTTTAAACAATTAATAGATACTATACTTATTGTTATGATCCTTATTTTTTTTAATCTCGTACCAAACTATGAATTCATTAAGAACTCATCCCATAAA
Organism: Erynnis tages; assembly: GCA_905147235.1. Lineage (NCBI taxonomy): Eukaryota > Metazoa > Arthropoda > Insecta > Lepidoptera > Hesperiidae > Erynnis > Erynnis tages. The sequence goes on from LR990089.1 coordinate 618,233, forward strand.
AAAAATAACTAGCATTTTTTTGCACTAAGAAAAATAAAATAAAAAATTAAGAAATGCACAACTAACCCAATCCTCCCCTGTCCTTACGTTATGCGTATGCGCATCGTAGTCAGCTGACTGCCTCAAAATTGGAATTTTGTGAATGGATTTGTATGTAACGGGATTCCACTCTGCCAATTCAAGTATTGTTCACTTAAAAATCGCATTTATCCCCTTAAAAATAACGGCTAATTTCATTTATAGTGTCATAAAACATCTGTCAAGCGCGCACGCAATTTTGACATGTGCGTAAATAGAATAAGAGTGGTATTGCGTTGCGGTGGAACCGGTTTTGAAATGTACGTTGGTTGCGACCAGCTGATTTTGAAGTTTGGTACGTTTTGTACTGTTTGCAATTTGTATCGAACGGCTTTTGATGTTCGATTGTGGAATTTCAATAGGCGGAGTAATCCTCTTTTGTTGATGTATTCGTCAAGTTATAGGCTGCTCCCTAATGGAGACAAACGTAGGAGCAGTTGGGTAGAATATGAAATAGTTTGATTGGAAAACCATAAGGTTTCTCCCAAATAATCCCATCTGTGAGTATGATAATGGGTTAGGAAATTAGTCCTCATTTTTCTGTTAGTGAGATAAATCGTTGCAGGGTCTCTCTCAATTCAAGGTCAATTTGAAGGATGTAGGCCTTAGTCCACCACGCTGGCCAAGTTGGTGGACTCCACATTGTTTCCTTGAGAACATTACCGAGAACATTCTTTCACTTCAGAACGGAGTGCTTTCTTTCATTGTTGCTGTAATTCAACAGTGAGACAGACAAATTCTTTATTTTTTCAATATCTTAAAATTAGCATAATTTTATTGCATGTCTTGTCAGTAACCCATTAATGACCCACTACAGGGTCGGGTCTCCTCTCACAATGAGAGGGTTTTAGGCCTTAGTCCACCACGCTGGCCTACTGCGGGTTGGTGGACTTCACATATCTTTGAGGATATTATTTTTTTTCTGAACTCTCAGGCATGCAGGTTTCCACACGATGTTTTTCTTCACCATAATAATAGCAGGTGATATTTTAATTTTATAAAGCGCACATAACTTTTTTTTACAAAGTCATTGGTGCGTGCCACTGGGATTCGAACCCGGACCCCTCGATAGTAAGAAGCCGAATTCTTAGCCACTGGGCTATCACCGCTTTTATTGCATATGAAGCAGTAAATAAAATAAAACCTGGTTGATAGACACAGTGCAATGGTATCAGAATAATTGTAAACAGATATCTATTTCTTTTGATAGACGGTTACATATTTTATAAGAAAACGAAAAATAGAAAAACCGCTATTATGATCCCGTCAAGGTGTTGATAACGTTAATAACTCAATTACAACAATACCATAAAACAAAAGATATAATTAGTACATTAATAAATGAAACAAACGCAAGATGATATGAAATCATTATGATGTGAAATGTCATCGCCATTTTTCGTAATGACTTCATCATTATAATTCCGTTGGAGTCGAATAAATTGCGTCGAAAACTAGTTTAACGGGCCTCACTTTCAAGAATTTCACTTCATTAATCCTTGGGCCAATGATCTAGGTTATAATAGCCTATAGGAGGCTATCAGCTGCTAATTGTCTTTGAGTATCAGTTCAGGTAACCTCTGTTTGTCTTTCGGAAAAGCGACGTGAGCGAAGCTTACAATGTGTGGTAGAGTCGTTGTAGTAACTTACTACCACATCATTGGCCCTGATTATGTAAGTTTCAAAAGATTTCGTGCCGATAACGTGTGACATCAAACCGTACGTCATTTCATGAACTCGACACGACAAGGAACAACTCGCCTTGAGTCTTGGGCAAGTGTCTCTTCCACAATAGAGGGAGGCTTGAAGCATACGCCACGCTGCACCATTGCAGATTGTTGGAGATACGGGCTAATAGCCAACCCGTTTTCAAACCGTCCATAGGGCCTCCGACAATTTCTTACGACTGCTATCATATACCTAGATAACAATGGGTATTAAACGTGCCTTCCGAAGTACGGAAGCACGCATTAGATTCGCTACTAGCGGTCACCCACCCCGGTACTGACCGCGCCGGACGTTGCTTAATTTTTTCGATCGCTTGCAATCTACTTGCAGCGGGGCTATGGGCGTCAACCCTCACAAATTTATATATGAAATGTTAGAAGGCGATGGATAATTATGTTTATCTTACAGCCTCAAATTCAGATGGCGTCTCGTCCATAACCGTGTATAAAGCCCAGTAGGTACACAGCTTCCACTGCGTTTACAAACACGGTGACTCACACGTGGCGCCGTGGACGGAGCGAGAACAGACGTTAGGGTTGCTAGGTCATATAAAATCAGAAACTAGAATTTCTTTTTAATTCTTAACATTTGTACAAAAGCACAGTCCTTTCGCTAATTGCCCACTAATTAAGCTAGTTGTTGTATGTCCTTCATACCTTCTTTTCGGCTCTTCTTTTAACACCACTCCGCCTGATTCGGCCTTTTAAATCCATCCCTAGTAAGGGAGAACTTTACTCAGAAGAGAGTAAGGGAGAGAGAGCATAGGAAATCAAAAATTCTCAGCGGAATAAGAAGGATACCTTTGAGTCTACAATCCATAATCGGCAGCGTATTGAAGGATGATACACCATGCCTTCCTTCAAGAATTTCCTCCAGAAGAATTTCTTCTCAGCCAAGGTCTTCAGCTGGAAAGTCAATTATTGTGTACAAACGTCAAATCGGACGGAATAAAATAACGCAGAAACATCCTGCATCTTGTATGTACCTAGAACCCAAATAGGATTGCCGTATGTGAATCTCACACACATACGGCAATCCTATTTGGGTACTAGGTACATACAAGATGCGGTGATAGCCCAGTGGCTTAGAATTCGACCTCGAATCGAGGGGTTCGGGTTCGAATCCCAGTGGCACGCACCAATGACTGTAAAAAAGTTATGTGCGCTTTATAAAATTAAATATCACCTGCTGTTACGGTGAAGGAAAACATCGTGAGGAAACCTGCATGCCTGAGAGTTCACAAAAAAAATGATCTCAAAGGTATGTGAAGTCCACCAACCCTCAGTAGGTCAGCGTGGTGGACTAAGGCCTACATCCCTCTCTTTACGAGAAGGAGACCCGACCCTGTAGTGGGTCATTAATGGGTTACTGGCAATGTGAATCTCCTGGTTTGTCTTTGCTGGTGTCTTTCAAATCGTTACGCAGCAAAAAGATGGATACATCTATCAAGATGGAAAAAATGAAGTGACGACAGAAGCTATAGTAAGTATTGCCAGCCCTAAAATATCGTCACGCACTATCACTCGACATCTATGTTCTTAAGCCGAATATTTCCTAAGCCCGTCACCTTTGAAACCACAACCAACGTTTTACAAACACAACCAATAACCAACTCAATCCCTCAGCAATACATCACATGAAAACCGCACACGAAAAAATTGTAACTGCACTCTACGTTTTCACGCTCCAATGCACTTTGGATCTTAAATTGAAAGCGTTAGAGTTGGTTTTTCTTTGCAGCGGCGAGGTATTATTAATATATGGAGCATCAATCTTGCCCGTTGTATGAATAGGGATATTTAAATCCAAACAGTTTGAGACACGTGTGAAATATCGTGCCAAGTCCAGTAGATGATGTAATGTGTTGTTATTAGTATGGATGGGATGTTTTGGTTGGTTACCGGTACCGCAACCATCGGATACCTTGAATATTTTATTCTATGAAAGATCGTCTGCCTGATCTTTGGGTTACCTGGGCCCTGATTCTGTAAGTCCCAAAATATTTCGTGCCGATATCGTGTAACATCAAACCGTAAGTCATTTCATGAACTCGGCACGACAAGGAAACATAAATGTCTATTCTATAAGGCACACATTAGATTGTCACGATATTTGACTTTTAAGCCTTTTTTGACTTTTTATTATAGATAACACGACATTGCTAAAGAATCAGACCCCTGATGGTAAGCGGTCATCGTAGAATATTGCAACTAACAACACCAATATTAAAAGCAAACGAAAATGTTTTGGTTAAAATTAAACAGATTTTACTAAAAGCCAGATACTTTACTAAAAGGTAAGATAAATCAATACTCCCATTATCACTAAATGTAAAAATGCATCAAACTTTTATCATTAGGTATGTGAAAGAGCGAAGCCTGCCAGGGATTTTGGAATATAAATTAACAATCAAACAAATTAAAAAAAAAAATATTCGTATCTAGATGATCCGAATCTTAGCCGATTACATCCCTATTATAGACAAGGAGTGACGGAGAAAAATTGGTGAAGTCTTAGAATAAAGGTGTGAGGTGTATGTTTGAGACACAATTAGTCGTGACAACCTTAAAAATATTCTTTTGTTTTAGTTGGAAGCAGTAGGCAAATATGTACTACCAGACCTCATTGGTACCTACTACAATTTTAACGGTCAATTTGTACATAGTATTAGTATAGTCAAGGGGCCCGGGTTCGAATCGAATTTGAATGTTTGTTCTGTGTTTGGGTTTTAATTATCTATATAAGTATGTATTTTTTTTTACTGTGTTCTGTAAATAGATATTTTTAATAGTTAAGATTTATTTAAGTTCCTATTTGTTCTTTTTAATTATACTTTCTGTTATTTTAATTTCCGTCGAATAAATAAACATATACTTAGTATGTATTTAAAAATATAATTATTACGAATGTTTATCAGCTAACTAGTGACACACAGGCTCATAGCCTTTTTTAGATCAGAAAGCCGTGTGTGAGTTCCACATTAAAAAAAAAACTTGATTTGTTCGTTTACTTGCGATCAAAAATGTCAGTAACCCATTAATAACCCACTACAGGGTTGGGTCTCCTCTCACAATGAGAGGGATGTAGGCCGCCGTCCACCACGCTACACTACTGCGGGTTGGTGGACGTCACATGCCTTTGAGAACATTTTTTTTCTGAACTCTCAGGCATGCAGGTTTCCTCGCGATGTTTTTTTTTAATCGATCAAAGCGATCAAAAATAAAGCCGTGTACTGTGTAGATAGAACAAATAATCGGAAATAATTAGCATTCGCCGGTTGGTCGCGTGGTCGATGTGGCGCGTATGGCCACCGCGCCGTTCGGTGTTCGGTTGCTGTTAGGCTGATTATACTATTGCGATCAGCGGTGATAGCCCAGTAGCTTAGAATTCGACCTCGATTCGAGGGGTCCGGGTTCGAATCCCAGTGGCACGCACCAATGACTTTGTAAAAAAGTTATGTGCGATTAATGAAATTAATTATCACCTGCTGTTACGGTGAAGGAAAACATCGTGAGGAAACCTGCATGCCTGAGAGTTCACAAAAAAAAATGTTCTCAAAGGCATGTGAAGTCCACCAACCCGCAGTAGGCCAGCGTGGTGGACTAAGGCCTACATCCCTCTCACTGTGAGAGGAGACCCGACCCTGTAGTGGGTCATTAATGGGTTAAAACAACAACAACTATTGCGATTGTATCTTTAAAATACTTAAATAAGGTACCAGTGCATTTCTTATGTTTCTGGGGAGATATGGTAGCCGATACTTTAAGTTGAAGCGAACATTGTAGTATTCAGGAGTAGCAAAGCAATACATCCTGAGATTAAGGAAGCGACTCATTTTTATATATTTTAATGAGTATTTAAAATAATAAAATGAAATTTCGAGGGAGATCTCCAACCCGATGGACGGACATTATCAAGGAAGTGTGCCAAAGTGACTTAAACAAAGCCATGCGCCTGACTCAGTGCAGAACTGAATGGAAACTATACACCAACACTATCATCGATAGTCACGACCCTCAGACTTGAGGAGACGACAAAGAAGAAGACTTTTCAATTTCGTGTTCTTCTTTTTCTTCGATTAGCGGTAAGCGGTGACAGCCCAGTGGCTTAGAATTCCACCTCGAATCGAGGGGTCCGGGTTCGAATCCCAGTCGCACGCACCAATGATTGTAAAAAATTATGTGCGCTTTATAAAATTAAATATCACCTGCTGTTACGGCGAAGGAAAACATCGTGAGGAAACCTGCATGCCTGAGAGTTCACAAAAAAAATGTTCTAAGTCATGTGAAGTCCACCAACCCATAGTAGGCCAGCGTGGTGGACTAATGCCTACATCTCTCTCATTGTGAAAGGACATCCTGTAGTGGGTTATTAATGGGTTACTGACATGCACATAGATAGATTGGTCTTCAACTAAAAATGGACAATCTAACCAGTGTTTGTCAGCCCTAAGGCCACCCTCAGTTTGTACTCAGTCGGTATAGTTCGTGCGTGAACGTACGTATACGCACGAGGTGAATTCGTACGGAATCGAGGAAGAGGAAGTAACATTCACAAATTAGGAGAATGAGGATGAGGATAAATTCATGAGGAAGAGGATGCGGAAGAGGAAGAGGAAGAGGAACGGTTAGAACAATGGAAAAAAGTAAAAACTACATAAATAAATAAATAGCCTGGCTAGGGAATCCCAGTGATTCCCTTTGACGTGTGAACCATGAATACAAAAAATTCCTCATTTATGATTAAGATTCCTCTTAGTTTAAGAGGAAGCGGCAGAGGATGTGAAAGTACCTAGAAATGCGTAACTTCCTCATACGAGGAAGAGGAAGAGGAATCCTCATCAACACTAGTCCAAACTGTGCGCGGCCTAAGCGACCGTCATCAGCAACTATTTCGTAACACTGCATACGCAATTAAATTTTCCAGCGTCCTGGATAAAAACAATCAAATCATCTTATCTCGCTTTGAACCCACTCCTAATATTTACGGTCCATAGCGCCCACGAGGTCCCCTATGGCTCAGAGCTTAAGGTTCAAAGTTAAGCTGCGGGGTTCTGGTGGTATAAAGCAATTTGTCACGCGCTGTCGGTCACGGACAGTATGGGGCCGACGACCCCCAAATATATGACCTTTGACGGTCTATGAATGTTTTAATTACGCTTCAACTACCACAGTTTCCGATTCGAAAAGTTTTGTCGTTATCTGCTCTGAAATTTGCGTATAAACGTTAGATGTCTGTGCCTATATGTTGCATAGTCGTCATACCAATATTACTATACCTAATTCTTATACCGCCCCTCTTTCTATCTTAATGATAAAAATAAAATAATGAAAAAATAACGCTTCACACTCATAGCCCCACACTAGGATTCCCTGTGTCGTGGGCGCCATGGACACACACAAGACAAGAACACAACACACCCAGACCAGAAACAGAAATTTAAACTCATCATTCAAATCTCTGCTCTGCTGGGTATCGAACCCAGGACCCTCCGCGTAGCGCACTGGCGTGTTAACCAACTGAGCCACTCGGGTCGTCGAAATGATAGATACGTAATATCGTAAACTTGGTGAAAAAAGCGGGTGGATAGTAACACTGCTGACTGAAGTAAGTAAATAATCTGTCTGTCCCATTAATGACCCACCGCCGGGTCGGGTCTCCTCTCACAATGAGAAGGATATAGGCCTTATGTCATCACAGTGGCCTAATGCGGGTTGGTGGACTTCACATGCCTTTGAGAGCATTTTTCTGTGAACTCTAGCCATGTAGGTTTCCTCATGATGTTCCTTCACCGTTACGGTAATTTTTGTTTAATTTTATAAAACGCACATCATTTTTTACAAGGAAGGAAGGTGTGTGCCACTGGGTGTCGAACCCGGACCCGTCGAGTAACAGACCGAATTCTTAGCTACAAGGTTATCACCGCTTTTATTCACCGAACACATGTAATATTGTATGTTAAACACGTCATAATATAACTTAGGAAATCCATTGATGCTATGTTATTCGGAACTGGATCTAACGTCTTAGTTCAGTGCTTTCACCAATGCAGATGTCAAGTAAATAATATAAATAAATAGTTCGATTAGGAAAAATATTAAAATAAATAAATAATTGGACTGCTAAACGATCACAACTTATTTTAACATAATTACTATAATATAAAATTTAGTTTTAGTTTTTTAAGATATAATTATTGTATGCCCGCATAGGGTAGACTGTTCTTAACCTATTATAATTTTTGTAACATCTTTCTCGTGTAACAGTCAACAATAAACGCATTCTTTTCTTTTCTTTTCTTTTCTTTAAACGACGATACGGTATAACCTTACACCTTATAAATTATCATCACTCCCTTTTATACAATTATTTGTAGCTGCTAATGAGGTACAGAGCGTTAAACGACCTTTTTAAATACCCTTCGTTAATCATTAATTAGGCTGCCTCCCGACTGTTTAAGCTCTTGTCAATTATACTTGTTTTATCTTACGAAGGCGGGCGATCTTTGTTTGTGTTTGTGGTGGTTTTTTTATAGTAAACTAGCTATGTCCGCGACTTCGTCCGCGTGGAATTCTAAAATAAAAGAAGCACAGGTTACTCCTTGTTACATCAGTGAAAGTCTCGTCAAAATTGGTCCATCCGTTCAGAGATTAGCTGGAATAAACAGACAGACAAACAAAAATTGTAAAAATTGTTAAAATTGTTATTTCGGTATATGCACAGTGTACACACACATACGCATTTAGTAAAAAGCGGTTATTTTAATATTGAAAACAGACACTCAAATTTTTTTTATTATCTAATAGACGAGTAGGAAACAACTATGACCCAGCTAAAACAAGTTACGTCATACTTTGAAATTAAGAAATATGTACAAGAGTTCATCTCTTACAACAGTTACCTACTAAGAAAGATACTATTTAATTAAATATGCCGTGTGTAATGCTTCACTAGTCATAATTTAAATCTGTCCGTCTGTCCTCTAATCGGCTTTATGTCCACACTTTTATAAATATTAAATGCAAAATTAGCCACGACATTACAGAGGCTTAATGCGAGCGAAGTGGGGTGATAAGCTAGTGCATTAATTCGTAGATATCAATAATGGAGACTAAGTTAGATTAATTTGCATGTGACTGACGTTAAGGGGATAGACAGACAGATGTGCAGATAATTACATGTATGTAGTTGCTAGTGATAGCACGCGTGTTTACTTGATGATGAAATATTTTTGCAATTTTTCATGTTCTATGATGTTTCGGTAGTTGCGTCGTAGTAGGGGTGATAGCCTAATTCCTTCATACCTATTTATTATAAAATTCAATCATTTTTTCTTTTCGTATACCTACAAAGATAATAAATCGAATCAATCCACCAATTCGATCGAAAATCGATTACACATCGAAAACAAAACTGCATTCATTCTTGTTCTAACATGGTTGCAATTAATTAAAATTAACTATCGGTATCGTTGGATTGGACAGGCATATCGAGGTGTCGAACGATAACTTATGGCTAGAGTAAGTCTAGACCCGTTCCGATCAGATAGAGTGGCACCTGCTTTGGGTAAGGATTGGCTCGATGTAACGCTGAATTAGAAATAATAAAACGTTTCTTTATGCGACTTAAAAGAGAGTGAAGTGGTAGAAATTATCACGTCGTAATGATAAAGCGTTATCATCTACTTCTTTACCCTCTCTATAATTCTGTTTACAAGATTAGATTAGTGAATGTGTGTGTGTGTGTGTGTGTGTGTGTGTGTGTGTGTGTGTGTGTGTGTGTGTGTGTGTGTGTGTGTGTGTGTGTGGGTTGTTCAACTTTAGCAGCATGATTCTAGAGTTGAGGAAACTTCAAGACTTTCACATAAAAGGACTAAGATACCCGCTTGCTGGAGGTAAAAGCGTTTATTTAAACAGAGCTTTAGGCCTTCAAAGAAATAACTATAAATTATATCTTCAACATTTAAAAACTAACCAACTAATTTATGGGTTAGCCGGTGACTAGAAAGTTAAGGTTAGCGCTTTTAAATAGTTTAGCATTTCTACCCTCAGTTAATTAATTTTACTTCTAAGAACTTTATGTTAGTTAAAATTTATCGTATCCTATTTGCTATGAGAGGACATGAAATATAGAAAAAAAATATTTTTAAGGTATTTAGTAGAATATTTGATTACTTGGCAAGGTTTCTGGTATATAGTAGAGCCACCCTCTTGTATAGGTAGCCCACTGTTGGACACGGGTCTCTTCCCACAACAACGGAGTGGCCACCCCGTAGGGCCTCCGACAAAGTTTAACGACGGTCGATTATAACCTAGACTAACGGCTTAACGTGCCCTCCGTAGCACGGAAGCGCGCATTAATTCGCCACTAACGGTCACCCATCCAGGTACTGACCGCGCCCGACGTTGCTTAACTTTTCGATCGCTTGCGATCTACTCAAGCAGCGGGGCTATGCTTCAAATAAGTCCTACTGGTTATAAAATAACTTGATCAAACAACGTATTGTTCAAGAGTTAAAAAAACAGACACAAATTCTTCAATGACACGACAATAATTCCGCAAACCGAGCATTTTACATTTATTGCTATGACTTTCATCCTTGTTTATAGTCGTCGCATCAATATCCCGGGATATACGGCACGTGGATGTCCAATATCGTTTATTGTAAATGTATGCATTATTTTTACAATTTACGATACCATACTGCAGTCCATTTCCTTCCTTGTTTGAATTTTAAAAAAGGAATTTAGTTCTCTTTGACGTAAAGCCGGTATAGGTTTCATTTATTATTTAAAAGTTGCAATGGAGCGTTTTGTCTAGTATCGAAGATGATAGCACTGTAGTTTCAACATTGAAATTTAAACTGCTATTTTGCGTTCCTTTTTCGAATTTTAAAAAGGGAATTTGAAAATGTTTCTCGGTTATCGAAACCGGTGTAATACCGGGCACATTTATTATTTCTCTTACAATAGACGTTCTAGAATCATTGACAATACTTAAGTAACGTTCAGGGACATCTTCGAAAAATGAAAGTCGTTTGATTTTGAAAAGCAGCTTTTAGTTCGACGTGCTTTGCTATAAGTCCTTAGTATAAACAAAAGTTATAAGATGTTCAAATGGATACTTTTCAGGTCTTCAAACATAATATGATAGGTAAGACTAGATAGAGCTTAGGGAGGTATGTTCGTTGTTCACCGTTGTCATTCACTAATTACCAAGTTCGGTTCGGTTCATACGGATCGCAAAATCAACATAACATCAAAACCAATAATCCCAGCACTGATTACAAAGTACATACAACAAACAGCATTATTGACGCAAGTCCGGAAACGACGATCGCGATGCAATATCCGCCCAGCGCAGCCGCCCGCCCTGCTCCAGCGTCAATATTGATGTGAGCTAGCGAGCTTACACAGAATAATATTGGTAACGATTGAATCCATACACGAAATGTCACCTACATAGCCCTTCTAAGGCAGATTAAGACTTAGTCCCTGAACCAGCGACAGGGTTTTGTTACCAATTTCCTCCCAGCCGAAAATTTGTAGCTAGAAATAAGAAGTGAGAAGAAGTCATCAGCTGCGACTCCATGTGTGAGTTCAGCAGTGCGTAGCAGCGCAATTGTGCCTAGCTCAGGCACCATAAGTTATACTTACATTAAGTTTTTAAATTTCGTTTCACTATTCCTGATTTCCCCTAAAATACACAATACTAGGTATTTAATAAACATTATAATCCGTGAGCCAGCGACAGGATTTCGTGACAGCAGCGAAATTTGCGTCTGGCTCAGGGACCATAAGTTTTAAAATTTCGGTCTATTATTCCAGATTTCCCCTAAAATACACTACACTGCGTATGTCCCTATACCGTCCAAGGCTCTGCCTACAATCCGGCCCTTCAATCCGTGATGGATGAGAGCCATCGGTCTCCGGCGTCCTGCGCAGCGCCCGACCTCATGAATAAATTGCCCAAATTGAAAGACATCTTTGTATAGGCTTTTAGGTACCTGTAGTCCTTTTTGTATTTTGTTGTTTTTGTTGGCGTTGAAAATGGTTTTATTTTTGGATATTACATCTAATTGCTTCGCAATGTGAATCTTTCAATTTCAAGAAATTTTATTATTCATAGATAAAATAAAAATTATTAGATAAAAAATGCGTGTCAAAGTAAGCAAAATTGTCTAACAATGTACACAATCGTGAAAAATATGAAAATCTTTATAAATTCGATTGGCGGAGAAATGGGCTAGTGGCGAAACCCTGTAGGGTGTTTACCGCCCAGGGTCTCCGACTAGGTTTAACGACTGCTTTCTTATCGATGACAATCGGAACAAGGAAGCAAGGAAGCGCGCATTCAATTCGCCACTAGTGGTCACCCATTCAGGTACTGACCGCGTCCGACGTTGCTTAAATTTTTCGCTTGTTTATTTAATACCCAGTTATTATTAGTATTTAATACCCAGTTTTATTAAATACCCAGTACTCTGTACTCAAGCAGCGTGGCTGTGCGCTTTGTAACCCGAGTACCTAAACGTATACAATGTGTTTATATACACATTACATTTCTTTAGTAGCTAGTATTATAGAATAATCTCTGTCAAACATAGGTGCATGGCGGCTTTTATCGATAATACCGTTTGTTTATCTATCTGTGTGTTTACTTTACTTTGTAATCTGTTTGCGGGGTAAATAGGGCCCTAGCAGACTTGCTACTGCTTTATCCAAAACTCGTGTTTGTGCGATTGCGTCGATGCTGCGACGCGTTTAAGCGATTAATCGTAAATTGTTGGGTTTCACAAAGTAATCCAGTTTCTCAATCACATCTTTTAATAAAATTCAAATAGAAAAAAATTACATCAAAATCGGTCGATCCGTTTTGCTCTTGTTTTGTTATCGACTTTTTCATTTTATGTCCTCTTACAAACAAAATTATTTTTCTAGAATCAATCCGCATCCAATGATCACTATTTTCCTCGTTTTTTTACCTGTTTTCATTATCTTTAGTTCACCAAACGAACTGCGCGTTTTTTGTTCCTTTGAGAGTTCGATTTGTGAAACGGAGTTTAGTCGCACGGTATGTAGGGGCCCTTATTGGTTCCGTGTTGGCATTGGTGCGTTTGTCAGTTTGATAGCTGTCCTGCCGAATGTTGGTTTTGCGGAAAACGTATCGTTTTATATCAATACGTTTGGTATCGATACGTTTGTTATGAAACCACGTGATTGACGTGCACTTCCGGTCAATTTCCGATCGAAGGAACGGAAGTAGGAAGATGTTGGACGCAGATGTATGCACCGATCAGCCTTCATACGCGCGGTCTTGGGTTCGATTCCCGTCAGACGAAAAACTCGTATGTTAAAAATGTGTGACAAAAATTACCATTTTTGGGTATGCAAATATTGTAAGAAGATAAATGCAAATTAATTTTTATTATAGCTTTCAAAGACTTTCAAAGACAATATATTATTTCTCCTCTACGAAAGGGAATAACCATTCCGACTCCACATAATTCCATAATTAGCCACCCATTATCAGGGTACCTCAATTAATATAACAGGCTCAAACTCACAAACCAATCTTATCCAAGAGGCGTAAACAGTCATATAAATAATGATCAAACTTCTGTAAATCTTCTAATTGTTTCGCCCTATTGTCTGTAGGCCTACCAAGCACAATAGGCCTAGTGAAATATGGAGCAATTAAACATGAGTTATGACCCCAAAACGGGGTTGGCTACGGCGTGCACAAATTTGTATGGCTTTAAGCAAGAAATTGGTAGGGTATCTCATGAAAGGTTCTTGAAAACTTTCAGAGGGTGAGTTTGATATTAATTACTACTATTGACGACCCGAAAGGCTCAGTTGGTAAAGACGCCAGTGCGCTACGCGGAGGGTCCTGGGTTCGATTCTCAGCGGAGCAGAGATTTGAATGATGAGTTTAAATTTCTGTTTCTGGTCTGGGTGTGTTGTGTTCTTGTCTTGTGTGTGTCCATGGCGCCCACGACACAGGGAATCCTAGTGTGGGGCTATGAGTGTAAAGCGTTATTTATTTATTTATTTAATGGGGTTTTGTTCCAGTTTTGATTGACAGAATGGGATTGATGAAACGTGAAGCTTTAGATGAATTATCAAAACGCATTTTTCATAGGTTTGGTGTGGAAATCAACAAAATTAGTTGCGTCAAAAAATTCAAATAGGCTCCAAAAGAATTTAAACTTATACTTCAATGATGTATAAGTTAAAAGCAGAATATCGATTAAGTGCTCACTATAGCTAGGTACTGTTGATCTTAATGTCAGTAACCCATTAATGACCCACTACAGGGTCGGGTCTCCCCTCACAATGAGAAGGATGTAGGCCTTAGTCCACCACGCTGGCCTAGTGCGGGTTGGTGGATTTCACATGCCTTTGAGAACTTTTTTTTCTGAACTCTCAGGCATGCAGGTTTCCTCACGATGTTTTCCTTCACCGTAACAGCAGGTGATATTTAATTTTTATAAAGCGCACATAAATTTTTTACAAAGTCATTGGTGCGTGCCACTGGGATCGAACCCGGACCCCTCGATTCGAGGTCGAATTCTAAGCCACTGGGCTATCACCGCTATATCTTGATACTATTGATCTTAATACGAATAGGTATGTTTAATTCCTACTAAACTTTGATTCCTGAATTTAATACATAGTAATAGTTCGTAGTGAATCGAACCTTTGCATTTGTGTTTTTATGACTAACTGTTATTTTGCAATGTTAAGCTTTATTTTAGGTAGACATTATTATATAATTACATAGAAAACTTATGAAATTATGAAACCTGCTTGTGTTATATCTATCTTTTATCCTTAGGTCGGTCGATTATTTATCTTGTACATCGGTCTTCTGCTGGACATAAGCCTCTCCCAAGGCGCGTCATTGAGCCCAAACTTCGACTCTCCTATATCGTTCAATCACCTGCCTCATACCTATTAGTTAATAATTACTTGCGTATAAAAAACACCACCTGGATCTAAGACCTTCAATAGCAAAACTAATTCTGTAGCTAAATTGCGTAGAAATATTTCCAATTAATTAATTACTTATAAATTCTAATAAAAATCAGTGGCACCTGCTCTAGATGTTATTGAATCATGGTTAGTTTATAAATTTTGGGTTCAGTCATTGAAAAATCAAGATTTAACAGAAGTTTTACGTTAAACCGATTTTCAGGGAACCCAAGGCCTTACTAATTGGCTGACATTATCGACCGACGAAGCGCGACATAGCCCCGCTGCTTGAGTAGATCGCACGTAGATCGCAAGCGATTAAAAACGTTAAGCAACGTCGGGCGCGGTCAGTACCTGGATGGGTGACCGGTGGCGAATTAAATGAACATCCCTGCTTCGGAGGGCACGTTAAGTCGTCTGTCTTGGTTGTCATCAGGTAAAATAGCAGTTGTTCTATCCTTGTCGAAGCCAATGAAGTTTAAAAACATCCGACAGGGCTTATAGCCACCCCCACCAATCCATTTTGTAGTAGCGTGGTGGAGTATCCAAGCCTCTCCTCGTTAGAAAAGAAAACAAAAGAGAAAAAGCGTTTATTGACTGTAACACAAAAGCTGTTACAATGTTATAATAAAGTATCAAACAGTTTACCCTTCAGGGGTATACAATATTTCAGTTGATAGACAAAGAAAGGTCTGCAGCCAAATAGAATCACGTCCAACCATTTGACAATTATTCTATAACACATTTATTTACGGAACCACTGTCAGTTTACTACTTACGATATCAACTCAATCTTTGGCCAAGTTATCGACATTTTATTTTCATCTGTCCGCCTTGTGTAACCGAATGCGTAGTTTTGTTTTTTCTGTCCAAATTATTGACCTCGGGTCCCATAATATTATTATTATTATGTTTGTTATTCAATCAACATTTGCTAATTGATGTCCTTCTAACTACACCACCTGAAAATTATAAATTAAAATCAGTGTTAAGTAACTCTTATCTATATATCTCTTATCTATATAGATAGTGTAGTATAGTGTCACTTGGAATCGAATAATTGAATTAAATTGTAATTTAAAAAAAGCCCCCAACACAATAACGACAATTTTCATTGAACATATTATTTTGTAATGTGCACGTGATGCGCTTTCATTTGAGACCTCACCCGATTATATTTGCAGACATTCGGTTATTCTTCCCCACTTTCACCCCCCACAACTTTAAAACTACTCAACCGATTTTCATAAAACATCTCTAAGAACACTCGGCCGTAACTTACCTTTCATACAAAAAAACTAAATTGAAATCGCTTCATTCGTTCGAGAGCTACGGTGCCACGAAAGACAGACAGACACGTCAAACTTACAACGCCCCTTCTTTTGCGTCGGGGGTTAAAAAATAGGCTTTTTCTAGTTGGTAGAGCCATAGCAGCTCCGCCAGTCTCTTAACCGGTCATAAAGCAGCATGTTCTTCAGGTCTTGTGTTTCGGCTGGGGTATGGTTGGTCAGTCAGTAACCCATTAATGACCCACTACAGGGTCGGGTCTCCTCTCGCAATGAGAGGGATGTAGGCCGCCGTCCACCACGCACCACTACTGCGGGTTGGTGGACTTCACATGCCTTTGAGAACATTTTTTTTGTGAACTCTCAGGCATGCAGGTTTCCTCACGATGTTTTCCTTCACCGTAACAGCAGGTGATATTTAATTTTATAAAGCGCACATAACTTTTTCACAAAGTCATTGGTGCGTGCCACTGGGATTCGAACCCGGACCCCTCGATTCGAGGTCGAATTCTAAGCCACTGGGCTATCACCGCTTTTATGGGGTATGGTTGGATATAGTTTATTGGTGACGAACATCTTAGTCCTTATGAGTAGCAAAGCACTCGCACATAACCTTAAATAGGTTTCTTCTCTATTTGAGGTTGGATGGGCGTCCATGGGCTGCAGTGACCACTTCATATCAGGCGGCAAGCCCGTTTGCTACTCAATACTACTATAAAAATACAAATACACGAAAATTTAAATAAAATAACTGAAAAAATACAAAGACAAAATTCAAATTGAATTAAAAATTATACGATATGAACGTACAAATGATCCTATTCTCATTTATTATTTTAAAGAAGAACTCTATTGGTTATTACCATTTGCTACCTATTGGTAGCCCGGTAGGTAAGTTAACTGAGTAAGCAGCGTTCAAATGCTGACTCGAATTTTCAGTTTGAAAAATCCGTGGCTGCGAGAATTCGACATGTGACAAGTGGCAGGTTGACTAAAAAGAACGCGTGGACATAAAAATTGACTGCAAAAATCCTTCTGCACCGTTTACAGTTCTTTGCCCAAATATCCCAATTTTTTTTGCAATTTTTGAAGAGTTTTTATCCAAAAGAAATACAAAAAGTAAGTTGTAGTAACAGCGGTAACAGCGGTGATAGCCCAGTGGCTAAGAATTCGACCTCTTAAATCGAGGGGTCCGGGTTCGAATCCCAGTGGCACGCACCAATGACTTTGTAAAAAAAGTTATGTGCGCTTTATAAAATTAAATATCACCTGCTGTTACGGTGAAGAAAAATATCGTAAGGAAACCTGCATGCCTGAGAGTTCACAAAAAAATTGTTCTCAACGCCATGTGAAGTCCACCAACCCGCAGTGGGGCAGCGTGGTGGACTAAGGTCTACATTGAGAGGGATGTAGAGGTGATATGAGAGGAGACCCGACCCTGTAGTGGGTTATTAATGGGTTACTGACAGTTTGATTTTTCAACCTAAGTTTGTTCACTACCTTATAATGTTGTACCTATCTATACTTCGAGAACCGCTGGAATAGATTACAGTCACGTGAAACCGGCTGTTTACGAGCACACAAACAAATTGACAGACAGTACGTTACTCGCGCACTATTATTACATATTTTTCTTTTATATTCACACAGAAATCCGAGACATGTGTTCCAGCTGAAATAGGTCGAATGTGTTTACAGGGTAACGGACCCGATGTTGAACGCTAAAGTTTGTTCATGCAATGCAGTGTGAAAATACAAATATGTCAGGTTTGCAGTTTGTGCGGATTATTTTACAGTTGAAAGCATCGGAATTGCGATTCGGCGGTACGATCGGATGTCTGGGTAATGGATCCGACATAGATACACGTTGTAATACCTCTAATAATAAAGTATTATGTTTTGTTTTTATTATAAATAAAATTAGCATACTAATGTGCAGTTTACTACACTTTAAAAAGGCACTATAACACCATAAACCAGAGATAAGTTTGAATTTACTTTAGTATTTACTTCATTACACTCGTTTATATGGGGGATGGGGTGTTTTGTCAGTGCTAACGTGTAACGTTCATTAAGTGTGCACAAATTGTACCTAATAATGAATAAAAGCTTTTGAATTTGAATTTGAGTGAAATTTGGTTTATTTTACGTCCCTAAATTATCGCCAGTTCGAGACCAAACACACTGTATATTACAACAAAAAATTAAAATTTAATACCTACCTATTTACATATCATTATAACAGCAAATAACAAGTTACGAGTACCTTGTAACCCACCAACACCTGTCAAATCGGCATTAATAGTTAATGCGAAGGTGTCAACCATTGGGCCGCTCACCCTATAATGTCGTGATGGAAAGGTTAAAGCCCTTAGTTGCCGGGATTACTTGTGCTTTTTGTTTTTAACTAGTACACTGTTTGTAGAGTGCTATTTATACCAGTTGGTGACAGATTGACTGAAAATATGTAGTTAACTTTTTTGATACGAAGTTGGATGAAGATTAACTTTTTAGTAGAACTAGATGATTTGAAGTCTGCAACCCATGGAGACGAGGAAAGAAGTCCTATCTGGATATGGGAGCTTTGCTACTTCTAAGAAGTGTTAATGAGGGTTCCTTTTCCACTTCCTCTTAATGAGGAAGATATGCTTCCTCTTAGGAAAATTTGAATAATGTAAATGATACTGGTTGGCCTAGAGTCCGTTTTTTCACTAATCCGCATTGGCGCAGCGTGGTGGAGTATGCTCCAGGCCTCCCCCTGATGTGGGAAAGAACCCTGCCCAACAGTGGGCAGTAAAAGTGTTGGTACCCACAGCATAATATTCATAATCATATACGTACAGGTCAAACGTATAAACGTTTACCCCACTCAGTCAAAATGAAATGCAATTAATATTATCACGTAGCAGGACCACTTAATTTATACTAATTTATGTCATTACTGCGTGACACCTGGTGTTTTTTTCTCAAAAATATTTTTGACTTGCTCACATAAATTCCGTAAATCTTGATAACGCCGACCGCCCAAAGATTTAGTAGTCGGAAAACAAATCGTAAAACTCGAAATAATGTATGATTGAGACATCACGCGATTATAAAAATGGCTGAGATTTTTATAGTCATAGTAGCTCGTCCGGGGAGGTACCTTTCGCCAGCCTCTTGTCAGTAACCCATTAATGACCCACTGGCGGGTCGGGTCTCCTCTCACAATGAGAGGGATGTAGGCCGCCGTCCACCACGCACCACTACTGCCCGTTGGTGGACTTCACATGCCTTTGAGAGCATTTTTTTTGTGAACTCTCAGGAATGCAGGTCTCCTCACGATGTTTTCCTTCACCGTAACAGCAGGTGATATTTAATTTTATAAATCGTTCATAACTTTTATTACAAAGTCATTGGTGCGTGCCACTGGGATTCGAACCCGGACCCCTCGATTCGAGGTCGAATTCTAAGCCACTGGGCTATCGCCGCTTAGCCTCTCTCCTCGCCAGCCTCTGATCCCGTCGTAAAGCAGCATGTTCTTCATGTGTTGTGTGGTTGCCGGGGATACTTTATTTGAGGCGAATATCTTATAATGAGTAGCAAAGCACCCGCATACAACCTCAGATAGGATTTTTTCTCTATTTGAGGTTAGATGCGGGCATCCATGGGCTGCAGTGACCAATTGTCTATATTATCTTATGCAGTGACCAATTATTATCTTGACTCAAGTATTATAAAAAGCACCTATTTCGCACATCCGTATACATCTTACACCGTACGATTTCAAACAGGACGAGAAAATTAATTGCTCAAAAGTTTTTGGATAAACCGTTATCTCGTATAATACCTATACGATAATTATTTGGATATTAATTTTGTATATATACAGCGTTCTGGGCACCATGCCACAAAACGATATTTTAGATGGTTTGTTTTTATTGTAAATAGTTCTTCTTAGTATTGTTTTTATGTTTTATTTAGTTGTAGGTATATTAGTTTATAATATATTGTGAATATACTTATATATATAAATTATGTAATTATAAAATTTTGTAAATATTTAACAATAATATCCAATAATACCCAAGGTCTAAATTACATAATTTCAGGGCAAAAATTGGTGAAAATCATTACAATTACCATAGATGTTAAAAAAAAACAAATCGTAAGGAATCTGGGTGAAATTGGGGAAAATATCTCACGCAAGGCGCTCGTAAATTAAATAGGGTGGTAATGGGTGGTAATGATATGATTATCGTGGAAATTCACTAGTTAATAGGTGTAACTTTTGTGGTAAATTTTTTTATTCAGTCAAAAATCTTGACGATAAGTTCTTACCTACTAACCCGTAGCTAGAGCGGTGATAGCCCAGTGGCTTAGAATTGGACCTCGAATCGAGGGGTCCGGGTTCGAATCTCAGTGGCACGCACCAATGGCTTTGTAAAAAAGTTATGTGCACTTTATACATATAATTTTGTAAAATTATTTAGTAAAGTCGTTATTTGGTAGTCATTAGTACGCGGACCTGGACCTCTTTAGTAGTAAACCGAAGGCTGTAACCGGAAGTACAAATCGGGAACCACGCGTCAATAACTTAGGTTCGTGACGAGAATCCTGTTGGTTGACCCTAACGAGCCTTAACGCTGATAAATCTAGAAACAACAACGATAACCGCAGTAACACACTTTACATTGTACTTAAATAAAAACATATTTTACACCTTTTAACGTCGCACGTGTTTGTTGTAGGCAATACTGGAATTGGGACATTTTTTTATTTGCCTAGAGCTCCTAATAATTTACAAACGCTCCCTATAACATATTGGTCATATTGATTGAATAAATTTCACCTATATTTAGAGCACAATTAATCCAAAGTAAATGAAATTTCTTTTTTTGATTAAAAGCTTAACGAATATCGTTAACGTTTACTGCAGCGGCTCCTGGTAAGTTGTCACCGTAACACCTATCTAAGAACATGCACCAATCAAATCCCAACCCATCACTGAAAACCGCATCAAAATCGGACTAGCAGTTTTGTAGATAAATGGCAACATAGCTTTGCACACACAAACATCCTCTCCAAACGTATACCTACCGTCTCTGTACCGTCGCGTAAAAATAGACGTTTCAAATCTCATCAAAAACGTACCATGCCTACTGCGGCAATAATTCTCCAACAATATAAACTGTTATCTCCCCATCTACTATGCAAGCACATTTTCCTTAAGTTATTCCGCGGACATTGAACTGTTAAAACGAAATATTTAATTATACGATCGCATTAAAAGGAATAGTCATTGACCTTTCATATTGCTTTAGTGGATTAGTGATGTTCGTTCGCTCGATACGGCTTCGTCGTGTTGACTTGTTGAGATTATCGTTAGTAGGAGATTAGTGTAAGAACAATTAAATATGTGAATGCTATTATTTTTATGCTATTAACTTTATGCTAACTATGTAAACGCATTGGATTCTGGCTGTAATATTACAGAGCAAGGGTCCACAACTCGAGGTTGTTATGAAGAAATACTATTTTATACAACAGTCTGCGCGACATTATGTCATGTCATGTCATGTCAGTACCCATTAATGACCCACTACAGGGTCGGGTCTCCTCTCACAATGAAAGGATGTAGGCCGTCCACCACGCTGGCCTACTGCGGGTTGGTGGACTTCGCATGCCTTTGAGAACATTTTTTTTTGTGAACTCTCAGGCATGCAGGTTTCCTCACGATGTTTTCCTTCATCGTAAAAGCAGGTGATATTTAATTTCATAAATCGCACATAACTTTTATTACAAAGTCATTGGTGCGTGCCACTGGGATTCGAACCCCGATCCCTCGATTCGAGGTCGAATTCTAAGCCACTGGGCTTACTTACGACACCTGGCACCTACTTACGACATTATAGTAGCAGTTAATCAGTATAAATAAATTAAAACAGTTGCCAGCACTAATTCCAAACGCGAAAAGCCGGAAGGATGTGGCGTGTCGCGATCGTATTTGAAAACGGAACCCTGAAGCCTGCAGTCATAGAAATGGGAAGTAGATAGAACGGCAATGGTGTACGTACCCCTAGATTGTTACAAATGAGCACTTGTTCTATCACTCTCATCGTGATTGTAATTTAAGTGTTACTCGTAGCTACCGTGGAATATATAAATATGATATTTTGTCGGTCTATTGATTTCGCCCTTTTACTTAATTAAAGTAAAAGCCATTTTTATCACATCCAAGTGCATATCATTATAGACTGCTTACTTACTCTTGATACTAGAAACTAGATTGGTGTTGTTTTTACACTGTTGCTTAATTTTTGCAAATTAGCAAAAAATTTGGGCATTAGAAAGGAGCAGAAGCCGCCCTCCGACCATGTGGACTGACGACTTGAAGAAGACAGCGGGAAACCCTTGGATTCCGAGGGTCCAGGACCGGCCGGAGCAGCGTCGATTAGGGGAGGCCCATGTCCAGCAGTGGACTTCGAAGGGATGAAAAGGAAGGAGGAAAAACTAGAGAAAGAAACACTTAATCAGGTTCCTCAACATATTGCAGACCATCGGACGATTGAACTGCAATGGTTTCATAATGGCGTCCTAATGAAAATCAGTACACTCACCCGCAGTAAAAGAGAAACAATCCACTGAATAAATAAATCCAATCATTCTCCAGTACTAACTCTGTGCGGAACCGGAAGGATGTGGCGAGTCCCGCGATCGTGTTTAAAAACGGAAGCTCCTTGATTGTAGGCTGGGGCACTCAGTGGGGCATTAGGGGACATTACGTTAAACGTCGCAATGAGGACTTAATGACATGAATTAGAAATGAATTCCCTAATACAAAATTCAGGTAATTTTGGAATTATCTGTTATAAAGAGTTATTATCATGCGTTTATTCCTACCACTATTATAATGTAACATATAAATATAAGTATGTGAAAAATTTGGATGAAATTTGGTTTTCAGGTAATTTATAATCTGGATAACATGTATGTAAAAGTTGCTCATACATTACATACAACGGCAGGAGTACATAGAAAAGCTATACAAACGTATTGGATCTTAATTTCGTATGTTTATGTTCGTCAGTGTGCGTCGTCTATTGGTCCAGCGCGTTTTTTCGGCTGCTGTACATTGGCCGAAAGTATACAATATCCCTACCACTGATAATCTGTGCGCACGACTCGTAAGCAAAATCTTTATTGGCCGGTTTGACGTTGACTGCGCTGTTCGTTCACGCGATTGGTTCGTCGATCAGTGTACGTCGTCTATTGGTCTAAGGCTTGTTTTAAGACTGCTGTACATTGGCCGAAAGTATGCTATATTCTTGCCACTAATCATCTGTGCTAACGACTCGTGTCGGGTACTTTACCTGAATACAGTTTTCTCTCTAGACTAAATCATTCACTTCACGTGTACAAAGTCACGAGTTAGAATTAAAACAGCTTGAAAAATCACACAAAAAAATCACAAAAATGTCTGTCAGATAATGCAGGTTTTGTCCGTTTTATAGTTTAAAAAAAGGAGTTGAGCTTCGAAATTCGCGTGCAATTTTCACGTTAACTTGACATCCAGTTAACACGGAACGATTTGCATGTCATTATTATACTTGTTAGAAAAATGCAGTCTGAAGCAGTAATCATACGTCCTGGGCGCCATTTTGAGTACAGACCACTTTATACAGCCGAAGACGATAAAATTTAGAAATTTTAATAGATAATGGTCCCCCTAGTTTTCCGTTTATCCACTGATTATGGGACACCCTGTATTAAGTCGTCAATGCCGCCCATAGAAAAGCAACCTTAACCAATACCTAAACCTTTGAGGCTGTAAGCTACTGAGACTAAGATAGTAGCCACACATTTATTTTTGAGGTAAACACAACTCCTGAAACGAGACACAACTCATAAAAATCTCTTTGTGAGTTGCTTTTTCGTTTAATTTCCTCTTAGCAATCAAATTAGGATTTCACATCGAAAAAATTATAAGTAACAATTTTTTTTCGGAAATCGTTATGGGGTGTCACTGGCAGTCTCAAAATGTAGACTGTTTTGTAAATGTAAATGTAAATGTTTTCGTACATAATTTTTTCGATGTCAATTCCATTTTTGAACTTATTCAACTGGGCTATCTTTACAAAGTTCATATTTAACGGTAAAAGTTTGCTATCAAAATTCTTACTATCATTCCGGGGTATAAAGCAGCTGTACTCCCGTAGATTAACCTACTTTTTAACCCCTTGGGAAATACAAGTAGTAAGGGTGTTGAAACCTTAGTATATGTAAATAAATAACAGCAAATTACATAACAGCACCGTTAACCATGATGGAAAGCTCCTATCTCGTGATTAATAAAATATACACAACGAAACGATCCGGTAATTGCCTTGTTGCCACTTAATCCGGAATTAATTCCCGCAACTAATGGCCGGGAATATTGTTAATTGAACATTATTTTAGGGCTTCCATTCCGTTATTATTTTATCACGATTTCAACGTAATAACACAGTTACACAGTACACTTATAATAAAGTACCATTCACACTCATATCCTCATGTCCATGGTACCCATGACTCAAAAGTCATGGGTACCATGGACACACACAAGACAAGAACACACACACAGACCAAAAACACGCCGCCAATCTACCCGGTCCTGGGCCCTCTGAATCCAACGGTTCCCCGCTGCCTTCTTCAGGTCATCAGTCCACCTGGTAGGAGGGCGGCCTGTGCTCCTTTTGCCTAAACGTGGTCGCCATTCGAGGACCTTTTCCCCCCATCGGTTGTTAGGCCTGCGAACGATGTGCCCACCCTATTGCCACTTTGATGTTTAGTCCACACGTACTCCTGTCTTCTAGGTAAAGTGCAGTTCATTTGCATTGCGGTAATAAAATAAGCTCGCAAGCGCTCGTTGAAAGGAAATCTGACGGATATAGCGCGAGCATTCACACACGGGTGCAATCAAATCACTCGGCAACAAAGATGAGTTTGTTGTACAGAAGGGAACGTACATAGTTCAAATATTAGAGTCAAAAGTCTCATTCACAGGATAACGAGCGCGAAATCTATGCTACCGAATTACCGATATGTCCTTGGATAAGAACTAATTCGAATATGTCAATATAGTATAAGATCCCGGTATACAACGACCTTCACCGAGATGTTTATTTGATGAAACGTATTTTATATTCAATTTAATATGTCAATAAATATAGTGAATATGGGTTGCCTAACAAATTTCAGTCCAGGATATGACTAATTAATAATTTAAAAAAAAATTTTGCGAGTTTAATTTTCATTCAATAATTAGACCGGTGCAAAATGCTATTAGTGTCGATTTACCTGTTTATACCTGGCAACCGAGGGTTGTGACCGTAAAAAACAAGACAACCTAACATTTGCATATTCTATGGGCATCATACTTTCGATTGGTAAAGAATTTGTTTAATAATCAAACCGGTGAAATGTTAAAAAAAATTTTTTTTAATTATTATTTAGTCGTATCCTGGACTGAAATTTGTTAGGCCACCCATATGCAATATATTTATTGACATGTCAAATTGAATATAAAATACGTTTCATCAAATAAACATCTCGGTGAAGGTCGTTGTATGGCGGGATCTTATACTAATAGAAACATGGCTGTTATCAGATTTGTTTAGAGCTCACCTTACAATTCACTAGTTTTTTTGGAATGGGATTTCGTGATTTTGAGCTGACCAATCACGACGCTTTTTCTTTTCCTCCCTCTCACCTCAATGCTTAGACTGAATTGTTTCTTTGTAGAATTTATGACACGCGGTATCTATTAGGTTTTGTGGTCGTTGCGCAGAGCTAAAACGTCTTCAGATATTTATTCTATGCCAGAACGGATGGTGATCCAAAGCCCAGTCGAACGGGTCCCTTTTTTGCTTCTACGGCCTCCGACCACACACACACACACCAACAGACAGGTGTGCGTGAGTGCGTCTGTGTGCGTGATCAGCTGATGTGACAGCTGTATTGCATCGCAATGTCAGATGGATTTACCTATATTGAGAGTTAGGTACTTTCGCAGAATTCTCTCGATATAATTAGAGTTAGTTACTGGTATTAAGGGCTTTCTTGGAAGGGCGAAAGGGCTTTTGGAATTTTTGGTTTTTGCACAGTATGAGTAAGAGTATGTAAGAGAGCTGTAGGATATCACAGCTACGCATGGATACATACATCCAGGGCTTATAGGACAATTATTTGAGAGGAGTGTTATCTTAAATAGAATAGAAATCTTATCTAAAGTCATATTATTATGACACGGGTCGATTTCGTCATCCGTGGTGTCTTCGCCTTTTTTATTTAGACTTTTTTCAATTATCGTGGGAGCCGTATCAGGTTATGTGAGATTTCTAGCCCCTAAAACTCCCTCGTTGCCTACTGCTACTGCAGGACTCTGAGATCTCCAGTAGATCTGATGGTGTGTATTCTCCTTTCTCCTGTTATAGGTATTAAAAAAAAACAAAAAGAAAAGCTTATTACTTCTGACCGAAGAAATACATTGTCCGCTTACACGGGAAGCGGTAGGCTCAGAGTCTCACCTTACCGTCTAGCCCGGCACTCGGAAGTGGGTTCGCATCCGTGCGAAACACGTTAGTAGGTATATTAAATTATAAAGCAACTTTTATTAAGATAGGTAAAGCGTTGGCAGCCCCGTAGCTTAGTATACGGTATTTTACAAGAGAGATCCAGGTTGAATGCTAGTGGTTCGCAGCAATGGCTTTTCTAAGTTGTCTGATCCATTAATGACCCACTGCAGGGTCAGATCTCCTCTCATAATGAGAAGCTGCCTTAGTCCACCACATTACTCCAAATTAATCCACCGCCGCATAACTCAAAAAGGGTTTCTTTTCTATTTGAGGTTGGATGTGCGAGTCCATGGGGTGTAGTAACATAACATCTGGCTGGCTGCATGCTCGTTTGCTACAAAACAAAAAAAAAACAAACAAATAAAACCATAAACAATTGTTTCCTAAAAAACAAAATGCCCAAATTTTTTGAATGGCTCATGTCAAACTCGCTATCCCCTATCCTATGTCTTTCCAATTGACACTGAAGTGGCCACTTGAGGTTTGAAGTGGCTGCAGTGACCACTTCACACCATGAGGCCTGCATGCTTTGTTTTTTTTAATAGTGGACTATAGGTAATATTAAAAAAAACATTGATAAACAAACGGCAAACATATTTTGTTCTAAGAAATTATGTCTGTGTTTATGTTCCATTTATCTGCGCCAAAAATCTCTGATTCACTATCGAAAGCCTGTAATAAATCAGTAGATTACGTATTGATTGACGTGCAGATATATACGTATTAGTAATTCGAATCATCTGCTTCCCACATAGTTGAAAGACAGCCATGTTTAGAAAAATGCACAGGTGTTATAGCTATCTTGTATTGCGTATTAATAACTCATAACTCAAGATAAGTACAAATGGCCCTAATAGCCCTCTCTGAGGTACTCCTAGATGAGAAGATAAAAGCGATTCGCAGAACATCATATTCCCATTACATTGGGGGCAAGAAACTTGTCAGAACATTACCCGTTCCGTCAGTTAAGGCTGGACGCATTCGTCAGTTTTCCGTAGGCGATTTCCGAATTCGATTTTTGAATTAGTTTTCCGTATTCGATTTCCGTATTCGGAAATCCGAAAGCCTCGCGCAGACATCTGCAGCAGCCTTATGGACGACCTGTGAGCACGGTGGGAAATGTGCCGGAGAGCTATGCAAAAGGTCCTGGGATCGAGTGCCAGCGGAGCATAAATTTTAACCATAGGTTTAAAATCTGTATATGGCCTGGAAGAGTGTATTTAAGACTTGTGTGTGTCCAGGGCGCACCTACTACGTATGGGTATTGTTATTTTAATTGGCATTTTTATGCGGAGAGACGTGTTGTCATTAGGTTTTGTCCAAATGATTCTACTAAACGTGCGGGCTAGCATTCAAAAAATAAGTTCGAAATATTTTCCGTTTCGTAAAAAAACTAAAAAAAGAAAATTAATATATTTTATATCAACTTGAAGCATTCGAATTTCCGAATACTGAAAACAGATTCGGAAATCGAATACGGAAAACGAACGTATGCGTCCAGCTTAAAAAACTAAAACACAAACGAAATGACTGAACGACACACATGACTCAGGTCACAATTAAAATCGAACGCACCTTGCCACCCGTCGAGCTTTTCAAAAACGAACATGTTGACGACGCGAAATAAAACATCCTCTGTCCCCCTCCAACGTATACAAATCACTCACGGTCCTATTATACCCGTTTCCTTTACTCCACCCTATTGTTACATCAATAAGAAACGTCGGAAGGATCAGGACATCTCAAATCAAAATCAACCTTAATACAAAAGCAATAAGGTTTAAATTGGATTATGAATGGAACATAATTTATTGTTTTCAGTTCACACTCTCATACCTCTTGTACTTTTTTCGAAACCCTCTCATTACGTTAGGAACAGTCAACATCCTACAAGTACAGGCTTATAGTGTGAACACACCGCTTGTTTATTTATTCAGGCGCGTGTGTGGGTAGTCAGCTGGTACGGATGTGAGGGTGTGTGTGTGGCGGAAGAGTGAGGTATTGTGGGAGCGTTCTAAAATTGAATTATTGGTACAATATAAAATATGCAAATCGTTTTCTTTTTCTGGAGTCTAGCGTTCGGTTTTTAAGCAGCCAGTTATTGTTACTAGTGAATGAGAATTATAATAATATCAGGTGACAGTAAAAAAATATGTTTATTACTTATAGATAATATTATGAAAAGCTATACACACACACACTGAATAACTATACAGAATATTTCGTATTAATTTACGGAATATTTCGTAAACTACTAGTTTTAGTAGTTTTCATATCCAAAACGATGGTAGAAATTTTTGTTACAAAATATGCCGCTGAGTTCTTTAGGTCAGTAGTACATCGATTAGGTAAAATCATAACTAAATAAAATGAAAATAATTAATATACTTGGCTAAGTTGACAAATAAATTGTGCAAAACATGTCAAATAAATTGTGTATTAGTAATAAGTTTTAATATTTTATAAATTAATTTGTATTACTAACATTAGTTTTTTTTTATTTTTTAATTTGCATACCTGAAAAGGTGAATATGGATTGATCAAAATGCCCTGTAAAACCAATAACTAACCCATATTCGTGCAAATAAATGATTTTGATTTTGATTTTGATCTACTATTTTACGAGTCGTATAGTTCGTCAGTGTCGCAAAGTCGCAAATGGATTTGTTTTCCTAGCCTATCCGCCTTTCTACTTTACCCTTTACAGAAATAACATTTACGTTTATAATTCGTACAAATAATAGGTAGAGATATGAAATTTGGATGATCTTTGTAGGTAACATGGGTTCCTGAGTTCTTTTTAATATTAATTTATCTGATTAGGTATATTATTATAGACATTAAGTTTTTGATGATTTCGATGCGATGTCATTGCCTTTTTTATTAATTTTAACTAAATATTTTATGTTAAAAGTACGGTAAAGTGTTTGTGGAAAATTTTACATAGAGCTTAAAACTAAGATATATAGATATTTTTAATCAGCATTAAGTCTCCAGCACAGTACCGATTTTCTCTAGAAATTGAAAAGTTCCGCGGCTCATAACATCTATCTTTACTACTTTCTGATCTAAAATAGTCGTAACTTCGGTGAATCAATGATGCAAAAGAATTCCAACTCTTACCCACTAGCGCAAAAGTAACTAGATTATACCATTTCAATCATGCTCTATTTAATACCTTGAGATACACCCATTTTAATTCACTATTAACATAGCACTCCTTAGTATAATTCACAGCCATTTTATTGCTGCCTTTAAAATAACACGTTCCACGCGATAAAATTCCTAGAAGATCAAAAAAACCATTACTAATGATTCTACAAGAATTCAAAGCAATCCCAAAGGAAGGCAGGGTATACAGGACTCTACCACACTCTACTACTACTGCCTAAAAAAATCGGACGCACTAAATTGGATGAAATCTGTCAATGTGTAGAGCTGTTGTACAGCCGTCCAATCTTAATGTTTTATGTCATTAATGTCATTGGAAAAATTAGACATCCAACTGTCAATCCAGTTTTACAGTTACTATATTAAACAGTGCTATATTACTATAGTCGATCCCAATTTAATTACCATAGAGTCTAGAGTATGTAACAAATTTTATTTCATACTTTTTTGATGTCGGTTTAATTTTTTTTAATTATTGTTTTAAAGCAGTAAGGTTAGCCTAGAAAAGAAAGAAAGAAAAGAAAAGAATGTGTTTATTGTTGACTGTTACATGAGAAAGATGTTACAAAAATTATAATAAGTTTATAACAGTGTGTACAGTCCTTAAACAAAGTCCGCAAGTTGTCCTTGAAATCAGATGGGATGTGCCGGCGCAACAGCTGATGCTACCTGACTCGCACACCAACGTACAACCGTATATGTAAACACACGTATACATGCACACACACACACATGTATATGTATGCATGTTGAAGTGTGTGCGTTCGGTCGTGCGTTATTTTTGTATTCGTTTTTTGAATTCGTGTTTTATAAGTAGGCCCTGTTTTGGACTTTCTCTGGAGGGTGGGATGTAAAACATTAAGGAGATAGAAAAAATGAAATTCTATTTATGAAATTTAGAATACTGTTGTTATTCGGCGTTTGGAATCGATCAATTAAAGCCCCAAATTGATAACCGATTAATGACACACTACAGGGTTGAGTCTCCTCTCACAATGAGAGGGATGTAGGCCTTAGTTCACCACGCTGGTCACCTTGGTGGACTTCACATACCTTTGAGAACATATTTTTGCGAACTCTCAGGCATGCAGCCTGCAGGCATC
The DNA here is from genome assembly GCA_905147235.1 of Erynnis tages. NCBI lineage: Eukaryota > Metazoa > Arthropoda > Insecta > Lepidoptera > Hesperiidae > Erynnis > Erynnis tages. The sequence goes on from LR990089.1 coordinate 649,174, forward strand.
TCACGATGTTTTCCGTCACCGTAACAGCAGGTGATATTTAATTTTATAAAGCGCACATAACTTTTACAAAGTCATTGGTGCGTGCCACTGGGATTTTAACCCAGACCCCTCGATTCGAGGTCGAATTCTAAGCCACTGGGCTATCACCGCTCAGAGACTACTCCTATCTTATTTGAGGTTGGCCGTGGGTCTCCATAGGCTGCAGTAGCCACTCAACATCTGGGAGCCAGTATTAGTAAAGGTTTCCCGGGCGAGCTTCGTTGGCTCAAAGTATAAGGACTATACTCCAATCCGCAATGGAGCAGCGTGGTGGAATATGCTCCCGGTCCCCTGTTGGTGGGCCATTAGAGGGTTGCAGCCAATCGTAATACATCATATCTTTGAACGATCATTAACAACAAATATGCGCCATCATCGTAGTATAGTCATGCGATTTTCTCGCAAAATTCCTAATGATTTATTGGAACAATTTACGTCACTATTGTGTACAATTCAATGATGTGACAGATGCCGCGACAGACATATTGGCAAGTGATTGATTGTGGACTACGAAGTCAGTTCCGAAGGAGTAATAGGAATCTTTTTGAAAAAGCCAATACAAATTGGCGTGAATTAATGGACTGAATTGAAGGCAGTGATAGCCCAGGGGCTTAGAATTCGACCTTGAATCGAGGGGTCCGGGTTCGAATCCCAGTGGCACGCACCAATGACTTTGTAAAAAAGTTATGTGCGATTTATAAAATTAAATATCACCTGCTGTTACGGTGAAGGAAAACATCGTGAGGAAACCTGCATGCTTGAGAGTTCACAAAAAAAAATGTTCTCATAAGCATGTGAAGTCCACCAACCCGCAGTAGGCCAGCGTGGTGGACTAAGGCCTACATCCCTCTCATTGTGAGAGGAGACCCGACCCTGTAGTGGGTCATTAATAGGTTACTGACAATGGACTGAAAGAGTAAGGATTAACATAAAGGGAGAGCTTTTTATGTCCCACTGATGGGCTTAAATCGCTTCCCACATATTGAAATGAAATGAAATGAAATTGCGCCTCGCTTACGCTTTGCTAAAAATGAGCGTACAGTAACACTAGGATCGAATCTAGACGTCTCACTTCAGAGGATGAACTCTAGGCTATTACACCTTAAGGAAGTTAATTATTGTTTACCTTTTAATACGCAAAATGTTAATGTAACTTATGCGTCGTAATTTATATATACATGTATAGATCAGTACTACCTACAGTGATTATTCTCGAAAGTTCTTCAAAAGACACTCCGAAGGACCCTCGTCCTTCTGGAAACTTACATTTGATATTTAGCGACGAAGAAGCGAGTTCTCGTTCAAAACTTTTATTTACTCCTTCGAACATTTCTTTGAAATATAAATGTGTTCTTCCGAAAGCTTCTTTGTAGGGTTTGTCTGTAAAGCTTTGACTTAAGGGCTATAATGATTTGTACTCTGATATTTTGAAGTACAAAATCTACCTGTCGTGTAATGTTTGGTTCTTTATAATTTATACAAATTTGTAATAAGTTATTTTGAATTAGATCTTGAAAAACATTGAAATCTTAATATTTAACTTCAATGTTTACGAAAGATTGACGCAAAAAAAAGTTCATTTGCATTTACGTAGAGCGTTAAATGTGCATTTTGATCGATACATTCGAAATAGTAGGTCCATATATTGTCAGTACCCATTAATGACCCACTACAGGGTCGGGGCTCCTCTCACAATGAGAGGGATGTAGGCCGCCGTCCACCACGCTGGCCTACTGCGGGTTGGTGGACTTCACGTGCCTTTGAGAACATTTTTTTTTTATATGAACTCTCAGGTATGCAGGTTTCCTCACGATGTTTTCTTTCACCGTAACAGCAGGTGATATTTAATAATTTTATAAATCGCACATAACTTTTATTACAAAGTCATTGGTGCGTGCCAGTGGGATTCTAACCCGGACCCCTCGATTCGAGGTCGAATTCTAAGCCACTGAGTTATCACCGCTGCCCGCTGCACATATATTAAAACAATGAAAATATTATAATTTTTTTTTAAAGAAATCTAGATGACCGTTGGATTTTTTCAACTTTTGAATGATACGTAGATGACTAACAATTAAGCATGCAACTCATTTGTAGTAAAGTGATCTTTGTATACCACACACAAACAAGTGTGTTAGTGTCTAGTCGACTTATCCGGGGCTGTCGCAATAGGACACTTCCGACCGACCAACCAACGTGACAAAATCCAAACATTGTCGTAACTGACACACACTGACCTGCGACAAATGTACGCAATGACATTGTCGTACTGCCAACTTGTTGCGAACGACCGATTAAGGACATGGGGTACGATACGAACGTTCGTTTCAAATAAAACCACACCTCCCCAACCAAAATATTAGTGTGAATAATATGAGGGTCCTGAATTCGATTCCCAGCGGAGAAGAGATTTTAATGAGGACATTAAATTTCTTTTTCTGGTCTGGGTGAGTTGTGTTCTTGTCTTGTGTGTGTCCTGGCACCCACGACACAGAAAATCCTATGATTGTGTAGCTTTACTATTATGTATTAGGAAATAATCATTACAACACAACCTACGATACCGTTAAAATTTATATTCAAAACATAACCTACCAAACCGTCATTACATTACATACCAACATCTTTAAAAAAACGTAAAGAAAAACCTGGTAAATAGAAAGGGAATCAACACATAATACTTCAAACTCTCCTTATCATAATTGAATAGAACACACCGAGCATGAAGAATGAAGATGGAGAGTCGGAGGAAAGATAGAGGTATCAAAACAATACCTCGGCTTACGTGCATCCATTTTACTATTTGTAAAATGACCCTTTGAGGGATTTAGGGACGTAGGGAGAAAAAATAGGGTGAAGCGAGAAGGGTTTAATTTGTAAACGGTTCCGTAGTATTTTTACTTGATTTTTACTGACTTCAAAAAAGGAGGTTATAAACTCGACACGTATGTTATTATTATTATGTTGGTCTATTACTTACGGCTTCCAAACAAGTATACCAAATTTCATAGTCAAACTCATTGACAGATCGTGTTCGTCCTTTTTTGTTTGTTTGCATTTTGTTCAACTTAGGGAATGGTAAATGTTTCATCAAAATCGGTCCAGTAGTTTCCGTGATATGGACTTAAAACTAAAAATTACGAAAAAAAAAAAATAAAAAAAAAATTAAACTGACATCAAAAAAGTATGAAATAAAATTTGTTACATACCTTAGCCCTACTATCTTTTGAGGTTGGTGTCCTCCAAAACCTTTAAGGGTTTATGAGCTTAAATGTTAGCTCACTAACCCTTAAAGGTTTGGAGTTTTATTCCAAAGTGTAACATTAACATTAAATTCAGGGAATCCCAAAAAATGAAGGGTTCACGCACACATACCCATAACGCGTGCACGAGGAGCAAAAAATAAACCTGAAGTAGAATTTACGACTAATTGTTAAGATCTTTCACGGGAACTTGATCCTTTTGGCTAGTAAACAGAAGGGTCATAATCGGATGGAGTTAAGTTGGGATGGTGACAAAAAATCAGCTGTTGAGACGCGAAGGGCGTTGAGGATGCAGTTTCGTGGTGAATTTGGGCAAATATTTGGTCGTTATATGCATTTTGTGCGTGGCTTGCTCTTGTTTTCTGTAATATTAAGGATGATTAAAAATTGTGTATTTCTCTTTGCAAGATGTATGATACACACTCGGTACATATCTATGGGGAATAAATAGGGTTGCAAACATAGATCCGATAATAAATACCTAATGAACAAATATTGGTCTAATTAACATACCTTGTCAGTAACCCAACCAAGCGGTGATAGCCCAGTGGCTTAGAATTCGAACTCGAATCGAGGGGTCCGGGTTCGAATCCCAGTGGCACGCACCAATGACTTTGTAAAAAAGTTATGTGCGATTTATAAAATTAAATATCACCTGCTGTTACGGTGAAGGAAAACATCGTGAGGAAACCTGCATGCCTGAGAGTGCATAAAAAAAAGGCACGTGAAGTCCACCAACCCGCTGTAGTGCGTGGTGAACTAAGGCCCTAAATCCCTCTCATTGTGAGAGGAGACCCGACCCTGTAGTGGGTCATTAATGGGTAACATACCTACCTACTATTTATTGATAACACCGATTGTCTGCATATATGGCAAAAGAGCATTCGCATCTAATAACCCACTGGTAGTCTCCTTCGTATGGGGCCACGCCCTTTTTTTGAGAAAATACGTCCAAAAATTTCTGAGAAATCGACATAAATTTCTTAGAACTACCTGTTAGCTTACAAAAAACCCGAAGATTTTTTTTATTAAAACCTTTTGTAAGACCTATTGGTTAAGAAAAAAAATGGTTCGTATCTTGTGAAGTTGTTAAGTAATCAATAAATAAGTTGGTGGACTTTACACCGATCAGATAAGAATCATTCTTGCTTGAGGTGATTTGTAGGAAAAGACGAAATAACAAAACCAATGACTTGAGATTAAAGTTTGAATACGAAGTATTTGGTTATTGTAATTTTGTATCTTCTAAGTGCTTCTAAACGTCTCTTCAAGATTGCTTACCAAATAAGACAAGAATAAAAAAACGGATCGTACAGACGCTACTCAAAATGTGCAAAAAAACACAAAAAATTACAACCTACTCAAAAATAATTTAAATCACAAACAAATTGCAGTTTAATTTTCAAGAACAATGCCACTCCCTCGCACCTCAAACACTAAAACTCATTCGCGTAAGTACACAGATGTTATAATTACTCCAAAAAGCGTAGTCAAGTGAATAATGAAGCACAAAAAAACCATTAAAGGTTATTAAATTATATCCCGACTAACCCTTTATTTCATGGACGAAGTCTATCGAAAAAAGTAGAGAAACACGAGATAAGCTTGGTAAAGTGGTTCTCTACAAACCCTAAATAGAGTTAGTTCCACTAAGTTACTCGTAGGTAGTTTTAAATGTTTTTAATAAAAGCTTAACATTTTAGAGTAAAGAAGAGCTGATAAAACTATAACTACAAATTCAGGTTTTATGTGTGTGTTTGTATCTAACTTATGTTCTACTCGTATCTATTTAAATAAGACAAACGGGCAGTTAGGCAAAAATATATATTTGCAATTTTTAATCTAATTTTTTTTACAGGTTAGATACAATTATCGTATCGATATAATTTACAGGTGTGGTTTGTATAGCAACAGAAACACTACATTTTCTTGTATGATAATAATTATATTCAAAAACGTCTAAATTAAGAGATGTGCCAACTGATAGAAAGAAAGATGAGAAGAGAGAACGCAGAAAGAACTATGAAAAACGACATACTTACATATCAAAGTAAGACTTTTCTTTATCAAAACATGCATTAACGGAACCCTAAAATCTAAGCCAAGCCAACTTTTCGAACCAGAATCTAGACAATTTTAACCTCTACTCCCAGAGAATAAAGTCGAAAAGACTAACAAAGAAGTCGGTCCGTCTGTTCATACAACAGATGTCACGACATTTCTTAGAACAGTAGAGGAGGAAGTTGCATCGCTGATCGTGAGATGAAAGTTTATTGGTCCTTTTTTGAATATTCGGAAAGTTTCGCCACTTAGCGGTTCGATGTCGACCGATTCGGTTCGCAGGATTGATTTATTGATATCAAGTGAGGAAAAAATGTTGTGTAGTTCAGGAGAATTTTGAATGTTTATACTATAATATGACTTCAAGATCTTTAGGATGTCTCTTGTTATGAAATCGAAGACAAGTTCTTAGAAGCTCCAAAATCAAGCTTCCTTTCTTGTTATATTAAATGGAAGGCTTGATTCTGTTTAGTCTCTAGGAATAGATAACAAGGTAAGAATAGACTGACAGACGGATATAATGACATAAAGCTATAAAAAATAACAACAATAAAGTGATTAAAACGTTAAATAGGAACCTTAAAATCGAAGTTAACTAACAAAACTTTTCAAAACAAAACCAGAAAAATCGAATACCAGAGGCAAAGTAACAAACAAGTCGGTCTGTCTGTTCCTACAACAGATGCCACGACACTAAACGTAGAACAAATACACGATTCTACTAGACTACTGATAGGATGAAAGTTTATTTGGTATTTTTTTGAATATTCGCAAAGTTCCGCCACTTAGCGGCTTGATATTGACCGATACGGTTCCCAAGTTTGATTTATTGATGTGTGGGACTGAGGGACTGAGAAAAAGGGATATTGATATAATTTATAGAACCCTTTTAGTAGCTAAAATGTTGAGAAAGATAGGCAATGAAAGTGACAAAAAGTTAGTTAGAGAAATTTAAAATAATAATAATAATAAAATATAAAATTACGTTCAATTTTGGAATTTTACTTTTTGAAATATATTTAGATAAGTAACAAAACAAAATTAAAAGACCGTAACAACCAAATTAGGGTCTCATAATGATGAATGCGTCTAATTTTGAGGTGTTGAAAGGAAGGCAGGAAGGATATTGGTGAGGTTTGCTCAGTCCTTACCTTCAATTCAACAGCTTTCTGCTATGTTCAAGTTGTCATCAGTCCATTTAATAAACTACTTGTGTACCAAATTTCATCCAAATATGTTCAATTGTTCAGCTGATTTACACACAGCTCACGCTTCTCTAGCAGTCAGGGTTCTATTTAAACTGTATGTAACTGAATGACGATCAATAAATCATTATTATTATTATCCCTCCATCTATTCTCAACTTTCGCATTCATAATAGTAATAGGAAATAATAATATGACTAAGTATACCTTATGTACGTACATAAAACTATTTTAAAGCTCATCCCATACCCGCTGGTACTCTGACAAGCAATGAAGTAAGTACGGCATACATAATTGGATGTGTTGTTTATCTGTATCCGTTTTAATGAAGATTATGAAGAGCCCCCGAGAGCAAGGATGCTGTAAGATTTGCATAATGACGCCGGGGGTGGAGTGCGTTTCAGCATTCATTCAATTAACTGCGAGACATGATTGCGGTGGTACCAAGCCTTGATGTATTATATGTTGATGTATACTTACGATTATAAATATGGAAGTTTGTGAGGATGAAACGGCGTTTGAAAGGAGAAAACGGCATTAAAATTTGGAGATTTTGATGAAATTGGAAATTTGGGGGTTTGGATGAAATCTGATTTATAAATACGTACGAGTAGACTATAAATTTTTTTAAGTGGGGAGATGCATCGCAAATTCAGTTCGCTAGCTTTACAAATTCAGTTCACTAGCTTTGAGAACTATACCTATCGGTTAGTCGTTAGTCTATAGATTTCATCGTTGCCGATTCTGTCGCGTAGAGAAATACTAAGTACAGGTAAGCCTAGATGAATTACCATTGTTAGATCTCGACAAGATGAGCGGTGCTGGAGTGCAGTCATTCAGGAGTTAGATCGACGGGCGTAGTTACTCTAAGTAATTAATGGCCGGAATATCCAGGGCACTGCGAGGGACTTGGAAGAGGCACTTATCAGGGTTCCGTGATGATATGGTTAAACTTAACGGCGACCCAAGTGGCGCAGTGGTTAAGACACCGGTGCGCTGCGCGGAAGGACCCAGGACGGGTTCAATTCCCAGCAGAGCAGAGGTTTGAATGACGAATTTGAATTGTTGTTACTGGTCTGGTTGTGGTGTGTTCGTGTCTTGTGTGTGTCCATGGCACCCACGACACAGGGAATCCTACAGTGGGGCTACGAGTGTGAAGCGTTATTTATTTATTTATTTATTTATTTACATACATACACGCATGACATTTGATATTCTTGTTTGGAAGCCGTAATAGACCAACATAATATGTAAAAATTGTGCAGCTCTGAGAATATTACATACATACATACATAATGATACGTGTCGAATTGATAACCTCCTTTTTTGAAGTCGGTAAAAATACAGTTAAGAATAGTAATCCGTGTTAGGGTGGGTATGGAATACAAGCCCATATCACACCTAGGTCACAGCTGGGTTCTGGATCCAAGGGCATTGTATCATCGCTGTTTCCTGGATACTAGGGTATCATAAGTGTGCATAGCCCCGCTACTTCAGTAGATTAACGGCCGCACTCAGAGACGTCATTTAACGTAATGTTCATTAACAAACAAATAAAATCGTCTTTATTCGTATTGACATAAGTGCCATCTTTATTTACATAATGAACCATTAACGTTAATGAATGTTTCTGAGTACGACTGTAAGTAAAGTAAGTAAAGTTAAGCATCGACTCGTACGCGTACGTTACGTTACGTGTGAAATTTTAAAAATCGAAAAAATTATCGAATATCGACTACCTACTGAGCGATCTCTTGTATAAATTAAATCGTCGTTCACCGAAGATGGTAATAAGAGAGACCATTAAAAGGCGTATGGGTGGCTGCATCTCACACATGGCTGCTTCAACTAAGGCCCGATGTGCCATTTGGGTGAGCTAAATTATATATTTATTAGCGGAGAGGTCGAAGGCAATTCTCTATACTAATTGTTCTATCAGACAAAGGCATTCCATTGTAAACGGTATTGTTTTGCTCGTCCCGTATCTAGCGATGGGTCAAGAGAGAGGAGAGAGAGATTGCCGGAGATACTGTAGCGGCGCGGTACCTATGTACCTACAGTAATATGAGCGCGCGCCTCACGTGAAATGCACCACGCGTGACGACGCAAGCATCGAATGTAGTAAACAATAGAACACGTCACACGCGTCATACCGAACTGGCCAATCGGAACACGTATCCTCAAACGCGCTATCAAAGTTCCATAGAATCTCTGCATATATACAGATGGTCGGCAGTTAACATTCGCCTGGCGGGAGATCTCCCCTTTTCCTACAAAATGCTTATTTGAGGCGTACTTAAACCTCATGATTAGCAATGCACCCGCATACTACCTCAGATAGGAATTCTTCTTTATATGAGGTTGGTTGATCCACTGTATATACAGGCCACCTGAATCAAATGGTCACTGCCTCAAACTTCAAACAAGACCGCATCCACTTTAAACTCTAAAGCGGCTCCGCTGGGAATCGAACCCAGGACCCTCCGTATAGCGCAGTGGCGTTGACATAAAAGTTTAAATTAATATTTCTATCCGCTAAATCTTTTCACGTGTCCCGTGTAGTATACGGGTTCATTATCATTTGATGGCATGTGTCGGCATGAATATTTCCCTTTGATTAATTTGTGTGGCGGGACGAGCAGTAATACACCGTGTGCGAACGGCTTTATTAGCCGGAGAAGGCCCGTAATTCGACGTTTAATACCTTCAGTTTATCATCTATTTAGTAACAAAATTTAATAAAACCATACTGTGTCTTCACGCGTAAAATTAAAATTTAAATTAATAAACGTAACGTGCTGAGAGTTTTTTATCCGGTTTTTTCTCTCTCGACCCTACTAACCTAACTAAATAAATGAATTCTAAACACTTCATGCTAAGCAGTGTATATGAAGCAATCAAATTTAAATAAAAAGAAATGATCGTAATTAATAACAATTTGTTAGTTTTATCTCCTTAAAATTTGCGTAACTGCACCTAAAAATGGTAAATAAGCAATAGTACCAATATTTGTGCAAATAAACGTTTTGTGTTTGTCTTATATATTAATAAATCACATTTAATTTGAAATGATAAAAAATGCAAATTTTTAACTTTCTGCATCACAAAATATGTCTTGTGTGTGGTTAAGATATCGCACGACAAATAATTCTAGTGCGCGCCTACACTACCTACGTTTTAATGTCCATGTTGGTTTTTTATATTTTATCATCTAAAGCCGCATTTCGTCATCAATAATTTATGATGTTATACAAAAGGAACTCACTAACATTCCTTCCTTCCTTTCAGCCCTTGGTAGTCCACTGCTGGAAATGGGCCTCCCCTAATCGACGCCACTCCACCCGGTCCTTGGCCCTCTGAATCCAACGGTTTCCCGCTGTCTTCTTCAGGTCGTCAGTCCACCTGGTCGAAGGGCGGCCTGTGCTCCTTATACCTAAACGTGGTCGCAATTCGAGGACCTACCTTTCCCATCGGTTGTCAGTCCTGCGAACTAACAGTATATTCCAAAAACGTAACAATTCCAAAAAACCTAATACCGTAACTACCAACCGCAGCCTCTTAACGAAATTCGCGAATAAATTTGCCACACGAATTCACACAACAATATTTTTCCTTCCATCAACCAACCACCTTATTTACACAAAGCACGTGTATATTCTTCAAATCCCCTCCGAATTGTATTTGCACAGCGTCCCCGCCAGTGTTTGGCTAAGATAACTAGGGTACGTACGAGTATATCAATACACCAGTAACAACATATTATTAGGAGTGCTAGTTGACAAATATTTACCACGAGTCTCTCGCCTCCAGATTACTGCTGTAATTGGGATTGGGAGTGTTTGTTTTTGAAATAGAATTTATTTTTGGGATGTGTCGGATGTTTTGGATATTTCGGCGACGTGTTTTTACGTCTTCATTCATTCATGTTTGTAACCCATTAATGACCCAATAGATACAGGTCGGTCAATAAGGCCTACATCCCTCTCACAATGAGAGTAGGCCTTAGTCCGCCACGCTGGCTTAATGCGGGCTGGTGGACTTCACATGGCTTTGAGATCATTTTTTTAACTCTCACGCATGCAGGTTTTGTTTTTTTTCAGTGTAACAGCAGGTGATACTTGATTTTATAGACCACACATACCTTTTTTTAAAAGTCATTGATGCGTGCCACTGGGATTCGAACCCGGAGCCCTCGATTAAGAGGTCGAATTCTTAGCCACTGGGCTATCACCGCTTACTTAATTTTCTGCATTTATTGCACAGCGATACTCAAGATTTCAAATTAAACTCGACATGTCTACGTGGCGCGTAATTGAATAAATTCCACAACAAGTATATCTGTCTTATTGCGAAGTTAACAAGTGCAGTATTTATTGCGAACTATGCACATACACAAATTCTCTATTTGCAGCAGAATTTACACTTTATATTAGAATTAGTGAAACGACAACTCGAGACAAGTGCCGCGCTTAGCACAATTACGGCAAGCGGGTTGTAGACGAGCGGTTTTGTCGTTTTTTTCTGTACTTTTTCTTATAACCTTTGTCGTTTACCATAAACGAGCATACAGGTTTAGTATTTATGCAGTTCAACTAGTCTTTAAGCGATTCACAGTGTCACGCATCACGCAGCGTAGTGCGTTGGTGCACGTCCATTTGTATAGAAAATGAATCCACGCGCGTACACGCAGCGAGCGACTGTGCGTGTTTTTTATGCAAATGGAAATACTTACATAATTATACTCGTATACAACGCAAGATCACGCATTCCCGCACCAAAATACCTACATCATGCGGGGCAGTGTATTAATCGCCATTATTATAAGTCGAACTTTTTATGGGAAATTTCACCGTTTATCTTCTAAAATTTCTAACACGGTACCCCATATCCTACGATCAACGTCCGACGACAAAATCGCGTGTAACAAGTTGGTTGGTTGGTTATTGTATTCGTCGTATATCAATGCGTCTTGTCAGTTGACAGCTCCATTCAGTCCTGTGTTTGAATACATCGGATTGATCGGTCGGTTTGTCGTATTACGACAGTCTCTTATTTCAAGGCCTTAGACGCGGCGTCTAACCCGCTCGTGTGGTCCGTGCCTAAGAAATGCACATTTCGTATCAGGTGGGAATAGTGACAGCGGTTTTCAATTAGGACCGCCGCGTGCGAAATGCGGCATTAAGTGCACGTCTTGCTAAATTTAGAGCCTGCTTATGAACCGCGTGTTACACTAATGAGTAATAACTAATCTTATTACTAATTTGGTCTGTAACCCATTAAGGACCTATTGCGGGGTCGGGTCTCCACTCACAATGAGAGAATGTAGGCGTTAGTCCATCGCGCTGGTCTAATGTAGGTTGGTGGGCTTCCCATGCCTTTGAGACCACTCAGAGAACTCTCAGGCGTGTAGGTTTCTTCATGATGTTTTCCTTCACTGTTACAGCAAGTGATATCTTTTATAAAGCACACATGACTTTTTTAAGAAAGTCATTGTTGCGTGCCACCGGGATTCGAATCCGGAATTTGAAAAGGTACCACAATTTACATTGAAAAGGTAACACAAATTAATTTACAATAAAAAAACTCAATAAACCTAACACTCCGCTACACGTAGCCCGATTCACTCTTAATGGCGCGACGTGAATTCACGTCCGTTATAAATCCATACGGCAACGCTTACGTTCGGAAATATCTTTTCACGTCACAAATTTTCACGTCAGTTTTTTGACGAGTCAGAAGCATTGAAGTATTGGAACGTAGAAAATACTAACTTGTGACATATTTTAAGTGTTAGGTACTAAATAGCAAATATTTTTGATAACTTTCTTGAATAAAAATCCTAAAGCTTGTAATCCACACTATAATATTATCAACATAATCTACGTCTTACCCTATAATTATAATTTATTATAATCATGGAAATATAAAAGCAATGAAAAGGTAAAATGACTTAATTTACAATAAAAAAGTCAATAAACGTAACACTTCGTTGCACGTAGCCCGATTCACTCTTAATGGCGCGACGTGAATTTACGTCCGCCATAAATCAATACGGCAACGCTTACGTTCGGAAATCTTTTTTCCGTTTCGATTCGTTTCATAGCCTTTTTCGGTTGCAGTTTTTAAGAGTAATGGGTTTGGATTACATTTCTATGGACGGGATTATCGCATGAAACGACATACTTTTCGCAATTCTTATATTCTGCTTTTTATGTGTAATTGAACAGCTGAGCTGTTAAATTACACATAAAAAGTAATTATGATTTGTTTATAGTAAGACCAGCGTGGGGTAGTGGTTTATACGCCACATAAAAGATTGGATTTATTTTTTAAGCAATTTAAAGTAATATTCGTGTTTATGATCTGGGCGCATTTTTTGCTTCTTCGACTCTATTTGACTCTTTTTGGGATGTGTAAAAAATGTTAAACTCGCGTCAGGACCCGTGACACTGATCTAAAATGCGTAAGATGGTCCAAAATGCGTCTAATTATTGATGGTAACTATGGAAACTGTCAAAAGGAAACATTCATAAAAAAATACGTGTATTTTGTTATAGAAAAAAGGTAAATATTATAATTTTTGTGATTTTGGATTCAAAATTGCGATTATTAGCATTAAATGTCGTTTCCTTTCTTACAGTGAAATTTAATTGTGTTATCATTGAACGGTTGTCTAAATCACCAAGAAAACACATCTTATAAGTTTTCACTTCGGCCGGCGCTCCCGGAGTGCAACCCGTTGTTTTTTTTATTAATTCGGTAGGTACTACAAAATTATCGCCTAGATGCAAAGGAAACGATGGCGTCATGAACACTATTATGATTAATATTCTCCAATAATAATATATCTAATTTTCCAATAATAATATATCTAGTGTTTCCCTTTGCTATTGAACTAACGTAAACTATGGACTGGACTTTGCTTTTGTTTATACTTCCATGATTATAATTGTAGGGTAAGACGCAGATTATGTTGATGATACTATAGTGTACAATACAAGCTTTTGCATTTTAGAGTATATTCAAGAAATTTTTAAATCATCTTTGAAATACTATGGGAGTATTTCTAAGGTCGAGGTGAGATTGTTCGTGCGTGCACGTACGTATACGAGAATAAACTGAGTGCAGCCTTAGTATACTTACCTACTTTATGTTTTAAATATCTCACGAGTTAGTCTTGGTAACGTCCCAATACTTCAACTGTCTTGTGAGAAAACATCATGATAATCCATTTATCTGTCACGTGAAAGAAGAGCGAGAAAACAAATATTCTATAATAAAAAGCAATAGAGCCTATCTCACATTAAATTCTTATAACTATCTTCACACACGCGCGCATTGAATCACGATAATTCTTCGTTCTTTTGCGACCTGAAGAAACCCGTTATGTGATTTTCCAGCCCTCCACGCAAATTAAAACATGAACCCTTTGCTCTGTTTCGACAAAATGGACAAACAAACATACTTTCACATTATTATCAGTTTGTATTTCTAAGACGTTACAAGTTAAAGAGGTAAGGAAAATTAAAGGTAAGGAATGTTTCAGTATTTCAATGTTATTGTACTATTACCACCCTACCTAACAATTATTTATCAATTTTATCATTAAATATTTAAGTTGTTAGTTCACCGAGGTGTTAGATACTCGTATCAAAGCGTCCCCTTAGGTAATCGATAGACATTAATAATAAATAACCTCCTTTTTTGAAGTCGGTAATTACACATTAGTCACTTTTCACGCCGTTTTCACGATGACTACTTGTGCTAAGACTCAGTTTTAATTCTAGTACATGTAACCACGTATCTAGGTTATAAACTTGCCCTACCCCATTCGTCATCCATGTAGGGTTGGACTCTTCGTACAATGAGAAGGTTGTAGGCCTTAGTCCGCTGGCCTACTGCGAGTAGTTGGACTTCCCATGTAAACTATTCATAGCAAACCTTTTACTATTCACCCTGTATGTTGATCTACAGGCTCATGTGCTATGTCTATAAAAATAAACCGAGAGAGAGTTCCAAAACATATGACATCAGTAAACAGGGCCGCGGACGTGTGAAAAGCGGCTCAGTCCGGATTAGACCGGTTACGAGCAGCGCGTTCCTTTTCACGCCTTCCCTGTTGATCGTGTAAAACCCTCCTGTTGGAGATCGCGGGTGTTATCGAAGGCTTTTTTTGTTGTACCCTGTAGTAAGAATTAGGTGACACTGGTGACCTAGTAATTGAAAAATCGTTTTTCATGTCCTACAAATCTCTTATTGAGAAGTGAAGAATTGAAATGCTTTTTTATTGCTGTTTTTGGCCTTATTATCAATTCACTTTTCTCTGTTAGTTATTTAGTTTGATTAATGGAGGACCATGTCCAGCAGTGGGCAACTTCGGATGAAAAGAAGAATAACAAAAGAAGAAATTTGATTAATGGAGGACCATGTCCAGCAGTGGGCAACTTCGGATGAAAAGAAGAATAACAAAAGAAGAAACAAGTTCTTTAATTTGATATAATTTATATTTTTGAAATCTAGTCTATTTCAAGCTAGTACCTAGTGGATCCTTTATTATTTCTAAGGAATTATGAAATTTTAATCTTAGCCTTTGGCAAAAAATTACATTTGGTTACTATCGGGCAGTTGATGCTTTAAGCGAAAACCGAAATTTCTATTTTCGTTTAATCCGGCTCGAAGGACCGATTTTTATTTTTTACGTTCGAACACACTTTTCCACCAGTCATCGCAGACTGAACCCTGATTCCTGATAGCCGAAAATATCACAGTCCATTATTATTCACAGTCAGTCCACAACGAGGCATTATTCCCCTGCAATAGGCAATTAGTCAAATCTATCGAGATCTGGATGACGACAGCGCACGTGGCGTTTGCGCAACCACTTGCATGAATCACTGCACTATGCAGTTCAGTTGGTAGACTTATTTAGAAATAACTATTTCTATCAGTAGGTACTAGTAAAACATAATTTAAGAAAATTTGAACTGACTTCCAAAAAGAATGAAACATTTTTTTGAAGTCAGATTACCTACTATAATATAGCGGTGATAGCCCAGTGGCTTAGAATTCGACCTCGAATCGAGGGGTCCGGGTTCGAATCCCAGTGGCACGCACCAATGATTTTGTAAAAAAGTTACGTGCGATTTATAAAATTAATATCACCTGCTGTTACGGTGAAGGAAAACATCGTGAGGAAACATGCATGCCTGAGAGTTCACAAAAAAAAATGTTCTCACGCGGCATGTTCGTCCACCAACGGACAGTAGTGGTGCGTGGTGGACGGCGGCCTACATCCCTCTCATTGTGAGAGGAGACCCGACCCTGTAGTGGGCCATTAATGGGTTAAAACAACAACAACAACTCCATATCACACACACACACGACGACATACGACGACATACGACGACCTATACGTGGATAGTAACAAGGGTACCTAGTGCCTACTTATTTCACGAGTTGTCAGCATAAATAGCGCTAACAAGCGCCGACAGCGCTGAACTGGTTAAACATTTGCATGCCAGCGATCGGTAAGCAAAGGCAACGTACTCGTACGTATAAGTGATTTTCAACACGGTACTAACGTGGAGTATAGCGCCGACAGCCCGATGGCTTAGAATTTGGTGTCTTATTCGAGAGACTCGTTCGAAGGATAATATAACCGGCGGGGAGGAATCCTCGGTAAAAGGGGTACCGGCCGCCCTCTGACCTGGTGGACTGATGACCTGAATAAGACAGCAGGAAACCATTGAATTCAAAGGGCCCAGGACGATTAGGGGAGGACGTCCAGCAGTGTACTGCGAAGGGCTGAAATGATGATGAATATGATCATATTATTATGATGCTGATTTGAGGGACCGAATCCTTCGGGAGAGGCCGGGTTTTCATCCCAGTGGCACGAACCAATTACTTTTTAACGATACCTATGTGCATTTTACGTGTGCGTTTCTTAGATGATAGAGTCAGAGTAGCTCGTCCGGGGACCTTATTGCCTCCGTCATAAATAATAAATAAATAACGCTTCACACTCATAGCCCCACACTAGGATTCTCTGTGTCGTGGGTGCCATGAACACACACAAGACAAGAACACAACACACCCAGACCAGAAACAGAAATTCAAATTCATCATTCAAATCTCTGCTCTGCTGGGAATCGAACACAGGACCCTCCGGTGTCTCAACTACTGCGTCACTCAGGTCGCCATAATCCACCTTGAAGCGTGATTTTCATGTTCTATTGCAGAATCTAAGGTAGACCCTAAATACTCATTATTCTATCAGTTTCAAAACCATCTTTTTGTTTGACACTTGCATAGCAAAAATAAACAGTGGTCATTAATTTAAAATACAAATTAAATACTCAATCGACGGCACTGTTATGGTACTACGGTAATACGATAAACTTTTATATAGCACTATCAATACGGATAGAAAATTTAAATTTTATCTATACAAATTAGCGCGGATCCCTCGCCGCACGACTTTATAAGCACATCACCTGCATAGCCGACCGGAATGAAGATACAGGGTGTACATACTAGGTTTTTACACAAAAAAATAATAAATGAAACATTAAAAATTAAACTTCTACTATTAAAAAATAAATCAAAAAAGAAAATATCATGTCGGTCTGTCTAACATCCTCCCATAACGATGACACACGTTAACTAAGCGCACTGACGATACTGTTTATGCTCAGAAGAATAAGTACAAAAAGAAGAAGTTAACAAGAAGAGTAAGTACATAGAAACCAATCAATTTCCCTTTTTTACCGACTTCATTTAATTATTTAAAAATATAAGCATGAACTCTATCGTCAAAGTATTCGTCCAGTAACAGTCGGTCATTAGTATGTCATATGTCAAATTGACTGACCATGGACTCACCACCCTCCCTTATTTCCAGATAAGTAACATCACAACTTTTTACAATGGCACACAACACGTGCCCCAAATAGCATTATCAGGTGATGCGGATTCTAAAACGGTTGGCTGTGAATTGATTTTTCATTGCTTTTTGACTAGCAATAACTTTTCAAACATCCTGTATATGCGCAATCGAACAATCGGGCAGGTAGCGTATTTAATTACGAACCAAAACAAACATTGCGTAAACGCGAGTAGGATTATCAAGTGGAAATTCATTATATTCCATTATGCATAGGTTATGTTAAGGTTCGAATGGCGTCAAAACACACTAAAAGCGTCTTTTAAAAAAGCAAAAAGAATAAGGTAACAAATTAAAAAAGGACAGGCTTTATTTTAAATTCTTCCAAGCGATTCGCGTTGGAGTGGTTAGTTTGTCTTTGTTTTGTAATTAACCCATTAGTGACATACTGCAGGGTCGGGTCTCCCCTCACAAAAAGAAGGGTTTTTAGAGATACACCACTGACTTATACATTTGTTAACTTCTTTTAGAATTCTTCCAACGTGATTGGTGAACTTTTGAGTATATTAGTATATTGGTCTGTCTTGGTGTATACAACATAAAAAAGGTTGCAGCCATCCGCCTCGCATTAACAGTAAAAACACGACCCGGTCACTATTCTGTGTCTCTATTCATCATACTGAAATAGGCTCATAATATTCTAAGGTTTAATATTCTTTAGGCAGCGGGATATCGCAAGGCTATTAACCCGCTCCGCTTATACAGTGTGCACTCTACCCAACTCTTGACAGACACGTGGTAGTGACGTGCAGACAGACGAGGTAATCGGGCCCTTCGTAAAAATCTCCGGAGCGATCTAAATGAATGCAACGTGCCTGTGATAAGTTGATAACTACGGCCCAAGCACGAACGGCTGTATTAGATAACCGTGTGTTTATGAAGTCGAATTTAAAGTTTCTCGTTTTATTTGTTATCTATACCCTTAGTTGTAGGGGTGATAGCCCAGTGGCTTGGAACTAAAAGCGGTGATGGCCGACTTCCCCATTACATGACAAGTAAAGAAAATTATTTCTTGCTTTATTTGCTCGTGATTTGCCCCGACCAAGTGGACTGACGATATGAAGAAGACAGCGGAAAACCGTTGGATTCAAAGGGCCTGGGACCGGGCGGAGTAGCGTCGATAAGGGGAGGCCCATGTCCAGCAGTGGACTTCGGAGGGCTGAATGAAAGGAAAAAAGGATTGTCACTGCCTTTTCTTACTCGAATAAACAGATTATTTTACGGATAGCCTACCAAACGCTCAGCATCTATTATTCTTTCTGGGAAGTAACATAAACACGGCGCACATAATCTCGTAATGCTTGCGTTATGAATTATCGCATACGATTACCATACGAGCTTACTGTTACTGTATTTGCCTTGACAAACAAACGGACGGACTTGAATCTTAATGTATGGGAACTACATTGTGTCGTGCACCGATATAGAAGTAAATGGATAACGCAAACTAACCCATCAATATTGACTTGTTGCTGAAATAAAAAAAAACATTTTAGATAGATAGGTAAATCAATTAATTTTGCTTAAGCGACATACAATAGTAGTAAAGAGAACGAAGACAATAAAGGTTGTAATTTTATTGATGGAAATCCTACATTAGTGAAACCGAATCAATAGCGCTAATAGGAATAAAAACTTGAGAGTTGTCAAGGGACACGCGGAAGGAACGAAGTTCATGACGTAAATGACAATGTCATTTACGACACTTTTTGCTGTCATGACGTAACTGAAGTTCATGATGTAACTGACGTAGTCAAGAACTTCAGTCATTGTCATTTACATCATGACTTACGTCATGACAGCAAAAAGTGTCGTTACAACTTTTCGTCTAATTTTTTCTGTCTAGCCCCCTGTCGCAACGCGCGATAAGGGATTTCGTTCCAATAATATGAATTCTCCCATTAAGTCGATTTTATTTGAGTTAGGTATTGGATTGTAGGAAATAAAATAGCGAAGTTGGTTGTGCATTGCGCAATTTTTTCAAATTTGTTAAAATGGAAGTAGGAAGGGACACGGAAAGTAGTGACATTTGCGTGATCTATTTCGATCTACAATCTATGGTGTATTGACAGTTGCGTTTAAACCTTATCTCAAGGTATTATGGCTGAAGTTGGAATAACAGTGAAGGTTAGTGGACATATAGGGCCGAATAAAGCAATTTAATTGAACCTTCGTATGAGAGCGACCTATGACACCGAGTTAACGATTATGATTTAATAGGACTTCTGAATTGGGCTCGTTTCTATTTCTGGGGTCAGTGCAATCAAGTTTTAGTAGGTTAACTAGCGATGGGTTAAATGGATGATAGTTTGAATTACATTTTGCAGAAGAAAAAATGATTATTGCATGGTGACAACCCAAGCGGCGCAGTGGTTAAGATGCCGGTGCGCTGCGCGGAAGGTCCTGGGTTCGATTCCCAGCAGAACAGAGATTTGAATGATGAATTTGAATTTCTGTTTCTGATCTGGGTGTGTTGTGTTGTTGTCTTGTGTGTGTCCATGGCGCCCACGACACAGGGAATCCTAGTGTGGGGCTATGAGTGTAAAGCGTTATTTATTTATTTATTTATGGTATAAATAGTCCACATAGTATATTCTTGTTACCCATTCCACATAGAATTTCACTCACAAAAGTAACATTTCTGTAATATCATGACACGTAAATTTTGTAAGGATGGATGGATTTGATGGATGGATGAATAAAATATTGTATACAGGTAGTTTATAACTTGGATAAACGTATAGGATACATTTTATCCCTTTTTGGCAATAAATATCATGACATGTCAAGTTTATACGAATGGATGTTTTTTTACTATTTCACGCAAAATCGACTGATTGGATTGGATTTTGATGAAATTAGTCATACAGGTTGTTTTTAACTTAGATAACATAATAGGATACTATTTGTCCCTCTTTGAAGTAGACTCAACGGAAACCGCGGGTAAGTAACACACAAGTCAACGCCTTTAAACAAATTCAAATATTCAATCTTGGAAAACATCCACCCATATTTACAGGAATAAAACGAGAGGATAATTATGATTACACGCCTTTATTATTCATTCAAAAATCACCTCGCAAAAACAGCACATCATTCGAACCGGCCATAATACGACCTAATTCACCATGAACGTTTGCATAAACCGCATCAAAAAACCGCGTGCACTAATATGCAAGATGCATGCTCAGTGTACAGCCTAACCCATGCCATGATGAACAGAGAGCACAGAAACGAGGCTTCATACTAGGGTTGGCGAGGAAGGAGTTATGAGGATGAGGAAGAGGAAAAGGAAGAGGAAGTATCAAGCACAAAGTAAGAGGATGAGGATATATTCATGAGGAAGAGGATGAGGAAGAGGAAGAGGAAGTATCAAGCACAAAGTAAGAGGATGAGGGTGTATTCATGAGGAAGAGGATGACGAAGAGGAAGTATCAATCCCAAAGTATGAGGATGAGGATATATTCATGAGGAAGAGGATGAGGAAGAGGAAGAGGAAGTATCAATCCCAAAGTATGAGGATGAGGATATATTCATGAGGAAGAGGAAGTAAGAAGCACAAAGTAAAAGGATGAGGATATATTCATGAGGAAGAAGATGAGGAAGAGGAAAGGTTTGATGAGGGAAAAAGAGTAAAAAATATATAAATAAATAAATAGGCTGGCTAGGGAATCCTAGTGATTCCCTTTGACGTGTGAACTATGGGCACACAAAATTCCTCATCTTAATTTAAAAGGAAGCGGAATCATCCTCTTGATGAGGAATTTTTCAACTTTCCTTATGAGGAAGCAGAAGAGGATGTGAAGTACCAAAAGATGCGTAACTTCCTCATAAAGAGGAAGAGGAATCCTCATCAACACCACTTCATACGAGAAGAGTAGGGTAGGTTATTTTATTAAATAATATTAGCTCCTGCTGAATTTCAGACTCTCATGTAGTGAACTGTTAATTGTACACAAAATTATTGCGTCACTTATTTGTTATATACGATAGGTAACAAAGATGATACTCCTTATGAGAACGACGGCGTAACATGTTCTCCGTATGTCAAAGGCGTTGACACACTATGTGCTCCTTAATCTATGCTACGAGTAGCATGCATGCAATACAGCGCTCCACGAGAATTATTGATTACCGTCCACTCACAGCGGTAATGAATGAAAAAAAAAACACGAACGAAGCTTCAGGCTTTGAGAGTATGAGCCCAATTATATAATTATGTATATTTTAACGAACGGAGCTATGAGGTTGTTTGATAAGACTGTTTTTAAATGACAGAGAGCTCATAATATATCTCATCAAGACGCCATGGCGACGTCGCTAGTTACGCATCCGAAAAATTACATACAATACACCCATGAAATTTGGTATTCTTGTTTGGAAGCCGTAATAGACTAACAATCATGTAAAAATTGTGCAGTTCCGAGAATATTACATACATACGTGTCGAATTGAACCTCCTTGTTTGAAGTCGGTAAAAATAGAATCAGAAATCTAGTTATCCATTGCAAGCGTATTGTCCGCAGTATAAATGGAGTAAAACATAGAGTTCCGAGGAAATATTGATGAAAGCCCTCTCTGGGCGGTAATGAATAAAAATAAAATCAAACGCTGCTCGCGGCGTGTTCTCTTATGAATAAAGCGTGTGCTCCGGGCTTAATGCACGATATGGATACCAGATTTGTAGGTACATATTCTATCTTATCCGTGTATTATCAAAGACTGAAGTGTATTAGAGCATATTCAAGGTAAGTTTTGGCAATAGGGTTCTTGGCCAAGACCATCAGGCCAGGTGATCGTGTCTGGGGAGTCCGAATGTCTCGGGTTCGACTCCCATTAGATATAAATAAAGTTGGTTAGTGACTTTCTTTGTATTTGCAAAACTCTGTTGTAACCTTTTGAAATAAAATAATTTTTTTTTTACTTATTGAAATATTTGAATACTCATGGTCTGGTTTGTTTTAAGGGACGATCTGGTTCACAATTAAAAGCATAAATATTTTGTTTCATATATAAACATTTCTTCGATCACAGCCAATCTGTGTACTTAGGACGGAAAAAAATTGGCTATATCCTGAATTTATGTTGGCTCAAAGAAAAAGCCTAAATGGTTCATACTCTCCTTTTTTATTCAGCCACACGTCCCTCCTTATTAAACATTCTGCACATACCCGCAATGGACGACTAATTGTAAACAAATGTGGGTAGATATAAAAAGCGAATTACGTATTCAAAAAAGGCTTTAAACGACCGTAGTTAGCGCAAAAGCTTTTAACGGATCGAGTTTAAAAATGCCGGTTAAAATGTTTAATCTCTCCAACCCTTTTATGTCCCACTGTTAGACATGAGTCTTTTCTGATGCATGAAATGTTTATTTAGAAAAATATTCGCGGAGCGGTGATAGCTCAGTGGCTTAAAATTCAAATTAACCCATTAATGACCCACTACAGGATCGGATCTCCTCTCACAATGAGAGGGATGTAGGCCTTAGCCCACCAAGCTGGCCTACTGCGGGTTGGTGGACTTCACATGCCTTTGAGAACACTTTTTTTGTAAACTCTCAGGCATGCAGGTTTCCTCACGATGTTTTCCTTCGCCGTAACAGCAGGTCATATTTAATTTTACAAAGTCATTGATGCGTGCCACTGGAATTCGAACCCGGACCCCTCGATTCGAAGTCGAATTCTGGCCACTCTGTTATCACCGCTTATATAAGAAAGCATTGTTAGTTTGAAAACACATTTCGTATTTGTAATCATAATTGAACGATAAATATTACCTACATAATATGTAATATATTTTTAAAGGGCTGTTATTAGAACTTTTTATCCTTAATGGATACCCAGGCCTAAATAAATAGGTAGCGGTTATGCCTAGACCCATCCGTCTCAATACATTTGCTTATTTAGGGTCGAGTAACCCCAATTTAAAGACCCAATAGCCCAAACCTATATCAAAACCACGTTCCTTAGTAACACATTTACTAAGGAAAAAAGGGTTTCATTCTCGTGGATTGCACTGTTACAAATATTTGGCAGGTTTTAGGGATTTCAAGAGGGAAAACCGTTTAGTTCCTTAGGAATGTTGTCGTCTGTATGTGTGTTTATGCAATTCAGGTATATTATGTTCTCTTAAACCATTGTCCAAAAACATCTCAAGAATGTTATGTGCGTATTTAAATATCACTTTTTGACGGTGAAAGAGATCATCGTCAGTAAACCTACGAACACAAAAAATGTTCTCAAAAGTATGTGAAGTCCTCCAACCCGCAATAGGCCAGCGTGGTGGACGGCGGCCTACATCCCTCTCATTGTGAGAGGACTCGACCCTACAGTGGGTCGTTAATGTGTTACAGTTTATCTTTGTACCTCCCTTTAGGTACAGTTAGGTACCTCCTGAAGTATAAAAAGACCCCAAAATCCCACTTCCTTTTATCGCTCACGTTCATATAACTGAAAAGTTTGTAAAGAAAACCCATTTTCACATCAATTTCTACAAGAATGACGCTTTCGGCCCAAAATTAACTATTAAAGTTTTTAATGTCACGTTGGGCGGGGTCGCGAAAACTGTGAACTTGAGAACGTTAGGGGCTCAATGAAAATTAAATGAGGGTAGATTGTTTTTAATTTTGCCCGTTTTTTTAGACAATCTTTTTTACTTTTCTTTTTGCACAGTTACATGGTACCCCATGAAATTTGGTAATCCGTGGAATTTGGTACTAAAGCAGTTTATCCTATCCTACTATTATTGTAAACGTGAATGTTTGTAAGGATGGATGGACGTGTGTTTGTTACTCTTTTACGCAAAAATGGCTGAACAGAACAAATTTAGTAAACTTTAAATTTGGATACTTTTTATCCCTCCAATATAAGTTATATAATCCACGCGAACGAAGCCGTGGGCAAAGTCTAGTAATCATGTAATAACGCTTCGTACTCATAAATAACGCTTCACACACATAGCCCCACATTTGTCGTGATTCCCTGTATCGTGGATGCCAAGGACACACACAAGACACGATCTAAATACATCCAGACCAGAAACAGAAATTCGAATTTATCAATCGAATCTGTGCTCTGCTGGCAATTGAACCCAGGACCCTCCGCAAAGCGTAGCGATGTCTTAACCACTGCACCAATTGGGTTGTCAAATAATATATTATAATTCTAAAGTAAAAGTAGCCTAGTAGTTACTCCTTATCTGCTATCGGCCAGTGAAAGTCCCGTCAAAATCTTTCCAGCCGTTCCAGATATTAGCCGGAACAAACAGACAGACAAAAATGTTATTTTGGTAAATGTACCAAATATGTATTCTATATCCCCGAATTTTACCCACACACACACTTACACATACACACACACACATATGAATAAGGGCAATACAATTATTTTTCACTACAGATTGTCTAAATAACTTCTTTTTTAATCTTTATGTTTTTTTCTCTGTTTGTATTTTTACGGCAGCTAAGTAATAGGCGTTTGGGGTACATGCTATCTCACTCCCGCATCCCACCATAGGGAGAAGGGGGGGACTGAAAAACAGCGCTGCAGGAGGCCCTGGCCACGTGACAGCAAAGCTGAGTCTCCTCCTGCTGCCCGCCATAGTTTGTAGTCTGTGAAGTTTTACTGTTTTTATTTTATTTCTTTTACTGTGGCAATAAATACAATTTGAATTTGAATTTCACCCACAAGTCTATAGTTTCGGTACACATTATCCAATAGCGTGACACTTTCCCATATCACCAGTCTGTCACTAGCGGTAACCCGTAAATATAAATTCCACCCCATTTTGCTTAGCAACTTAGAATAAGGCGATCCTTTATTTCCCGATTTTCTAACGCCTTGGAATAGAAAATTGCTGAGCAGAAAGTTAGGTATACATAATTGCTAGCTTCTACACTTTCTCTGGCATAAAGTTTGGTGAAAAGGAAATTAAAGAATTAAAGAATTAAAGAATTTATTAATACACAAAAAAATACAGTATACAAAAGAATATGATCGTAAACAGCGGCAATAGTATAAAACTGTGTCGCCACTTTTTACGCCCACCTCGGAGATCACAATTAACAAACTTATATTATGTATTGTGATGTTACAAAGAAAAAATATGCGAAATAACCTTAGTAAGTAATAGTGCGGGTGTGTGTGTGTGTATGTGTGTGTGTGTGTGTGTGTTTCATATTGTGTGTGTTTCATATTGTGTGTGTTTCATATTGTGTGTATCATAAGCGGGGGATTGAAATGAGTAGTTCAGTCTCATCATATGTTAGGTTTTGCAGATACTCTGACATGCAGATGGAAACATCATATATGTTAACGTTGTATATAACAATTAACGCGCTTATGACACGCGCATAGCCCCGCTGCTTGAGTAGATCGCAAGCGATCGGAAAAGTTAAGCAACGTCGGGCGCGGTCAGTACCTGGATGGGTGACCGCTAGTGGCGAATTGAATGCGCGCTTCCGTGCTTCGGAGGGCACGTTAGGCCATCGGTCCCGGTTGTTATTGCTGTTTTTAAATCCTCCCTTCTGTTCTTGTGAGGAATCGTCATAAAAATCCAGCAGGATCTTCCAATGTGTTGTGTCAACTGTTAATTGTTTACGGACCAAATTACTACATCATAATAACTGAACCAAAAGTAATTTAATCATAGCGTCGTTATCAGTAATCAACCCATTAATTTCAATTTCTCCGCCAAAACACGTCCAATATTATATTGTAAGTACACCGTCTAACAAGACACCACATACATATTGAAATTCACAAGGCATATTGAATTTCTTGGCTGGAAACCCTCCAACCCTTCGATCCCTCACGGTTCGTGTTTCGCAAATCTTATCCCTCATTTGAAGCCTACGAAGCCCTTGGGAAGGACGACATTAGTCCCTTAAAACTAGCAAAGCTCAGGGGAGCTTTACTTTTTAATTTGTAATGTGGCTTTACCTTGCACCAAGCGGTTATAGCCCAGTGGCCAAGAACCCGACCTCTTACGCGGGGTTCGGGTATCGTGAACTCTCAGGCATGCAGGTTTCCTCACGATGTTTTCCTTCACCGTAACAGCAGGTGATATTTCGTTTTATTACATAAGTAAGCGGTGATAGCCCAGTGGCTTAGAATTCGACCTCGAATCGAGGGGTCCGGGTTCGAATCCCAGTGGCACGCACCAATGACTTTGTAAAAAAGTTATGTGCGATTTATAAAATTAAATATCATCTGCTGTTACGGTGAAGGAAAACATCGTGAGGAAACCTGCATGCCTGAGAGTTCACAAAAAAATGTTCTCAAAGGCATGTGAAGTCCACCAACCCGCAGTAGGCCAGCGTGGTGGACTAAGGCCTACATCCCTCTCATTGTGAGAGGAGGCCCGACCCTGTAGTGGGTCATTAATGGGTTACTGACACATAAGTAGTCAGGAAGAGTTTACTGAATGTTATTATTAAAATGCGTTTCGACTTTATTCGCGGCGAGCCACGGTAAAAATATGTAAATTGAGTCGCAGGGGAGGCAATTTCATTTAATTGGACCCATAAATGAACTCTAATATTAAAATTGCAAGGCTCCGCCAATTATGAGAAATGGGATTTGTTTTCTCGCTTTAGTTTATTTCCAATTAGAACGGGACGCTTGTTATCAGCATAATTATTATAATACTAGCTGTGCCCGCGAATTCGTCTGCGTGGAATTCTAAAATAACAGTGGCCTAAGTTACTTCTTATTACATCAGCTATCTGCCAGTGAAAGTCCCGTCAAAATCGATCCAGCCGTTCCAATGATTAGCCAGATCAATCAGACAGACAGACAAACAGACAGATCGACAGATAGACACACAAAAATTGTATAAAATGTTATTTTGTTATATGTACGTGTATTCATACACATTCATTTAGTAAGAAGCGGTTATTTTTATATTACCTACATACTTCATCGTGGAATAATAAAATATTTCTCATTCATTTATTAACATAAGCAGACAGTTATTTTAATTTAAATGTACGAGTATGTATGTGGTATGAAATACACAATTAACCTTAAGTTTTATATATTAGCCTAATTAGTACAACAGGTTCAAAGAAGGTTTTTTTTACATTTATTAACAAGAATAATAAAATAATAAAACATGTCCAAATTGAGCTTCCCGTTTTAACGGATAAATCTTCATTTAAAAAACATTCGTATAAAATTAATTTATGTAATTAATTCAAAGTTAAATTACACGAGCAAACACTCATAAAACTATTATTTATGGCGTCTCTTAGAAAAACACGTGCAAAAAGTATTTTTGGAAGTACCTTCTATCTTAATATTTTTGTTTGTTAAGTTCACAGCACACGCCACACTTTGATTCATTACCAACTTAAGAATAGAATTTGATTAAATTTAAATACTAATTAACAGACATGGCTTTATAAAAATTTAACCCGTATACCTTTAGTCGGCATTCGATTTTTAAATTAAATCTAATCTGATTACATTTTAGATCTTTCAGAAAGAGAAGGACGCAGGTCATTGTCATTGTTTAGACTTCATACATCATACATTCATCTTTAAAAATTAAAAACAATTTAAAATAACGTGCAGGTTTTATCACAACATTTTCCCTTACCGTTACAAAAGGTAACATTTAATTTTATAAAACGGGCATAACTTAAAAACTTGAGCTGTGGATACGAACTCTTACTTGAAGATGAAGAAGATGCTTGATTTAGAGATCGAATTAAGAAAAACTGTCATTTTCTGGAGTAAGAGATCGAACTACATAGGACTGAGATTTTCTTTATTTTTATTTTTAATGTTATTAGGTATTGTAATTTATGAACTTACAAATAAGGATTGATCAATACGCTCTACTCTCTCTCTCTATTTATGAAAATAAACTTTTCCCCATTTTTTCAATTAATATTAACTGGGCTCTCATCTTAGAACATGCTTAAGGGCCAGTTAAATGTGTGCCAGCGCTCTACAATTTTAAAACAATATAGATGTATACCCACTTTAAACTCTAACGCACTTAACGCGCAATAAAATTTCTAAATTAACGCCGTCAAATTAACGTCACATACAATGGAACATCTCCGGCGTGTACTCGTTTTATGGGTAATTAAAAAACACCATAATGAATTTTATAAGTAGATACCGGGGTACTCGGTAGCCGTAAATACTTACAATAGGTCGTGTCACGGTCTAATACCTGTAAGTTAAAGTGTTACTAGCAATGTGGTATAAAATAAAACATTTCTAAGTAGGAGAGTAGTTTTTGTGTTGGTTGACGTAAAACGTTGAGATTTTATTAATTAATATTTTTTTGCAAGAGGCCGCGCTCAATTTGGACTTGATTTGGTACTAATTCATCTCGTGCGTACATACGTTTACGCACTAACAATCCCGACTTAGAAATACTATGGGAGCACTCACACTGCGTGCGAGTTAATCGTACGGCAATTTAGTCGCTCGCAGTGTGAGCGCTTCCATAGTACACAATCATAGTCTGAGAGAGACCATAATATCATTCCTTTCAGTGCTTTGTGTGTAGTTCACTGCTGGACATGGGCCTCCCCTAATCGACGCCACTTCGCCCGGTACCGGGCCCTTTGAATTCAAGGCTTCACCTGTTTTCTTCAGGTCGTCAGTCTACGACAGGGGGAGGGTTCGAGGACCTTCCTTCCTCATCTGTTGTCAATTCTGCGACCGATGTGGCCAGACTAGGACCTGGTGGGAAGTTATGTGGCGACCCATGACTGATTATGTGCGAAGGAAAGTACCCGAATAGGATAAAAATCCCATAGAGGTATTATAGTAGAGCAGGGAGGCCAGGCTTCCAACTGTCCTTCAGTTACAAAGAGAGAGAAGATTGCGGTACCTTCTCTATCTGTCTCTTCTCGGGCATGTACAATTAGCGAGAAACAATTTTAGGTATTGGAAGTGTTTAATGAGCATGCGTGATGCGCGCGAGTGCACTAAGTCGCAAGAACTTTAGTAGAGTCGGTAGAGAGACCGATAGGGTACCATAATCTTATATCTCTTTCTAAGTGTCGGACATTTCCAATTACAGGCAGCCGTATGTCTCCCCTACTCTATTATAATATCTCTATGAAAAATCCTGACTGAGGTTGTACGTCGGTGGTTGAATTCCATTGGACTTTAACGTGGGGTTCTTCAAAAATGCATAATTATATATTTTGTAAACGACTCGTGAAATCCTTCAGGGAAGATCAAAAACGGACCCCAGTTGTTAAACACGGCTGGCTAAGAGGTCCATTCAAATAATGACATGAAATAAAATCGCAGATAAACCAAAAAAAGGGGCGTGCGAGATGTGTTCGGAATTTTAGTTCCGTATTCAGATTCTATTAAGATTTGCGTGTTTGAGGGTTCGTTTACCAATCTCGGTGACGTATGTACTCGTATGTCATGTATGTTATTGTTAATAATATATGTACTTTAGTAGACGTTGCTCAAGCAAATTACTGCGCTGGTGGTTTACCCGGTTGATTCGTCAGTCAGTGTATGTCGTCTATTGGTCAAGCGATTTCATCGTCTGCTGTACATTTGCTGAAAGTGTACAATATACCTTCTGTGCTCACGATTCGTGACGGTTCCTATATCTAAGTAGCGCGCATAGCCCCGCTGCTTGAGTAGGTAGGTTGTCGCAGCGTCGGTTTGAAAATATCCTATACGGCTTAGCCATTACTCCGTTTCTGCACCAATCCGCATTACAGCAGCGTGGTGGAGAATACTCCATGCCTTTCCCTGGTGTAAGGACAGACTCGTGCCCAAAAGTGGGCGATGAAAGGGTTGCAGCTAAAATATTATCGTAAAACAATATTTTTTTCTTACTGAACCCTAAAAATGCATACTGAATCGGCTATTTTCCGTTGAATGGGCCACTTTGGTCGGTTTAAAATTGCATCCCCTCAATGGCTCTCGGCATTGCGTTCTCTCCATTCGGCTTGTTACGTTTTAAATTTATTTCCCCGTTAATTATATCTTCTGTACTTCTGTGCGCCTGCGTATTATGGATGAGTTATGAGTAGCTCTACCTACTAATAATGTTTTGTGGCTGTTTGTGAGAATAGAAAATGGAAGTAAAAAACAATAATGAAATATTATTTATTCTGCAAATTTTATATACCATAGTAGGTAGAATATTCTGTAGCTAATTTCGCTTTTTTAACCTCTTAAACCGTTGACAAGGAGCATGGTTATCATCCCTCGTTTTTTTATCATGAATTTTTATTTGGTTATTTATTTATATAGATTTACTTAACATGCCTCGCGTGCGATCTTAGATAGGATTCCTGTCCTATATGAGGTTGGATGTGGGTCACTGCAGTCCATGGACATCAGGTAGCCTTTGCTAACCATTTCCAATAAAGAAAAAGACAGTAAAAAGGAATCTCAGCACAAAAACAACATTGCCGTATAAACTAACTTTCCCGAAGTGGAGTTAAGAGTGGAAGCGAAAGGAAAAAATGCATCGCCGGGGGCGCGGCACTAGCGCGGGTTTACAGAAGGATTGAGTGATTTTCCGCCTCAAAGGCGGGCTTTGACTCGCTACTCGTGTCGAGGCTTTTGCTTTTTTCAAGCTGTCTTTCACTGCAGTTGGTTTAATGTCAATTTATTATAATATTTATACTAGTTTTTAGGTTTTTTTAAAAAGGAGGTTATCAAGCCGACGCATACACGAGTATATGTAATATAAACGGGACTGCACAATATTAACAGTTGGTTTATTAGTCTGGTCTGGGTGTGTGTGTGTTGTCATTGTCTCGTACCTAAGTATAACGCTTATGAAACTGAAAAAAGTAAATTGAAAGCAAGCATCAAAAATACATCATCACTTCATTTCACAAAACGGCATTCACATAAATAATAACAAAAAAAAAAATACATATATTTATTTTACGCACGATCAAACGGAATTTTTGAGCGATGTTAGTTGAGGTAAATGCACCAAAAATCGAATAGTCCAAACGTACCGCCGTAGAGGGGATTTGTTCTGTATTGAACTACAAAAAAAATCGCGTCCATCGAACAAGGCCGGCTTTGTGAGGCTTAAGAGGACTTGTTGTACTGAGAGAGAACAAAGATTATTTATTTAATACTAGCTGACCCGGTACACTTCGTTCTGCCAAATTTAAAATAATTTTCAAAGTTTTTAATACTTTCCTCGTTTTTTTTTTCAATTTTCCCATATATCTTTCTCATATATCCGCATAAACCTACCTTCGACTAACACGGTCATTTCAAAACTAAAATGAGCCAAATCGATCCATCCGTTCTCGAGTTTTAGCGAGACTAACGAAGCAAAGCAATTTACTCGTCTCTTTAAATTTACGTATCTTTAAATTAAGCGGTCAACACAAAGTAACTCATACAATGCTCTTAATAATTTATAATAATAAATCTTAATAATGGATGGACCTATTCACAAGTAAACAAACATTAAAATTTGTGAGTGACCATAGCTACAGTCTTCAAGTCTGTCTTCGCTGCTAAGGCTTCACCTTAAATGTTTTGTCCTTATTTAAAATAAAGAATATTATTTTATCTTCAATCTCTGTCAGGTGTTAGTGAAACAAGTCCATTGCATCGTAAGCTCGTTAGGGAAGGCAGCGTCGGGCAATGTAATACGTATTGACAGTTGATTTTTGTGTAGTTATATGCAATTGCAATTGCAATTATAGCGGTGATAGCCCAGTGGCTTAGAATTCAACCTCGGATCGAGGGGTTCGGGTTCGAATCCCAGGGGCACGGACCAATTACTTTGTAAAAAAGTTATGTGCGCTTTATAAAAATTAAATATCACCTGCTGTTACGGTGAAGGAAAACATCGTGAGGAAACCTGCATGCCTGAGAGTTCTCAAAAAAAAAATGTTCTCAAAGGTATGTGAAGTCCACCAACCCGCAATAGGCCAGCGTGGTGGACTAAGGCCTACATCCCTCTCATTGCGAGAAGGAGACCCGACCCTGTAGTGTGTTACTGGCAAATATGCAATTTGGAAAAATACGAGTATTGAGGTAAGAACAACGTATGACTTGTCGGTATGAATCAATAAATAAAATTTTCAATTTCATCCATAATCCAATCCATAAATTATTTAGTCGTTTGATTCATTCATTCATAACACTTTTTGGTTAAAGTTAAGTACTTAAATTGCTACCTAAATGATGGCGGGAAGCGTTAGCGTTTTCTTTTATACGAGTATGTAGAGTTTGTAATTATATTTTGTAAAAACATAATAGAGTGGTGGAATAAGGCCTATATCCTTCTTGTTTTGAGAGCAGCTACGGTCCTGCAATTAGTCGTAAATCCTATCCTATCCTACGACTACTATAAATGTAAAAGTTTGTGAGGTTGGATGGGTGGATAAATATTTGTTGCTCTTTCACGCAAAAATGCTGAACACATTCGGCTGTTTGGTATGCACAGAGTTTATAAACTGGATTAACACGAAGGATACTTTCATCCGTCTCTGTATTAACTTCTAAAATCCACATGGACGAAGCCACGGGCAAAGTCTAGTGGATTATTTACGAAAATACACGAATAAATAGGAATAGGTTGCTAATAGTAAGAATTAAAAAGTTGAATTAAAAATAGTCATATCATTGTGACCAATATAAAATTTTAATATAAACCTGTCGAAACAAATTTAGCTCTACCTTATCGGGAAATAATTCAATGGGAATTTTAAAAAATCTATCGCCGATACGAGTATTGAATGCCCTTAGGCAGACATCGAGCAAGAGCGGACTAATGGACTTTACTCTTCGCTGTTTTTTATACCAAAATGCAATGGACCATTTGTACTGTAACCCATTAGTGACCCACTGCAAGGTCGGGTAACCTCTCACAATGAGAAGGATGTAGGCCTTAATCCATAAAGTTAACCTAGTGCGGGTTGCTGGCCTAGTGCAGGTTGGTGGACTACACAATTGTCTTTGAGAATATTATGGAAAACACATCGTGTGCAAGAGATATTTAATTTTATAAAGCGTACATATTTTTAAGAAAGTTATTGGCGTGCCTGAGAATCGATCCTAGACCTCTCGTGTTAATGCAATGGACTAATAACAAAAATACTCATTATTTTATTTATAAAATTTTATTTTTATTTATTTTTATTCTATTCCTTTTTTTGTTATAAGTTATGTTAATAGTTGGATAGAATTAATGTCACAAAAATACTATTCCAATCTGTACAAGGAAAGACAAGTTTTCTCTTAAAATGAAACTGACCTCAAAATATTTACCGAGAACTTATACCGAGATTCAACAAACTAAGTTAACTAAAGTAAAAAGTCACGGAACTAAGAAAGTAAAGTGAAACTAGTAAAGTGTAAAATAAAACCAACTCCAATCAACCTGGTCCTTCGAGCCGGATATTAACCAAACAATGTTATAGCCCGGACATTGCCGTCGATGGAAAAACGACCGCTTCAAACTACCCTCTGGAATTTTTAAATAGCTTCAACTTTCTGCTCCCGGCGTTCGAAATTTAATTTGCTTAAAATAAATTTTCATATTTTCATAGGTGTTACTACGAGAAGCCTGTACTTATAACGAACTATTGATCTTTATATGTATACTCATAGAGATAGTTTTATATTTATTTTTATCACTAAAAATATAGAAAAGTTTTTGGCGAATCCTACAAAATCCATTCAAAGTTATATCAAAAGTAACATATACAACTAATTTAAAAAAAATAAGCAATATCAATAAGAATATTAATAAAATTATATCATTCATACGATCAGTTTCGAAAGCACTTACATGTAGTTCAATAAAAATTATAACGAAAGAAAGTATACGTAAAACAGAAATATTTAGCAATCTTTAAACTCACCAAACACTCGATTGAATGATATGGGGTTATTTCACTGTTAATAGTTATTATTTTCTCAAACTGACCGATCTCCTAGTCCACTCTGAAATGCTCTACTCGCGTCTCTAAAGTCTTTTTGGACCATATTCTGGATGAAAGGAGAAATTTAATCAAATCGCCCTCCATCGAGGCAAATATTAACCAAACATTGTTACGGACCCGGACATGGCTGTCGATGAAAAACGAAAATTTTAAACTACCCTCAGGAATATTTGAATAGTTTCAACGGACCGCCCGCGGCGTTCGGAAATATGTTTCGAATTTCGAAATAAAACAGTACACTGCTGCTTCCATTATAGCCGTAGGTTGAAACAGAGGCAGAGAACTGAAACAAAATGTACTAGACTCATGGAGTTTGCTAAAAACAACTTCGCAAAGTCGGTGCATTATTTGGTTCGCTTGATTAGTTAGCATTACCATGTTGAGGGTAGTTTTTTGGAAGTTTGCGGTGGTGATTATGTTTAATAACAAAGATGCTTGATTGTTTTAATGCACTATTTTTCTGAAAGGACCAATCAGATTTTTAAACGATGACATAGACTGTAGACCTTTTTTAACCAGAGAAAAGTGTATGTTTGTTTGTTCTTCTTTTACTTGAAAAAGCGAAGGGTTAGCGTCATTTTTGTGAGAAGATACTTGATTGGCTGGACAATGTCGAGAGCTACTTTTTAACGTGTTTGTTTGTTCTTCTTTGTTTGATTTTATATGTCAAGATGCAGTGTTAGGATTTAATTTTAGGTCCCTTTTATTCTGGCGGGAATTATGCATAACCCCTAGTAATATATTTTCCTAAGTGTTTGGATAATTTACTTTCCATGGTGTTTCTTGAACGCTTGGGACTAATTTCATTTTTGAAGACGCTTAAAAATATTTTCCCAAGGTTAATTTCTCTCAATTTTCCGTCTTAAAAATTTTGAGTCTACTTTTTCTTTTTCTCTAGTATCAATTCATTCGTAGAAGTAGGAGTTCAAACATTTTACATACATTTAAGTGAGACTAACTTTTAGCTCAAATTCTCCACTTCCTTGATGAAACACGGCTCCGTCCCTAAATATTCACGACTACTGTACGAGTACAAACAGTAACGGAATGTTCGAGAACGTGTCGGTTGTCAAACAGACACGACGCGTGTCGATAACACTTTGTGTCTCGATACCCTCTCCTCGCGGGAATGCACGGACACTCGAATTGGTCCGATATTTGAACGTTACACTGCGCGGAATATATGTATCAATAGGTATATGTATATATATATACGTAAATACCTACTTAACGTTGAATATGTGACTATTTTGAACCAAAATATACTAAATGCCTGTCAAATATTTGATTATCGCATCGTTCCTTTCTGCCTTTGAGACGTCCGGTGATCATACACTACTTATTGCTATTACGATAATTAACTCCGATATTTCAAAAATTTACCGATTTTCTTAAAATTCCTTGGTTTTTGCAAGTAATTTATTCGCAATTTATCCGATATATCTTAGCTACAATCAATGACAGTGAAAAATGTACAAATTCACTTACTTACGTAAGGAAGTGGCTCTATTAACAGCTATGACAGAGAGGAATGAACGCTTATAGAAGTTCCCCAAAAAAAGACAATGTTTCCGATAAAAATAGATATCACAACATGGTTAACAAACATGGTTAACAAACATGGTTAACAAACAAATATGGTTAACAGTAAAAAAAATATTGTTAACATGAAAAAAGAAACAAAAATTAACACTCGATACAAATATCATTTTATACTTTCAAGTATGTATATGAGAAGCAAACCGGTATACCACGTGATTTATAGTTGTCAATAAAGTCCCTGGTAATTTCGTGTGAACTCTCAGGCATGCAGGTTTCCTCACGATGTTTTCCTTCAACGTAACAGCAGGTGATATTTCATTTTATAAAGCGCATATAACTTTTTTTACAGAGTCATTGGTGCTTGCCACTGGGATTCGAACCCGGACCTCTCGATTCGAGGTCGAATTCTAAGCCACTGGGCTATCACCGCTACCACCTATACTATAGTACTCTTTGATAAAAGCATCGCTTCACTAGTCGTGGTGGGACTGGGCAGCGAGCAGTATGACTGGATAGCCACACAGGAGCCAGTATTGTTCGCGTATAGTTACAAAGGCTTGAGTACTCTCGATAGTATTTCGTTGCTGGCAGGTTTAAATTTCGAGCTTGTAGCGGTTTTTTCTTCTTTAATGTATTTTGAAAGTAATCCGAAAAAGCCTATTCAACGAAATTTTTGGGATTAGAAACGTTTGGTTTCTTTGGTTTGCAAGTTAAAAGGTTTATGAGAATGGAGGTATTTTTACTTAATTTTACCGTTTAGTAAACCGTTTAGTAAGTAGGTCAAGTAACAGGTACCTTAAGTAAACCTTTTCCCACCACGTTGGCTTAATGCTTGTAGTTGGCGTAATGGCCTGTGGGAAAGTTATGGATAACTCTACCATGCAGGGTTTCCTCACGATGTTTTCCTAGACATTTACAGCAGGTGACATTGAATTTTATAATTTTATAAATTTAGTAGAGTCATTGATATGAATCACTGGGATTTTAAACCGGATCTCTTAAATACTAGAAAGAAGTCTTTCTTATTTTTTTTTTCACTGATAATAAATAATAATAAATAATAATTAAATGATTAAAATGTAATATAACTTTATAATTTGCATACCTGAGAAGGTGAATATGGATTGATCAAAATGCCCTGTAAAACCAATAACTAACCCATATTCGTGCAAATAAATGATTTTCATTTCATTTCATTTCATTTTCATTTCAATATCTCAAAAGACCATAATGACCTAACACCGATTCTTAATTCTTGGTCTGTTTACAGTATAAGTAAATTTAAGAATCTTTAAATATTTTGCCGCTACATGTCTTATATTGCACCATTCCCCCTGCCCAGTCAATCGTATTGCAACTAGAACAATTTCAATACCTACAGGGCTGCTGCGGTGTGATTGATTAATGAGGGATTCTCATGAAGTAACTATGTACTACTTGTATATAATCGATGTGTATAGGTAGGTCCAGCATTAGTTCTCCTGGGAGAACAGTCAGTAAGGAACTAAGAAATACCTAGACGACATTTATTACGACTGTAACCCATTAATGATCCACCACTCGGGTTTCCTTTCACAATAAAAGGGCGTAGGCTTTAGTCCACCACGCTAGCCTAGTGCGGGTTGGTGGACTTCACATTTCACTTCACACTTCTTCACGTTGAATTCTAACCACTGGGCTATCACCGTGTAATATTAATTAACATTAATTTATAAATATCTTTTAATTGAACAGTTTAATTGAAAGAACACAATGTAGAAAATTCTTGACTAGCATCGAGCCCTTTTGAGTCCATAGATACTCAGTTGAAAATCATTTATTTTTTAAAAACAAAATTCCTATCACCACAAAAATTTTCCGAGTCGACGAATGAAATATTTCCCTCAAAGTAAACATAATTACGGCGATGAGTTACACAATATTCTGGAACAAATGAAGGGTGAAAGCTCAAAGGTAAATAAGTTTCCTACTAATTCTGTAAACAAAGCATTGTTTCGAGTAATTGGAGGCAGGCGCGCATAGCTTTGCACTTAATTATGCAAAGGCTTTCTAAGTAAGAATTAACTTTCCGAGTTACCCAAATGGTCTGTGAGCCAGGCGCCAACTTCCTCAACTATTTCCTCCCGGCTGATAAATTGTAAAATTATTAAGAGAATAGAACTAAGAGTAGTTCGGCCGAGTTTAGCAGCGGTTACCTTCGAAGTTTTCATAAGAAGAAATATTGGCTATTAAATAGCCAACCAACGTTTTTATTTATTTGCTGTTCCATATAAACTATCATCTGACACATTTTCAATAGGGAGGAAATAATAGAAAAATATATTTTTATCATATTTGTATAACCAATAGACACCACTTTATATTCAACTGTGGATTTTTTGGTACCTACTACTCGTATATTAGAAAAGTTATGGGTGATTAAAAAAAGTTTCAATACGACATGATTAAAAAGTATTTTTTGCACATACTCGTACCTCGGAGGCTTCAGCTGCCAACTCAACCCGCCTATGGAACCGCAGTTGTCGACCACCACGCTTCTTAAGCATTCCACAAATTATTGGAGGGGGGAATTGGCCACGAAAACTTGTCGCTGGCTTCCGGACTAGTCCTGGTTACTACATGAAACTTTTATGATCGTACCTTATTTGTTTATGCAATACAAATAAGTAATGGTAAAAAATACAACATTGGAGTAAATTAAGTTAAGGCAAAATAACAAACATTGGAGTAAATAAATACTTATTATCAATCATACCTCTCATAGACAGTGGCTATACTTAAATGATGAATGTATAATTTATATTGCAATGTATGACGTACATGAAGTGTGCACTAATTGTACCTAATCTTATAATTAAATTGAAATCCTCGTGTCACATGTTAGTTACCATACTCCTCTGAAACGGCTTGACCGATTTTTATGTAATTTTATATGCATATTCAGTAGGTCTGAGAATCGGCTACTATCTATTTTTCATACCTCTAAGTGATAAGGGTTAACCCCTAACATTTTTATTTTATTTTTTAGACATTTTTTTTTAATAATGTGGCATTAAAAATACAAACAACCCTAAATTTTCACCCTTCTATCACCAACACCTATTTTTAATAGTCATTTTAGGTATAACTAGGCTACAACGTGCCTACATAAAACGAATAGAATGTTCTAGTACTTCTGGTTAATAAACAACACCCAATCACTAGAAAGGCAGACTGCTCGACGCCTTTCAAGGTTAAAATGATTTTACAATATCATTACACGAATATGATGTTGGTACTCATATATGATTCACACTTAAGTAGGTATGTTTGAATGATCGATAGTTTACTCGTACAGTAGAAGGTACCTTTTGAGTATTACGTGGTATTACTGTTTTGTTACCTACTCGCACTTTAATCGCCTAATCAGTTTTTATATTGTGGGTGGAAGGTAATATATTATTAGTTATTACTATTAGTTTGTTGTGAAATCAATGTTAATGCAATATTACTTTGATGATTTATTATCTTCATGATTTACGAGTTTTTCGATCTGAGTTTAGTTTTTAAATCGCTTGTAGCAAAACAAGCGGTGATGGCTCAGAGCCTAAGAACTCGTCTACTCGAGAGGCTCAGGTTCGAATCCTAGTTGTACTTATCATGACGACTTGATAGTCACCTCAAATAAAGCATCTAACGAGACCATGAGGACCTGAAGAAGACAGCGGGAAACCGTTGGATTCAGAGGGCCCAGGAACGGGTGGAGTGGCGTCGAGGGGAGGCCCATGTCCAGCAGTGGACTGCCAAGGGCTGAAAGGAAGAAAGGAAGGAACGAGACCATAAGACTTGAAGAACATTCTCTTTCACAGAGGAGAAATAAAGTAGTGACGAGCGACTATGGCTCTACCCGCAATAAAACGTTAGTGTATTCTCAGTAACCCATTAATGACCCACTGCAGAGTCGGGTCTCCTCTCACAATTAGTGGGATGTAGGCCTTAGTCCACCACGCTGGCCTATTGCGGGTTGGTGGACTTCACATGCCTTTGAGAACATTTTTTTTGTGATCTCTCAGGCATGCAGGTTTCCTCACGGTATTTTCCTTCACCGTAACAGCAGGTGATATTGATTTTTATAAACCGTACATAACTTTTTTTTACAGTCATTGGTGCGCGCCACTGGGATAACACGGAGTCCTCGATTCGAGGTCGAATTCTTAGCTTTAAATCTATTATTTATTATTATTATTCTAATTATTTTATTTTATTATTATTATTCGGCTTCTAAGCAATCACCGCTCATTTCGTTTGCTACCTACTACATTACTAAAAAAATCCCTCGACCGCGATCTACTTCAGCATTTCAAACAGATACAACCCAAATCAAAGTACACTTATCGCGACACGTGTATTCTATGTACCTACATTAATATCAATGGGACTTTATTGTGACTAATTGGATTGCATGCGCGTGCGCAGATAACGCCACACCTGGTGCACTCGAATGCACTATCATCACGTATTAAATGTTAACTGCGGAAATTCAAGTGTTATGTGTTCAATCGAATATTGGACTGTTACGTTTTTACTGATAGTTTGACGTATGTGTGGGAGTTTTCCGCTGGCATTTTTCTCTTTAAGCCAATCGAAAATTGAACTACATTCAGCAATCACTACCTTCTCTTATTTTTCTTTTCTTCAGCCCTTCGAAGTACGCAAGACATGTGCCTCCCGTAATCAAGGCCACTCCACCCGGACCTGAGCCCTTTGAATTCAAAGGTTTCTCGATGTAAGTAGTTGTTATTAAGACATAATTATTGTATGTCCTAAAGGTAGACTGTTCTAAACTTTTTTATAATTTTTGTCGTCGTATAACAGTCAATAATAAACGCTTTCTTATCTTTTCTTTGCTTAGACCCATACTCAGCTCTTAAATATCTATCTTGTTCTAATATCATTCGAATACCTTCAATCTGTTAAACCCTTTATTGTCCTGTCTAAGAAAATTCTTCGACAGCGAGGTGCTATTACATAAACTGCGGAGTCAGGATTATTTGCATATTGGAGCGACCACATAAACTGTGAACTGAGAGTTAAGTGAATCATAAAAAGAGAATCATAAAAAGAGAATCATAAAAAGAGAATCATAAAAAAAGAATCATAAAAAATCAATTAATCTTACAAATTGAGGTTAATCTTGAAGCAACTTACAAGGAAGAGTGTAACTCGCCAGAGTATAGACCATAGAAATATGAATAGGAAGTGGATAGAACGGCTTGTGGGCCGCAAGTGTACCTCTAGATTGTGCTCAATTGAGCTCATATTGCGCTTTTATTTCTAACGCCGATAGCATGAAATTCGGCTTAAATGATGAGCTAGCTACATTCAATCATGTCAAATATGTTATTATTGCCGTTCTATTGTAGGCACCAAACCTCTACATACATACATAACCCGCCATTAAAAAATCTTTTTCTTAGTATCTTGTGTTTTGGTTGAGGAGGAGTAGTTAGTTCACAAAAAAATGTTCTCAAAGGTATGTGAAGTCCACCAACCCGCAGTAGGCTAGCGTGGTGGACGGCGGCCTGCATCCCTCCCATTGTGCGAGGAGACCCAACCCTGTAGTGGGTCATTAATGGGTTACTGACAAGAACGTGCGACCGACCAACTTGTTGCGAGCGACAAGGCAATTAAAACAAGGGGTCACTCA
Organism: Erynnis tages; assembly: GCA_905147235.1. Lineage (NCBI taxonomy): Eukaryota > Metazoa > Arthropoda > Insecta > Lepidoptera > Hesperiidae > Erynnis > Erynnis tages. The sequence goes on from LR990089.1 coordinate 690,845, forward strand.
CTACTAAAGCTTCTAATTTTAATTCTGAAACATTAAAAATTCCAATTGAAGTCGCCTCAAATTATTTCCCCGCAAAAACTCTTATTCTTCTTAAATAAAAACCAACGGAAAAACTTCCCGCGATCCCAACTCCACACTTTAAGTGAAACGAAAGAACAACAATTATTTTTGTAATACCGCTAGCTTGGCGAAACTGCTACGTGACCTCACAGACAACCTTAAACTGTGAGCCTTATGCCGAAGCAGTAAAGTCCAAAATCGGTAAACAGTTTTTAAAACTATGCAAACCGATACTCGAAGGGTAGTAAGTTTGTAAGAAATGACGCATAAATACGACTGTTCTATTATGGGCTATGGCTGTTAAATGAAGAATAGGCGGTAGGAATGACATTAGAGTAAATTAAGGAATTTATGTCAGTGGAACTATAGCGAAATTTATTTATACGCGCGGTGTTAGGCTATGACTGTCACGGTGTCTGTGGGAAAATAATTATGGATCTTTCGTTGCTACCAACTATCAGTATTACGTGTGTATAGTAACCGTCATGAGTCGTGAGCACAGATTATCAGTGGTAGGGTTATTGTACAGTTTCGGCCAATGTACAGCAGCCGGAAAAACGCTCTGGACCAATAGACGACGCACACTGACGAACTGACGTTTGTCGAACCAATCGTGTGCACCGCAGCGCAGTCAATGTCAAACTGACCAATGAAAGTTCTGCTCACCACTCGTGACGGCAACTATACGTGTGTGCATGTCTGCGTGCGTGCGTGTGAGCATGTGTGTGTGTGTGTGTGTGTGTTTTAAGTGTGGTTACAGAGATGATGATGAGATGCAGACACTTACTGCTTCAGAGGAAGGTCATCGCATATACAGTAATAATATGCCTCCAGCATTACTCTAATACATTATATAGGTTTTTGCTGGGGGTATCCTAACAAATAAAACCGCCTTAAACTAAAATAAAAAGAAAACAAAACTTTGAAAATAATTAGACTTATTGTGTTGATATAATGTCAAATTAATAAGAAAAAATACATTAAGGGAAGCCCATTGAAGATTGTTCATTTTTTCATATAACAAAAACCTTTAGGTATTTTTTCTGTAGCAAATTCCCATTGCGAATAAGCTAGGCAAATATAGGCAACATTTCAGAGTAGTCCAAGAGCTTATATACCTACAGTTAAATCTAGATTCTTCGAGCAACGGCGACGGAACTAGCGTACATAAATCGACGCAATATGATGGCGCTATATGGAATACGCGTGACTGTCCTTCGCTAGACGGTCCATACATTTAGATTTCGAGAAATTCCTTCGGTTTTTTTTTGAAATATTTATTTTATAGCTCGCATAGCTCTGCGATTTAAGGGCCTCTTCTTATTACGCCGCGCATTAATACTTTTCATGTGGCATTAAAGCTGCGCGAAAATCGCACGTTTTATAATATGGATTGAGTCGGCCACTCTCGCCTGGGAGTTTGGCGACATTATGAAAAGGTTCCCGACGGAGACAGAAATCAATATATGTAAAAAAAATGAGGAACGTTGCGAGCAGTTAGTTCTTGATATAGCTGCTAGTGGCGAATTACATGCACGCTTCTGTGCATGTTCTAATTGTTATCGTTAGAATATCATCCCCCGGGAAGTAACCCAACCTTAACGTTTTTATTGGGAAGCTATGGTTGCCGGAGATACTTTATATGAGGCAAACATCTTAGTCTTACGAGAAGCGAACCACTCGCATACAACGTCATATAGTATTATTTTTCTATTTGAGGTTAGATGTGAGCGTTCATGGCCTGCAGCGACCACATAAAATTAGGTGGCCTGCATTTACTTCTCGACTCCATTAACAAAAAAGAGAAAAACATCATGGATGGAAGGACCCCATAGACCCCATCTGCTTTATTTCTTGATTCTTGTCATTCCAAAAGTGTGTGTGATTTATAAAGGAAATATCCGTGTTACAATACCAACGATGGCCACCGTACACTGGATCAGTTCTCTGCTGGTTCCTGGACAATAACTCCGGTGCGGTGGCACAGGACTGATTTGTTGGGTCTGCTCCGAGGCCGCGTTGGACTGCGGCTCCGTGTGTTTGTATACGTTTGTCTGTTACATTGAATACGCAAACGCTTATACTGCGGAAGGTATAATGCTTGGTATGGTTAACAAACGTTAAACCTTGCTGGAAGCGCTATGGGCATAAAATTATTTTCCTTTTTTGCAAACCCTCTATCGCTGACCGCACTCATCTTCTCATAAGGTATGTCTTATTATGTGACTTTTTTGCAGACGCTTCGCCTCAGAGAACAGAAAAAAGGTTTTTACCTCCACATAGGCGATTTTTTTTAAATATCGCCCGACCCGACCGCGCGACCTAGGGACCCTTATTAGGGAATAGAATTAGAATAAAAAAGTCAGATAGCGAGCCAAATTTGCAAACGGAAGTCGTCTATACTAATTTACTTCAAGACCAGATGGTGAAATTTCTGTGGTTTGAATGGTTCTGAGGAAATTCTCAGTTTATGCCAAATGCCTTTTTCGAGCATTGGAGAATAGTGGTTTTTGATGTCTATAACACTTTCATAAAGTGAATTAATTTTGTATAAAAATTTTAGGTTACGGTGCCAAATCCAAGTAGGTATTTGGGTGTTGAAGGCATCCTATCTATGTTTTTTTGATGTCTTAATTCATGACATTCTCTTAATATGAAGTCTCAAGCCTGCTATAGCACGAAACCTGAGCTCATATGACATACATATAAGATAAAATTATGGCTGATATCGAAAACTGTTTCATCCACCGAATCGAATTTTCGGTCAAGTCATCTAATTTAATTGATTTTAATTCACTTTTTGAGAATAAATTATGAAAACGAGACAAACAATGAAATTGTTTCACCAAAATGTATTTGATTATTTTGATTAGTATGATTTATTTAAATTCGACTTCCAATAGGTATTCAAAGTCACATTTAGTACTGTTATCCTACATTTTACCTGTTTTTTGTTGCCGTACTCAGTTTGAACAGCTTCGAACAGGTCGGACATAATGAGAGCGGGTTGCTAGTCGTTTTTACATCACAATAGGCGTATTCGTATAATCTATTGGTGTAGATGTAGTATTATTTATCGGTAGAAATTCTTATTTAATTTAATTTATGCTATTTAAAAAAATAATTTGTGTAAAAAATATTTTCCGTGTGGTATAAACGTTTCTTTCCTTCTTTCATTTCTTTAATAAAATCGCTTTAAATAAATTATTGTAATAAAAATATCCTTTTATGTCTTCATTAATATCCGCTATCGCATACGGTATTGTCGGGTCTCTTCACTCACTGAGAAGAATTTAACCTCAGTCCACCGTGCTGGCCTAATGCGGCTTGATAGACTTCACATGCCTTCACCCTGACAATGTTCCTTTAGTGTTACAACCAGTGATATCTAATGTTAAAAAACATTGTGAGGAAATATCCAGACATGACAAATAATTTTATAAAGCGCACATTATAGGTAATTGGTTTAATTGTCACTGTCTATTTCGATTCGAACCTGGACCTCTCGAGTAAGACTCCGAACCCTTAGCCACTGGGCATCACTGATTTCTTACATTAAGGCTTATAGCCTTATCGTATTTCATACAGTATTACATTTATCTGCCTAGATGGATGACTCTTATTATTATAAGCAACATTTCTGAGCATTCTTAACTCTTCGATCACAGGTCAGAAACGTGATCAGAATCGATTTTATCGATCTATCGATTGTATCGGTTCCAAAGAGACGGCTTGATCCGTCCTTGGAACCGATGAACGAAAGATTAATGGTAGAGATAGGGTCATGGGGTCCACTTGAGGCAGAAAGTTGTGAAATTTGGGTTTGTGTGAGGTTTATGGTTTATAGCGAATGATCATACATGATATAGGGAGGAACTTTAGATGAAGCTGAGATTTTAATTCACTTTTTGAGAATACGAAAATGAGACAAACAATAAAATTGTTTCACTAAAATGTATTTGATTATTTTGATTACCTAGTATGATTTATTTAAATTCGGTTTCCAATATTCAAAGTCAGATTTTGTAGGTACTGTTATCCTACATTTTACCTGTTTTTTGTCGCTGTACTTAGTTTGAACAGCTTCGAATAGGTCGGACATAATGAGAGCGGGTTGCAAGTCGTTTTTACATCACAATAGGCGTAGGCTGAGAGCATAAACGGTCTTCCTAAAGTACGCCGAAGCGAGCTGCTAGTTCTCAATAAATTGGTCATGCAGATCACCCTATCTTTAGTAGTCACTGCATACCTACCATGGATGCACCTATGTCCAACCACAAATTGGACGCATCATAGGATAGAATAAAAATTCCATTCGATATGCGTTGATAGGTATTCATGACTATAGCTCGTGAACTAGGATGGTCGACTCAAAAAATGAATCACTTAAACTTAATAAAATATCTAGACCTTCTGAAGCTCCCGTTTCATGATGGATTCATGACTACCCTTTTATAGTAGTACTTTCCTGTGCGAGCAACCACCTATTTATTGCTTTACCATCTACAAAATTAGTTGAAACCACGAAAAAATTCCTGTCCAATATTTTTATGCCAAAAATAATAACATATTCGAGACAAAAATGCGATAAGTAACAATTCCAAATATTGAAACACAATTTCGTAACAAAGCGTCGGAATTGTGAAAAACGCCGGGAATGAGAATGAACTGAACGCGTACGAATTAGGTACATAATTTATGCAAATTTCGTATTATATCCACCAATTCGAAAAATGAAGGCTTCAGTTAAAAAATTCCGCAAAAACTGTAATAACTCTCCTTTGTAGAGCCTTAATTGAGATATTGTTCAATGGAAAATTTCGAGAATTTTAGTTGGGCTCCTTTTACCTCGGAGTTTCTGGGAATTCTAATTACTTTAAGTGTTACTAAGTGTTAAGTCAGCGGTGATAGATCAGTGGCTTAAAGTTCGATCTTGAATCGAGGGGTCCGGGTTCGAATCCCAGCTGGCACGCACCAATAACTTTGTAAAATAGTTATGTGCGCTTTATAAAATTAAATATCACCTGCTGTTACAGTGAAGGAAAATATTGTGAGGAAACCTGCATGCCTGAGAGCTTACAAAAAAACGTTCTCAAAGGCATGTGAAGTCCACCAACCCTCAGTGGGCCAGCGTGGTGGACTAAAGCCTACATCCCTCTTATTGTGAGACCGTGTAGGAGGTCATTAATGGGTTACTTACTGACTTAAATATTCCACATAAATTACGATTGGTAGTTAAATCAATTCTCTTTATAACAGGACTTATATATTATGCACGCGCCTTCGTCCGCGTGGAATTTAACTGTAATACATATATATTTTATAATTCTACAATAACAGTAGGTAGCCTAGGATACTCCATATTACATCAGCTATCAGCCAATGAAAGTCCCGTCAAAATCAGGCCAGCCCTTCCAGAGATTAACCGGGACTAACAGACAGACAGGCAGAGAAAAATCGTAAAAAATGTTATTTTTGTATATTTAATGTACCGTGTATACATACATAATTATTTATTATGCATTTAGTGAAACCGGTTTGTTTTATATTACAAACAGACACAAACATTTTATTTATTTGTATAGATAAGTCCAGTTCTATTATAAACAGACACAAGTGCGTGAGATGACCATCTCTCGCAGCCTCCCGCAGTTAACGCGGCTGTAGACTTGGAAACGATCAGAAGTGATAACGGTTCTTACTATCTAAAGTAAGTAAAATCCTCCTACCAGATGGACTGATAACCTGAAGGAGGCAGCGGGAAACGAGTGGCGTCGATTAGGGGAGGCCCATGTCCAGCAGTGGACTACCAAGAGCTAAAAAAGGAAAGTAACAAAAAAGAAAATAGGCTTCTCAACAGAACACGATAACTATCGTCAAATAACAATGTTAGTACTTGAGCAGCCGAGATATACTCGGTTAAATATACGATACAGTAAACAAAGTAGGCATACCTAAGTCCTTCCAAACATTTCGGTAGATAGAAGACCGAAAACGCCTACCGTGTAAGTTTAATCGAAATCTATCCAGTCATTTTCGAGATCAGCCGATGAATATACAAATATAGCTATAGAAAATAGTCGTTGGTGCATTACATATCCATTGGTAGGACCAAAAAAAATTCAAAAAATCAAAATATACTTTGATTTGTTGATTTTCAGGTACAAGTTGTGTAGATTTGTCAGTAACCCATTAATGACCCACTACAGGGTCGGGTCTCCTCTCACAATGAGAAGGATGTAGGCCTTAGTCCACCACGCTGGCCTAGTGCGGGTTGGTGGACTTCACATGCCTTTGAGAACTTTCTTTTTCTGAACTCTCAGGCATGCAGGTTTCCTCATGATGTTTTCCTTCACCGTAACAGCAGGTGATATTTAATTTTTATAAAGCGCACATAACTTTTTTACAAAGTCATTGGTGCGTTTGGCTTTGGAGCTTTGGGAACTTTGGCCACTGGGATTCGAATCCGGACCCCTCGATTCGAGGTCGAATTCTAAGCCACTGGGCTATCACCGCTATGACTTAATGAACGTCATATATGATAAAATTTAAATATTATAAAATATAATATATCTTACATCCGCTTTTGGTGCGCCTCAGGCTATCGTAGACCAGGAGAAAAAAGCTGGCGGAGAATAACTACAATAGGTGCGTAAAATATGCCATGTCTAAGACATTCGCGCTCTTCAAAAGGAAAATTCTCGAAGCATCCGCGATGGACAATAATAATAAACAAAACGAGACCTTGTCGGCAGTTACCGCCCTTTTGCCGACTTAGTGGTCAGTTAAACATAGTCTGTACAGCCGAATATTTGACGGGGAAACGGGGAAATATTTCATACACTTTCTTTCTTTGAGACGGATTATGAGAACGACATTAGATCCTCGTTAATAGCCCAGCAAAAGCAACGATAGCACAAAGGCTGCGAATAGGCATGATGACAGTAATCAAGTATCGCTAAAATATTTATCTGGTCTAATGAAATAGGATTCAAAGATTTTGAAACATGTATTTATTCTCTTATTAATGTCGAGATCAATAATTTATTTGTTAAAATAAATCTACAAAATACAACAATCCGCCGTGATAGCTTAAACACCCATCAAATCGAATTACGTCAATTTACGTCACGTCTCAGTAAACGTCATTTTTTTCGTTTAAGCGTATACGCGCTCTCTGCATTTTTTACTGAGCCGTGACGTAATGACAGACGCCATGACACCGGCGAGCGTTTTGGAATGAATTTGAAACTGAAAATTTAAATGTAATTTTATTGCACAAAAACCTTAATATTAATAAAACTTCTGAATATCATAGAAGAGATTTTGAAAATTAGTCATCATGCCTATTCAGCGTTGAAGGGTCCGGGTTTGAGTGCTGGTGCACGCAACAATGATTTCCTTTAAAAATCATTGTTGCGTGCGATGTTATATTACAATATAGACAGATATTTCAAAGTTATAAAAAATTATAATAAACGTCGCAGACGGCTCTATAGATTCATAAATTACCACTGTCGCGATGTTAGCCCTTTTGCGTTTATCTGAACAAAGGTCACGTATTAATCTTTGGTTTGAAAGCTCTACCATAGATGACAAGGCTAAGTACAGAGGAGACACTTTTATTTAGATAATACTCGTAATTTACTCGACGTGTTGGTGAATGGACGACGCCCCACTGCTGAGGATGGTTTTCTACTTGCTGCAACCCTTTTATGGCCCACTGTTGGACATGGGTCTCTCGTTACGACGTGGGGAGGCCTGGAGCGTACTCCACCACGCTGCTCCAATGTGGATTGGTGGAGAAACGGGCTAGTGGCCAACCCGTGTCGGGTGTTTTCAAACCGACTATAGGGCTTCCGACAAGGTTTAACGACTGCTATCGTATCGATAACAACCGTGACTGAACTTGTCGTTTCTCCGAAGCACGGAAGCGCGCGTGTAATTCGCCACTAGCGGTCACCCATCCAGGTACTGACCACGCCCGACGTTGCTTCACTTTTTTGATCGCATGCGATGTACCTAAGCAGATATGCACGCTTCAGGTGTTGTTAGTATAATTAAGTATTTCTGTCGAAACTTACAATCTTTGAACGGAAAATGATTCACAGTGCTCGTGCTCATAAAAAGCGGATTGCCGGTTGACATAGAGCGATAAATGCCACGAAAATCGTAAATTACACAAGTAATACTTCTTGCTAAGTGTGCGTTTTTTTGCGTGCGTTTAATTTTTACCGATGGCTTGCCGAGTTCGTGTTGGACAGACGAATGAAAAACCTCGATTGGAACTTTTGTTAATCATAATATTTAAAATGAACATGAATGGTTTATTTAATAATTGAAATATACATAGTTACAGAGTGGACTCGCTGCACTAGTAGATCCTGCGTAATAACTGCAGTAGTTAGTATAATTTTTCAAAAATACCAATTTAACCCATCTCAAAAGTCAGAAAAAGAAAGTATTTTACGGGTGGTATTTATATCCATTCTCGCCTTTTTAACGAGGCTAACGAAGAGCAATTATTTTTTATTATATTAGAAATGAATAAGTGTAAATATTGAATATTTACGAACCTGAAGCCTAGGAAGATAAAAAATTAAAAATACATCATCGACACCTTATCGGTAAGCAGTAGCAATATACACACACCCTATGAAGAGCAACAAACGTGCAATATGCATTACTGGTGTACCAGTTTTTGTAAGGATCGTAAAAATATTTTCGGCGCGTTTTGACGATTACTATAAAGCGAAGGAATCTCTTAAAGGCGATTTATTTTTCTTTGAAACCCGCGTGAGTTTATGAGCGAAGGTGTCTCCATCTGGTGGAATGATTGCGTATCGAATTGATTTTCCGTAAACCCGTTTATTTGGAGTTTCATTTTTTTCTCGATCATTTGTGTCAGTTGAAAGGAATCGCAAAAGGTTTCCGGGTGCGTCCCGATTTTTTCCGTACATTTCGTAAATACAATTTTATCGACTTTTCCTGAGTGAAACAATATGGACACTCGTAAATAAACATTCCTTTTGAACAAAGACATGCGAGTTGCTTACGGAAAAGCAGTAATTAGGTAGATTTTTTATTTAAATTTTGTTTTATCTGCACTTTTACCGTATTCTAATTGCCATGTCTCGCGCAAAAGTTGCTGGATGTCAGCTAATTAAGAAAAAGACCTTGCATTGGTTACCACCCAATGTAACGTTTCAAATATAAACTTTCCTTGATCCGTTCATTTGAAACTTTCTATAATTATAAACCTTTCTTGATCGAAAAAAGCCTACGCCCTAGCCCTTTTGAATTCATGGTTTCCTTCTATCTTCTTCGTCTTCTTTTTAGTTGGAAGGCGCTCTGTTCTCCTTATACCACGTGGTCGCCCTTCAAGGGCCTTTATGAGTTCTTTATCAGCTTTAGTTTCAGACTACGAACGATAAAGCCAGCTCATTGCCTTTTTAAGCTAACTTTAGGTATAATTTTACGCATTAAGACTTACCTAATAAGTATGCAATATCGTATAACAAAAATAAATTTTAATGCCCATTGCAAAATCGCCCAAGAAACCGTTTCACGCTTATTTTCTACGGAACGATTGACAGGTAAGTGATCCCACACATTACACTCAGGTACACGTTTTAAAATCAACCTTATTCGAAGGTGTTAAAGCAGTTAATAGCTTACAGTGGGGCTTATTTTCTAAAATTGTCTAGGTATTCAAAGCGCAGCCATAAACCAACCTCTTTTCATAAAACCGTTTCAACAAAATGTTTTCGACTGCTGTTGGAATTTTTATAACACTTATCATAATAGTGGTAAGGTTCAATTTTGAATAGAATTCAGTGGAACAGATGTGTGCAACCTTTGGTCAGTATTATCCGACTTCGTCAGAAAGATTTATGCGATGTTAGACGACAAATTAGATGTATTAGAAAGCTTATTTCTTATACTTTTATACAGAAGTAAAGATATTGATTCTCTGTCTGATGAACTCATGATGAGAGGTTTTCTTATTAAAATGTGCGGAAGTGGCCCTTAAGACACTTGTACCACTGTTATTGTTGAAGCGAGAAACGATTCAGAAGAGACTAAAGGGAAATAATGTTACTAACTGGAACGCCTGTAGGTAGGTTTCACGGTTCTAAATTATTACTCGGGAAATATCTGGAAAGTAAAACATTTAGGAAATTACACACTCAAAACAGTAGAATCCTATGAAATAATTAAAAAAAACTAAAAACATCAGAAAAATAAAAATTTTGCTTTCGTCTATTTGTCCGCAGAATTCGTTGTTTTTGGATTAAATCTTGAAAATTTCACTTTATTAACACTGAACCTTAATTTAGGCGTAAATACAAAAGTATCTCAAAATATCCCCATATAAAAACTTAATTTTTCAACTCCATACATCGCTCATCATAAGACACGTTCCACATGAAAAAAAAAACTCCAAAAATCTTTTTTTTTTCTTTTTTCTCTAATGGTACTTGGATTTACTGTCCGTGACGCGAATACATTTTGGTCTTTTCAGGATGCGTAATGGAATATTGAAAGTACTTTAACGATCTTTTTTTCGTCAAACGTTATGTTTTGAGCTTCCCGTCATGTTTTCCTGATGGATTTAGAGGATCTGAGGCTTACCCAGCTTACGCATGCGTGAGGTTGCGTAAATTAAAATTTAGAAGTGTTTGAGGGTAGTACGAAATAAAATAATTAGTATTATCTTCCCACAGCGTCTCATCACTATTGTATAGGTTAAGGCTATACAATAGTATACATCACTATTGTATAGGTTAAGGCTATACAATAGTGACGGGACGGAAGATGTAGATACTGGGGAAAAAAGTATTTTTTTAATTTAAAAATATAAACCGTTTCGGACAAATGAAGTGGAAAATTTTACTAATATAATTATGATTTTATTGATTGTAAAAATTGTTAGTTAAATAGAAGGTTTCTTTAAACAATTATTTAAACTCATTGCTAATGTTTAAACTGAAGGAACATACCTAGTAAGAACTTTCTAAAATCGTACAATGAAAATTATATTTTCCAGCCAAATTAAATTACGTTATTGCGAAAGAGATCCTGTGAAAATTTGCTTCTCTTTGCCCATTAAATCTTCATCCCAAATTCAAAATCTCAACGCAGAACCTCTTAAGTTTGTAAATCCTACAACCTGCATCTGGGTGACTGACCAGAATCAACAGAGCTCTGAAACCGCATAAACGGGATCTGTACCCTTAGTATCAGTTTTAGAATGTCGCTACTACACACACACACACACACACACAGATAAGTAAATCGTACACAGCTAGTCGGAGAGGAGTCGCACAGTGTAATAACCCAAATAGAGGTAAAATATTTTTTGAAGAGTTAAAAAAATTAAAAACAAATTTTTGTATGGAGTGAATGATATGAATACTATAATAATATCGTTAGACATTATAATACTAACAAATATTTAATACCTACGGGATAATATTATGAATTCGAAATTTTACAGTGCATTACGGCCAATTCACGGTTATTATGTTTAATTACAATTATTAAACATTAAAAGTGAGTGTTAATTAAAAATAAAGCAATTTTATGATGAGCTATATAAAGCTTTATTAATTCTTTAACTCTTCTAAAAACCTTTTACCTCTATTTGGGTTATTACGCTGTGTGACTCCTGTGTAGTAAGCTGTGTATGTGTGTAGTAGCGGTATTGCTAAAACTCAGAGGGTACGTCATACAACGCTGGTCGAGCGTTCGAGCGCGCCAGAACAGTTTGGTCTCTGCTTTCGGTATAATTTCGTCGATTGGACCTGAGTTTGTTCGTGATCGGAGGGGAGAGGAAGGTCGGATTAGAGTGGCCATTGCAGGATCCTTGTACAATGAATTGCATTAAGCGACAGAGCTATGAATGCCCTTAATGTATGGACACGACTTGATCGCTCCAGGCGTTCAGTGATGGGGCTTTGTAATCGATAACACGGGTCAACATGAAATTTGACTTTGATTGCAAAGCATTAAATTTCGGTAGTTTAGGTTGTAATTAGACGGAAAAAAAATATATGGCATGAAAAACTTTGCTTTTGTGCTTAGAAGACTGATTGAACGAAATTTTTAAAAATCTCGGATTTTAATTTTTGATTGAAAATAAAACTATTGAAATAAAAATGTTTATTATTTTTATTAAGTTTTACTATCAAATTAGCTTACAGAAAAGTGGAAAAAAACTTAAAAGTGCACACTTTTACTTTTTCTTTTATGTTCATAGCTACTTTCTCTCAATAAACCCCAAATATAGTCGCCCATCATGTTTTCATTGTATTGGCCTTTATAGCGTTGTTCTTAATTCATGATGTCCTGATGGAAACGTTCTCCTTGCTCTTCGGAATAGGCTCCCCTATTGTTTTTAAATTTATCCAAATGAGCATGCAGCATATGTACTTTTAATGACATCCTGCAGCCCATGGCCTTAAAATTTGTAAGCATATCCTCAATCTATCACAAAAGCAAACTTTATTCCGAAAAAAGGTATTTTCTTTTCGTTTTTGTGCATAACTAACTGGAAAATAATAGTATAAACTTTAGGACAAAGAACGAAATTTTTTTTGTAGAGTCGTGTAATCCATGTTTAATAGACTTTTTTAGTAATAAATATTATTTTTGTAATTGTTGGGGATTTTCCACTCTCTCTACGACTACATTACTGGAGCAGCATAGCAGATTAGCTGCAACCCTTTTTGGCCCATTATTGGCTTGCCCAATTCATCTCCCCACAACAGGGTGAGGCCTGAAGCGTACTCCACCACGCTGCTCCAATGCAGATTGGTGAAGGAACGGGGCTAGATGGCCAATCCGTGTCGGATGATTTTAAACCACCCACAATCCGACAAGGTTTAACGACTGCTATCGTATCGATAACAACCAGGACCATCGATGTAACGTGCCCTCCGAAGCACGTAAGTGCGCATATAATTCACAGCTAGAGATCACCCACCTACTCGTAGGCCAGCAAGCCGTTGCTTAACTTTTTTGATCGCTTGCGATCTATTCAAGCAATATAATATTATGTTTATATAGTATTCTATAGTAGGGCCATGCGCGCTTAAGCAGCTGTGCTATTCGCGCTATTTTGGATATCGATGTACACGGCTATTGCCGATACTCAATTTATCGATATCCCCCCCTCCCTAAAGAAAGCTTCAAGTCACGACTGGTTAGCTTGATGCGAGGATTTCATTATTTCTGGATACTTCACTGGGTTCCTTTTATTAAATGCACAATGTAGCCTCGCTTTATCAATATAATGGGTTGCCAGTACTTAAAATGTAGAGGCTTCAGATTTCTATACAGAGTGATGGATAGTTCTGTTGCTTCTATAGATGGTAACTATTCTTTTTAGAGTAGAAGTGTTTACTTCTATATAATCTAATACAGTTTATGGTGTGGTTTAGCGGTTAACGACCTTCAATGTGCCAGAGATCGTGATTCGATCCTGGCTCCGGGTATATTTTTAGCGGGACGTCTATTAATTTTGTCTTTGACTAAAAAAATATAGACTAGGTAAAGAATGAAAAAAAAAAAGAAATAATGTAAACCATTTATTCACGAAGAAAGAAAAAACACAAAAAAAATAATTTAAAAAATTAAACCGACAAAAAAAAGTATGAAATAAAATTTATTACATACTTTAGGCCTACTATTTTTTGTAGATGCAATGATGCTTGATTAATAGTGCATGCGAAAACCCGATTTCAACGTGGCCCCCGATGCTCGCATCCTAGGATGCAGCCTAATTAGCCTAAGGGTTAATCAGGACTTGGTGACGATAATTTAGGTCCAGCGAGGTCCAATGGCTCTTTAGAAACAGACAAAAGCGTGACAGACACACGGACAGACAGATAGAAACAGACAAAAACCAAAATGAGAAGACTTAAGACTATATAAGATAACATTTACACCGCCCAAAATAAATAAAATAAATAATAAATAACGCTTCACACTCACAGCCCCATACTAGGATTCCCTGTGTCGTGGGCGCCATGGACACACACAAGACAAGAACACAACACACCCAGACCGGACATAGAAATTTAAATTCATCATTCAAATCTGCTCTGCTGGGAATCGAACCCAGGACCGTCCGCGCAGCGCACCGGTGTCAACCACTGCGCCACTCAGGTCGTCAAATCATCAACAACCTTCGTTCAATATAAACACATAATAAAGTATTTGCCATCGATACGATCTCAAAATAGAGCCTCAATATAAGCAATGTTATCTAACAACAAAACAAATGCGCACCGTGGCCTTAACACCGCCTATTGTGCGCATAGTAATACGTAGTTGCGCAAACGCATGTCTGTACGCTGAGACAGCGGTTCTCAACATTGGAATCACTTCGATTTTTATATCGCTAATGTTACATTCGGTGATAGATAGAAGCGGTGATAGCCCAGTGGCTTAGAATTCGACCTCGAATCGAGGGATCCGGGTTCGAATCCCAGTGGCACGCACCAATGACTTTGTAAAAAAAAGTTATGTGCGCTTTATAAAATTAAATATCACCTGCTGTTACGGTGAAGGAAAACATCGTGAGGAAACCTGCATGCCTGAGAGTTCACAAAAAAATGTTCTCAAAGGTATGTGAAGTCCACCAACCCGCATTAGGCCAGCGTGGTGGACTAAGGCCTACATCCCTCTCATTGTGAGAGGAGACCCGACCCTGTAGTGGGTCATTAATGTGCTACTGACAATGTTATATTAGGAAACAAATTTCGTTTAGTAAGGAAAGAAACACTGAAGGACTTAACCGAAGAGTGGCGATTACCTGGAACAAGTTCTGGCACCATAAGGAAATACTAAAATCGCAACTTCCGCTACCGACCAAGAAAATAGTCATGGATACAGGACTTATACCGTGCCTCACCTATGGATGCCGAACTTGGACCTTCGATCTCAGAACTGGGAACAAAATTCAGACTACCCAGAGAAGAATGGAAAGAAGTTGCCTAGGTATGAAATTGAAGGACAAAATAAAGAACGCGGACATTCGAAAGAAGACAAAAGTATGCGTTGCCTTAACTTTTGCAGTGAAAGCTAAATGGAAGTGGGCGGGCCACGTAGCCCGTTACAAGGACGACAGATGGACTCTACGGTCAGTAAAATGGTCTGGGCCAAAAGGCACCAGATCAAGAGGTCGTCCAAAGGCAGAAGGGCAGACGAAATAGTAGCATGCGTGAGTGGAAGTTGGTTAGACAGAGCTAAGGACAGAGAAGGATGGCATTCCTTGGGGGAGGCTGTTAACCGAATGAGGCCCATGCACTAAAAAAATTAATAATTAGATAATAAATAAATTAAACAAATAGTAATTACAAAATAGAATATACAATTAGAAATCAAATTCATTCAAATCAAGTATCAGTTGTATTGTATCCTATGTAATATGCATGGAATTAATTAAAGCTTTATAATTATTATTATTAATGTTATATTCAAGTACAAGTGTTCTTTTTGTAGGAATCTTTTGACGTGTTATTCATATTTCGCATCACCAAATATGAGCTCACCTGAGTTATGCTAGAAATGAAATCAAATGGTTTGCTCGTAAGAAATAAAATAACCTTGAATACCAAAATATAAGAACGTGCTTTCTTAACGTCGGAGTCGAAGAACTGTAGTCACTTGAGCTAATTTATCAAAAATATTAAGTACACTAATGATTTTACCGATTGAAAGAATTTTCACATATATCACGGTACTTATTGGTAAAGGATAATTTTGAGACATGGAAATATAACTTACCCTATATTTTATTATCTAAATAAAACCCCGGGAATTTAAATTCCAATCCATCAAGGTACACAAAAATCAATTGATTTTTGTTGCCAACGTTAAAACGTCATAGTAAAGATAGTAAATAATAGTAAAGATGTAACAAAGATGAGATCTAAAACGGAAACGTTGAGAACCCATGACTTACAGTATTAAGTGTGTACTTATTTCTTAATCTGATTATTGTATTTTTAAACATAACATATTATTGAGGAGATTTGTAGGCCATACACAATCGTTGTAACGGAAATACACCGGTATCTTTGGTCACCGACATTGGTTATAAAAGATGATTTACTAGTTACGGTAAAAGTGCGATATGATCATGATGTGAAAAGTGGTCATAAAACGCAGTTACTACAATGTTTTGAAAAAAAAAAAGGTTTTGTGGTTAATTTAATAGGTATACAACTATCGTTATGTGTGAAGATCGTTAACGTTCGTAAAGATAAATAAAGAATCTATTTTTTTACTTCCTTGTATACAGGGTTATCCGTAAACATGAGCAACCTCACAGCACTAAGTAGCTAACACCATAAGCAATAATTTGTGTACTACGACTTTTGGTAATTTGTTAATTTTTAATTTCATACAAAAATATTTATTAATTTAATAATTTCCCGTTCCTCGGTCATGCGAGCATTCATGAATGAAACATACTTTCATAGACTTACAAATGGCACAACAGTGCAACAAAAACTTGTTTAACCATTTATTTTTTATGTATTCAGTTATGTTCGAACTCATAGAGCAAAACTTACTGTTGTTGCTTATGGTGTTAGCTACCTAGTGCTGCGAGGTTGCTCATGTTTTACGGGTAACCCTGTATACATATTTCTATGACTACTTATTCGTTGACATCCATGTACTAATCGAACCTGTTGGTCTAATGGTTAGCCATCCTAACTACGCACCTGGTCGTGGATTCGATTCCAACCCAAAACAGTATTTGTGTCATGAGCATGTCCTTGTTCTGTAGCTGGTCAGTAGGTGTGTTTATCCACTTTATGCTGAGTTTTATTGGTTTTATCCAATAAATAGAATAGAATATAATAGAATAGAATAGAATAGAATAGAAGAGAACAGAACAGAACAGAACAGAACAGAACAGAACAGAACAGAACAGAATAGAAAAACATTTATTGCCATAGTATTTAAACATGAACATGAAACACAGAACAGTTATTACGTGACTGACAAATGACAAAAGGAGACAGCTCAGCTTGTGCTGACTCAGGACCGATGTCGAGAGTAGCGCTGGTTGTCAGCAGCTCCCGTGATCCCGTGGTTGTTGTTTGGGATGTACGTGTCGCCAGCCGCATCTACATTTTGCACTTAAGTTATAATATAAGAAGGGAAAAAAATTAATTGTAATTAAATACAGGTACAGGTAGGTTATTAACATTTCACATTGGTGGAGAAGGGAAAACAAAACATACATTAATATTAACAATAATTATTACAGTGAGGCTTCTGGTTGGTATATATCCTTGTGCGTGTGTGTGAGAGTGGATGTGTGTGTGAATGAAATCTAAATCTAGTCACTCATCTCAATAATCCCTTCTATTCCTCCATCTCTAAGCTGTACCTATACAGTTTCAGCACAACTGTTGACTTAGCCTAGATCTGCAAACTCTGGCGTTAGCAAGTGTAACAAAACACTTGAGTGCACTCCTCTCGGCCAACATGTGCGGTATGATGAATGGCCGCTGAGATAGATAGGGGTGGCCGTGTTGGATACACGGAAAGCTATGGACTTGGGACCATTTTAGAGAGAAAAATAAATTTATAACGCTTCACATTCACTGCATTTCTGCATTCGTTCGTGGGAACTAGGTTTCCGTGGCGTAGTTACCATAGACGAACACAAGACAAGAACACTACACACACACCCAGACCAGACACAGAAATTCAAATTCATCATTCAAATCTCTGCTCTGCTGGGAATGGAAGCCAGGAGCCTCCGCGCAACGCACCGGTGTCTTAACCACTACGCTACCCAAGTTGTCAAAAAAGAGAAAGTTGTCAAATCTTTCCCAACCAAATCCGTATTCTTCAATCGGTTATCTGCTCGTTTATAAATAAGAAACCAAATAATTTTGTCCTGTCCTTAAGACCTTATGATTCAATTTTTTTTAATAATTTATTTCTGTCCAGGTAACTCAAATTCTCGGTGTTCCTGTACATACTACAAGTATGACACACAATTCGTCCTAACTCCACACTCTCAGTGGCTCCAGCATCCGTTAATCTATCACATTGTATCCCAGCCACTATCTTTTTGGATTAAAATAAGTTTTGTAGCGATTTTACTTTACACGAAAACCAATCTCTTTTCTGTTCGATTGTTACTGGATTAATTTTCCGTTTCTCGCTTTCTCACTTTTCTTTTCCTTTCGAAATTGATCTGTGGATGAACTCGTATTATTGGAAGAAATACTGAGCAATTTTTTTTTGAAAAAGGGTCATTAATATTATAATTGATATGTTCAAGAAGTTGTGTTCAAATTTCAAATGAATAAGGAAAGCCACACCTCCAAAACAGAAACACGAGGCTTGAATATGCTATACGGCGAGTAATGAAGATGGCGATAGATACCTTACTGACTCCTCTGATCTACTACAGCTACTCCAATAATCTCTGTTATCCATACAAATCATTTATTACCCGCGACGGTACAGAATTACGCGTTTGGGGTAAGAGGGTGTTTGTATGTATGTTGCCATTTATCTCCAAAAATACTAGTCTGATTTTGATGCGGTTTACAGTGATCGGTTTGGATTTGATTGGTGCATGTTCTTAGATAAGTGTTATTTATGGTGACAACTCATCAGCTGGCTGAAAATTTAAAAAAATCTTCGAGAAGTCCACTATGGACTTAAGTAGTAGTCGTAGACGGGTAGTAGGTACATACACATATCAAACAGATCCTATGAAAGATTTGATTTAGTTGTTATTTATCCATATTACTTGAAAAGCAACAAGGCGTCAAGTTCTCACATTTCTCCACTCAATCGATCAATCAACTTTTATAATTCATGAGTCGAAAATATGTACGTCACAGATAATAAATTCAGCTGAAATCATAAATCTGAATCAGCCAAGAAGGCACGCTAGACGATAATCCGCCAAAGAGGTTACGTTTTTATCAAAAAACTTGTTTACACTCAACGAGTGAGTCGAAAAACTTAGTAATTTTAGTTTGAATCATATGAAAATGTCGTGCTCAATGTCAATAAATGGTTAGGCCAGTACGATGTCAGTTCCATCCCATAAAAGAGGAGGGCTTCAGAAGCGGATCTCGACCTTCGAAGCTGTAGTAGAATACGAAAATGTACCCAGGGCCTCGACTCTTAAGCACTGAAAACACCGTGGAGTGTTAGCTATCGGGACCGACATACCCGTCAGCAGCTATCAATGATGGATTTCCCCATATAAAAAGGCCAGGTGATCTGAGGTCCACATTGTGAGGGGAGACCTAACTCTGTAGTGGATCAAAACTAGGTTACAGACAATGCATAGGTTTCTTCAAGAGACTACGAGTAATGGTTGCCTAAAAATATTTCCCCAGTCGTGTCGTAGTCGTGTCGTGAAGCCTAAGACGGTTTCTGTTTTTTATAGGTAGTCATTTTTCTTATTCGAGCAGTAATAAATCACAATTCTATTCATTGGTACATTAGTTCGATTGAGTGATTCCATTACGGGTTTTTGCATATCAGTTATTATTTTATTATTGAGGGTAGTTACCCTAATGCTGTGCCGGCGTCCGAAAGTAATTTGGAGATACTGATATGGAAGGTTTTTCGTGTTTACCTCTTGTTGGGACGGATAAAAATAGTTTTATTGTTGTCTATCTGCGAAAAGGGAAAATTTTCGGAATTTTCTTGTTGACGCCATGAGAGATTCCATATTATGTATTGTCGTCTTGTCAGTTATACCTTGGTTACAGGATTAGAATTTCAGGTTTTTCCAAAGGATCTTATTATCACAAGAATATGAAAAATGCACCACTTAAAATCAGCGTCCTTATTTTACGTCTCTTTTATTGTGAAAGGAACTGCTGTCACGTTACTTTTTAGTAGTATATACTCGAACTTTTTAGTAAGTGATACGTTTCTCTTTTACAAACATATTTTAGCCCAAAGCTTCCCCCTTGTAATATATCAACGAAACATGCGGCTGTAGAAATTTTTTCAACGCATCATCTTTATCTATAGAAATAAATAAAAAATTGGAGTGTAAAAATAACCGCTTTTTACTAAATGCATATGTATACACCACGGTACATACAATGTACCAAAAAGTTTTTTATTTTTATTTTTGTCTGTCTGTCTCTCTGTCTATCTGTCTGTCTGTTTGTTCCGGCTAATCTCTGGAACGGCTGGACCTATTTTGACGGGACTTTCGCTGGCAGATAGCGAATGTAATACCTCTACCTTACTCTTGTAACTTAGGCTACTTTTATTTTAGAATTCCACGTTAAGTTTATATCTAAAGTTTATGTCGACTACATAAAGAGAATTCAGCTAATATACATACTTTAATGAAGTTTTCATTAGCATTGACATCGATATAGGTGCATCGCTGCGAGGCAAATATCGTACATTTATGCGTCGCTAACTTACACAGCAATGTATAACGAATGGAAATTATTCCATCTCTATACTAGGAATGAGATATTGTAATTACCTTTTGAATGTATTTCATTCAAAGCAGAATTAAATGTGAATGGTGTTATTATATCGATTAAGTTTCTGAGTTCTACTCTAGTTTCTACTCAAGTATAGTAAGTTTAGTATACGCAGGTATTGAACTTTATTATATTTACATAGTAATACGTAAGTATATAGCGGTGATAGCCCAGTGGCTTAGAATTCGACCTCGAATCGAGGGATCCGGGTTCGAATCCCAGTGGCACGCACCAATAACTTTGTAATAAAAGTTATGTGCGATTTATGAAATTAAATATCACCTGCTGTTACGGTGAAGGAAAACATCGTGAGGAAACCTGCTTGCCTGAGAGTTCACAAAACAAAATGTTCTCAAAGGCATGCGAAGTCCACCAACCCGCAGTAGGCCAGCGTGGTGGACTAAGGCCTACATCCTTCTCATTGTGAGAGGAGACCCGACCCTGTAGTGGGTCATTAATGGGTACTGACATAGTAAGTTTATTTAAGCTTCTAATAAAATCAAACATCAAACATAGAACCACTACTTGAGAAGTGAAAAAGTTAAGCAACGTCGGGCGCGGTCAGTACCTGGATGGGTGACCGCTAGTGGCGAATTATATGCGCGCTTCCGTGCTTCGAAGGATACGTTAAGCCGTCGGTCCCGGTTGTTATCGATACTATAGCAGTCGTTAAACCTTGTCGGACGCCCTATGAGCGGTTTGAAAATATCCGACTCATGTTGGCCTGTTTCTCCACCAATCCGCATTGGAGCAGCGTGGTGGCCGGCGGCCTACATCCCTGTCATTGTGAGAGGAGACTCGACCCTGTAGGGGGTCATAAATGGGTTACTGATAATAAACAAGATAGGCTTAGTACTCCTACTGCAGTGAGGCGGAATATTTCTGTATTTGAGGGTAGATCTCGGATGTCCTATGGCGGGATAACTGAGCATGCAATGGCGGCAATTGGCGGAAGCGTCTTGTCCAGTGCCTCGTGGACACTGTCAGCTGTGGATACGATCGATTTTGCCATGTATTAGTGCACGCAGTTATGATAATAATATGCCATTCCCGATAAAAGCTAACCTTGAAGATAGGTACTCGTTTATTAATACGTAAAGCGAAACGTTTGGGTACGATTTTAAAAGCTTTTATTTAACTTGCAATGTATGTTCGGGTGGAATCTTTGAACTCAATTTTGAAGTAGATATCTTCAATGATTGATCTGAAATTTTGTATACACGTTTATTGGATGGCAATGCACGATATGGTATGTGACGTCATTCTAAATCCAATATGGCGGTCATCCAAGATATCGGAATAGTTATTTTTAATGCATTTCTACAATATGGATATCAAATGAAAAGGTTTGTTAAGAGTAACTCGAAAAAATAAAAGCTTTTTTGAAAAAGTTTTTAACTTATAACTTATTTACCTACATCTCACTACGCGAACGGAGCAGTTTGAAACTTGTCACAATTAAAGTTTATTCGGAGAAGAATGCGCAAATTCTAATATTGTGAAGTAAAATCCATTAGAAATACATGAAATTCATTCAGAAATGCGCCACGCACCCAACATACTCGTAATTTAAGTACTTTAACATGCGTGGTCAGCATTTTATGTGAGAGTAAAAATCGACACGCGACAATCATAGAACATAATAATATAATAACATTTTAAACTATTGTTTTAGCTCAAAAAATTAGGGAGTCAACTAGAAATTAAGCAATAAAACCGACAACGGATTATGAACCTTATCTGAAAGGGTTAAAGTTCAATTTGCAAACACCTAGCTGAATTTCGCCAGTGCAGCATCAGCTTGTATAGACATCGGTGCGTGTATTGAGATGTATGTATGCATGTACATAATTGTGTATGTGTGCATTGTTCAACTCTTGTTCACTTCAGGCCTCTATTGTTCTAAATTCAAATTAATTGCTAATTCCAATTTCACCATTCATTCACTGATTGGTATTGAGGTGAAGCATCATTTGCTGATTTTCTGACTCTGAGTCTTTTGTTAGTCTTCGTAATTAGTTAGAGAGTTTTTTTTTAAATATTTTGTGCGTAACATTAACTGGCATTGCTATGATATCGATAGGTTTAGGTAGGTGATAGCCCAGTGGCTAAGTCTGCCTCGTTTTCGAGGAGTCCGGGTGTTCCGAATTTACGCAGTTGCGTATAGTATCGTATCGAGCTGTCATTAGTATGGGATGTCAAGACAGACTGACATAAATGATATACTAATGACCGACATCTACTATACGAATACTTTGACAATAATATTCATGCTCACCTATAGCGGTGATAGCCCAGTGGCTTAGAATTCGACCTCGAATCGAGGGGTCCGGGTTCGAAACCCAGTGGCACGCACCGATGACTTTGTAAAAAAAGTTATGAGCGCTTTATAAAATTAAATATCACCTGCTGTTACGGTGAAGGAAAACATCGTGAGGAAACCTGCATGCCTTCGAGTTCACAAAAAAATGTTCTCAAAGGTATGTGAAGTCCACAAACCCGCAGTAGGCCAGCGTGGTGGACGGCGGCCTACATCCCTCTCATTACGAGAAGGAGACCCGACCCTGTAGTGGGTCATTAATGGGTTACTGGCATTCATGCTCACAGCACTGGTCTCTTACATTTACTGTGTTGTGTTGAATGGCAACTACTATCGTTACTATCAGATAAAGCTGCAAAACATTCACAGTAGCGATAAACAAAACAACAATACCTACTAACCATTAGCTACCAAAACCAATTAGCTCCAACACTGCATCCATCCGCACAAGTTCCATATCCATAGGTACTTCCTAAATCAGTCGGGCTATCTAGTGCATAGTTCATACGGTGCATACGTTACGCCGTGGGTCATATCTGACCCGGCGAATTCAGCAGGTAAAGCAAGTGAAGTGAAATAACCGGACCACTTTGTCTGTGTAACTACCTTGAAGCCCGTTAAGGCTTGCATTGCGGTGCATGGGAAGAACTGTCGCGGCTTGGTTTTCAATAATGTTAGCCTGTGGCAGACGCATTTGCTTTGCTCAAACTTGTTAAGTTGCTTTACGGTAAATTTAATACCTGCTAGCCAAGGCTCCATTTTTTATGTTAGGATATAATTTGATGACGCCTCACACTTCACGAAGTCTTTGTTGTCCCAGCTCTTGGGCTTTAATTGCAAAGTCGTTCAACGATAAAATTTATCATACAAAAACGTCATTTCGTTCGATTGTCGCATGTCAGTTTGAAATGTCGATTAAGACAGCGTCATACAAAATTCTGTGTTTGAATTTTGTTGCGTTGGTCGGTTTCTTTCCTATAAAAGTAGCTTACAAAGGGTTTCGGCATTTTCTCCCAGTCACTAGTGGATCGCAGACAAGTCTAGTCTTTCCGTGTTATGACTTGATTTTTGTCTTGACTTTTTGGCGATAAGACCGTGTGCTATTAGGCAGCTATTTTCTTGTAATTGTCATTTATGTTTCTATGTGCAATGAAGAGTTGTCCACCACGCTGACCTATTGCGGGTTGGTGGACTTCATATACCTTTGAGAACAATTTAGAGTTATCTATCTGTTTATCTTCATATCGCTACCGCCTGTGGCATGCACTACATCATATCCGCAGTACGCACGTCCGTGCGCCCGGGGCGATTCGGACCAAACCACGCTCGTACTATAATGGACTGTTGTAATTGGTCAGATCATAAATCCGGTGATGGTTTTTTGGATTTCTTGTCATATCACTCGTAACACGTTGCTTCTATGCCCTATTTATTTGATAATGTATTGTTTGTACCGATGTCATTGGCGAGATTTGGTAATGATATTTTTTGTATTGTTTTCTTATTTTGTATCAATTACGAGTATTGCCCCTTTTCTTGGTTTTTATTAATTGCCCCTTTTCCAAAAGTCGACTGAAAGACAACATAAGAATTGATCAGTTATGGTGAACACTTTAATCAAACATCATCTGCTGTAACGGTGAAGATATTATTAGGAAACCTGCATACTGACGAGTTCCCACACCTGCTCTATAAGTAAACGAAAAGATTGTGAGGAAAGCTGCGGTTCCCAAAGTCATGTGTAGTCCACCAGCCCGCACAAGCCGGCGTGGTGGATTAAGACCTTCTCATTGTGAGAGGGGATCACTAATGGGTTCCATACTAACGGTACATCGCAAGCCACACTTCATAGCAAAGACCGTTGCCGATAGTCTCGCTGCAGAACTTACGTACCAGTACAATGACGTCACTCCCAGGAGCACTTCCGTTCTCCAAAATTCAAAGCCTCAATGTAACTAAGGTCGGAACCAATCATTTTAGAATTTCGAACAAGAGCATTGGGAAACAATACACGGAACAACACATGCACGTCAACATCAGATCGATCCTGTGCTGTTCCTGCCATTCCCGATACAATAGACGCAGATCCAACCCCAAATGCACCTTATCCCATAGCTCTAAGGTTCAGTTTAGAGCAGCTGATTTCCGGGAATTGCCTTTTGGGCCAAAATAATGGCATGTTAACGGATCGGAACGCGAAGTGATTTTTGTTTTATGATGCCGGTTTTTAGCTATGCATTGTGGAGTTAGAGTGCTCTTTATCCGGTGGCAACTGGTGCTGTTGGATCGCCAAATTCGATTTTGAGATCTTTAAGTGCTGGTCCGTTGTGTGATGACCGAAAATTGGCAACCAGAGCGTTTCATTGTTTCTGCTATGCGATTTGTGGCTTCTGGCTGCATTGTTCGCTGTTGGATGTTCACTGGCAAAGATATTTATTTTGCGGGCCAATAAATTTGGATTTTTCCCTTTTGAAATTGGAATGTTTGTCCGAAGCTTTTTTTATCTCTTCTTTTTTTATTAAGGCAGAAACAATCCTGATAGAAAATATGTAATATGCTAGTGTTACCAGAAAAGTCATCGTCGTTCAAGGAAGGGATTGGACTGGACGGAGAACGTTTGTTGCAAGAAAAAATATCCTTAGAAATATTTAGGAAACACGAACAAAATTCAAGAGCAGAGTGATTCCTGCAGAGGCCTTGACTTAAGTGGCTGATACAACCGACTGACCAACCAACACAACATAATGTTAACATAGAGCTCTGGTATGGAGCTGCTCAAATTGAAATACGCACTGACAAAATGTAACCAATGACGTTGTTGTATAAGCAACTTTTGGGGTTATCCTAATACTAATACAAATGCTAAAGTTTGTGAGGATGGATGGAAGTGGGATGATTAATGTTTGTTAATCTTTCATGAAAAACTGCTAAACAGATTTGGGTGAAATCTGGTACACAGATAGATAATAACATATAGAATACTTTTGATTCCTCTCTAGGTCAAGTTATTAGGTCAATGTGGACGAAGTCGCTGGTGGAAGCTAGTCTAATAATAAGTTGTTTTTAGTTGGTTAAGTAACTCTCAATAACTCTGAAGTTTTATTGGAAAATGGACAGTCAGTGTGTCGAGTAGTTGGCTTGTTCCAGCGAGCGGATCAGACGCATAGTTCTGAACTATTTTCCCAAGTATTGACCCTTCTAAGCCCCGCTCGAGTATTGATAGCTCGAGAAGTTTGAAGTTTCCTTTGTGGAGATGAAGGGTAGTCGATATTTATAATTACTTCTTGGGAATTCTAGATAATGGACCCCCACGCGAATTGCAGTATATGTATTTGACCCCGGTAAACGGTAAAATAAAGTAAGTAGGTCTAAAACTTTAAAGTAGCCATCTTGACTATGTGCTTTTTGCAAGACTACGAATATACGAATTTTACATTATCTTTTTCTAGAAAGTTACTTTTAGACTATTGGAATACGGGACCGATTTCTAAACAATTATTAACTGTATCATGTTTATCTCATTCATGCAACTATAAGTTTTCTTTTCATTTTATAGAGCTAAGGCTGAAAACATTCGCCTCGGAGCCAGCCAGCTACAATCTTTCTTCTTACTGCTACACTATTATAAAGAGGAAAAATTTGTATTTTGTGTTTATGTTTGTAATGAATAAACTCAAAAACTACTGTGCCGATTTCAAAAATTCTTTCACCATTGGAAAGCTACATTCAGCCTGAGTAACATAGGCTGTATTTATTGCTAGAAAAGATTAAGGGTCCTTACTAAAACTTAAGTAACGTAATCCAAGGTGTAAAAAAGTGCCCTAAAACGTCTTTCATCGCATGCGCTGCGGAAACTTTTGACGATAGAACAAAAGTATGTTGTACAATATTAAAGAACATATCAATATCTCCAAAAAAACTTCGCGATAAGTGAAATTAATTGGTAGATCGAAGCCTGCCGGGTCAGCTAGTCTTTCATAAAAAGGGAATGTTTGAAGTCGCTCCTCTATGCTATGGTGTAGAGGAATATTCGGATATTATTCCAAATCTTAATGAAGCGGTGATAGCCCAGTGGCTTGGAATTCGACCTCGAATCGAGGGGTCCGGGTTCGAATCCCAGTGGCACGCACCAATGACTTTGTAAAAAAGTTACGTGCGCTTTATAAAATTAAATATCACCTGCTGTTACGGTGAAGGAAAACATCGCGAGGAAACCTGCATGCCTGAGAGTTCACAAAAAAAAAATGTTCTCAAAGGTATGTGAAGTCCACCAACCCGCAGTAGGCCAGCGTGGTGGACTAAGGCCTACATCCCTCTTATAACGAGAAGAAGACCCGACCCTGTAGTAGGTCATTAATGGGTTACTGGCATTCCAAATCTTCATTATATAGCTCTCCTTAACTCCTTCGAATACATCAGGCATAACAATATAATATCTAGAAGATGAAAACAGAGCTACCAGGACATCATTTGTTGAATCTTCTTTTCTTTTCGTTTAGTTTACAATTCGCAGTTTGCACGCAAAGAATATTTTACTGCAGTTGTTTAGTTCTGCGAGAACTCCGCAACGTAACTTTCTTTTTCAATAAAAGTACAGCTGTACTCGCTCATATAAATTGAAAGTGCATCTGCTGGTGGAGCAAATGTAAATGTGAAACGTTTGCAATTTAGCTGGACACTGTGCTAATATTATAGATAGCATGTCTGTTGGTTTGTGGTATGACTTTGCGAAGATAAATTTTGTTGAATTAACCACTAAGCGGTGATAGCCCAGTGGCTTAGAATTCGACCTTGAATCGGGGGGTCCGGGTTCGAATCCCAGTGGCACGCACCAATGACTTTGTAATAAAAGTTATGTGCGATTTATGAAATTAAATATCACCTGCTGTTACGGTGAAGGAAAACATCGTGAGGAAACCTGCATGCCTGAGAGTTCACAAAAAAAAATGTTCTCAAAGGCTTGCGAAGTCCACCAACCCGCAGTAGGCCAGCGTGGTGGACGGCGGCCTACATCCCTCTCATTGAGAGAGGAGACCCGACCCTGTAGTGGGTCATTAATGGGTACTGACATGACAACCACTGGAGATAGCTTTAGCTGCATTCTTTAAGGATGCTAAGAATATTCCGATGAGATACTAAGGAACGCAAATAAAGGGCTGCCATTACTGATACTAAGAAAATTCCGATGAAATATGATAAAGAAGGACACATAAAGGGCTGCCATTGGCTGATATTGTAATGACGTAACTTTAAAAGAGAACTGTGATTGGCTAATATTGTAAAATTGGTTTATTGATTATTGTTGTAATGGGAAATAGTGTTACCGTTTGGTAGGTTGAAAATTTGACAGAATTACTCGTTATCTGATCTTTTAAAAAAACATACGTGAAAGCTTTTAACGCACAATAGTTTTAATTAAAATAAACTGTTTAACGTTATAACCTATTATTTATTAAGTGACAATGCAATAGGCTAAAGCCTAGTTTATTGT
This sequence comes from Erynnis tages, assembly GCA_905147235.1. Classification (NCBI taxonomy): domain Eukaryota; kingdom Metazoa; phylum Arthropoda; class Insecta; order Lepidoptera; family Hesperiidae; genus Erynnis; species Erynnis tages. Next base: position 719,232 of record LR990089.1, read on the forward strand.
CGTTTTTGAACAAGAAAGGCCATTACTATTCCTTATCTTATCTTAATCCATCTTGTTGGAGAAAAATTAATACATTCCCTTTAATAGAGAAGACACAGTATGTTAATTAAACGGGGTGCTGCGCACCATATTCCGTAAATCTAAAAAGGTAACTATTTTTATCTTTCAACATGCAAGCTGAAGTAGAATAATACTGCTCTGCTCTTAATTTTGACTGCATTAAACCTCAAATATTACCAACCTCAAACGTTTTTTCTCGACTATTACTGAAGTGATCTACTTGAAAAGGCCTCAAGGCCTCAATTAAAACTACAGGCCGATAATAATAATATAATACATGTATCGTAAAAAGGGTTTTATTGTTTCTAAAAAAACACCTTTTTCCATTTATTTGTTTAAAGCATCGCACGTCCAGTATCGAATGGCTGCAACCCTTAAATGGCCCACTGCTGGGCACGGGTCTTTCCCCACAACGGGGGAAGGCCTGGAGCATACTCCACCACGCTGCTCCAATGCGGATTGGTGGAGGAACGGGCTAGTGGCCAACCCGTGTCGGATGTTTTCGAACAGCCCATAGGGCCTCCGACAAGGTTTAATGACTGCTACCATGTCGATAACAACCGGGACTGATGGCTTAACGTGCCCTCCGAAGCACGGAAGCGTGCATTTAATTCGCCACTAGCGGTCACCCATCCAGGTACTGACCGCGCCCGACGTTGCTTAACTTTTCCGATCGCTTGTGACCTACTCAATGTTACACGTTACATAATGTACTCAAGTTTACATGGCGTCGGTACCCACCCAGCTGTATTTCAATCCCCCTGTCGCCTATAAATATTTACAGCCTCCATATATTTATAAACACTTTGCTTTCCTCACAAATACTTACCATCATTGATTCCCAGGACCAAAATCACCAATTTACACACCGATTCCGTATTCATACGTATGGGGTCGGTGTCAAAAATGCGCTGAACGTATGCGACGCCACGTCCGGCCCCACGGATCTATGAGTGACGTGCCGTCTCATATAGATCGGCTTAATCAAACTGCGCTCCAATTACCCACCCCGACCCATTGCGAGACAAAATACTCATATAGCACTGCTAAAAAATAGTTGGAAATGTAACCTTAGTCTGAGTTTTAGCGACACAGAAACGAAACGTTTGTGCGTTTCGATTCGGATCGATACGTAATTCATACACAGCTTTTTTAACAGCAGAATTTTTGTATGAAGTGAAAGATATGAACACTTATCGTTAGACATTATAATACTAACAAATATTTAATACCTACGGGATAATAATTAGTTCGAAATTTTACAGTGTATTACGGCCAATTCACGTTTATTATGTTTGATTAATATTCTTAAACATTGAAAGAGTGTTAATTAAAAATAAAGCAATTTTTATGATGATTTATCCAATGCTTTATTAATTTTTTAACTCTTCTAAAAATCTTTTCCTCTGTTGGTTATTACACTGTGCATTTTCGTCTGGTAAGCTGTGTATGTGTGCGTTTCGTTTCGGAACTGCTAAAACTCAGACTAAGGGTACTGGCAAGTGTTTTTGGTGAAAATTGTTTCATAATCATATTGTTTAGTTGCATCATGCATGTTTACATTTTAACGTGTTATGTATTTAGTAGATTTAGCATGAATCCTGCAAGGGCGATGCAATTTAACATTTTTTTGGAGGCTATTATGGTGTGCAAGATTTTTGTTATTTTTGAGCATTTTTTTTGTTTTATCAGCGGTTTGTCCCAAATTCATTCATGTCTCCCTATCTATCAAAATCTCTTCCCAACACGTAGCCCTTGTGTTATCTAGTATTTCCAGTTACACGGCTTGGTTATCGGGTTACCAGGTTATGGTTCAAATACAGGACAAAAAGAAAAACTTGTCATTATTTTTTACTATAAGCTTTTAGTTAAACACCGTTTAGCTATTAGTTTTATTCAATCGTATGAATAATTATGGCAAAAAGTACAAAAAAAAACATGGTTAGTTATTATTAAAAGAAGATATTTTTTTTGACTCGTAAATTTTGAATCAAACTTTAGTGCTGCGTTTTTTTCATTATGCTTATATTAATTAAAATACTTATTTCAGGAAAATGTCCAGAGCGAATAAAAAATTAATCAAATCGCAAAAATGTCTAATGGTTTATTAAAATTTTTCGTTTTAAATTATTTTAACGTAACACTGCTTAATTTGTAGCAGGCATAAAAAAACTACGATCAAATTTTGTCCTAAACGGGACATTGCTATCACAAACACCGCACACCTGGCCACCCTAACCATCGCAAGCACGTCCCGTATTATGTAATAAAGGACAATTATGACGATCTAGAGACGGACTGGAGTCAACTAACTTGTTCCTAAAAATTCATAAAACATGCGCTTCAATTTTCAGCTATATAAGCCCTATTTCAAGACCAATACGGTTCAAAGTCGCTTGCATCACTCGCAAAAGAAATTCCGTCGACAAATTTACCTCTGCAGTTGATAAAAGTTCACCCAAATCGTATTTTGAGAGGATTAAAGACGAAGCTGCGTTTTTTGATTGACAATTTATTTAATTTGATGGCAACCCCATCAAAACGGGTTTGCTTCCACTCGGGTACCCGTCAAAAATACGTCAAACAAAACAAGAATAAATTAATGCACAGATGTGCTTATTGTGGTCGATGGGTTGTGTATCTTTTTCATCTTTTTGTGAGAACGCATTCTAATGCTCTTGTTATCTGACTTATTTTTCTTCTAATGGGTCACGACGGACCGTAATTGGGACGTTTCCGGGAATATAATTCCCATTGCCACGTATTTTTATGATGTAGAAGTAGCCGACGGGAATAGAAGCCACCAGTTACATGGTCACCACAGCCTAGTCTCACTATCTTAGTCCTCTAGAGAAATAAACTCACAAAAAACCTAAGGATGGATTTCTATTCTATTCGACGTTGGGAATTCCTGTCTATGGGTTGCAGTGACCACTTACCACCAGGTGGCCTGCATACCCGTTTGCTTACTGAATTATCTAAGGACCGAGGACCAATAGACAATGAAGACAAAGAGATCCGCATTGAATGGACATCTATTTTTTCATGTGAGAAAATCTATTGTACCTACACTTTTTGGGTACATAAAAAATAATAAGGAGGAGTTTGGAGCTCGTAAGCGGTTGCAGCGGTGATAGCCCAGTGGCTTAGAATTCGACCTCGAATCGAGGGGTCCGGGTTCGAATCCCAGTGGCACGCACCAATGACTTTGTAATAAAAGTTATGTGCTATTTATAAAATTAAATATCACCTGCTGTTACGGTGAAGGAAAACATCGTGAGGTAACCTGCATGCCTGAGAGTTCATAAAAAAAATGTTCACAAAGGCATGTGAAGTCCACCAACCCGCAGTAGGCCAGCGTGGTGGACTAAGGCCTACATCCCTCTCATTGTGAGAGGAGACCCGACCCTGTAGTGGGTCATTAATGGGTACTGACAAAGCGGTTGCTGCCGATGGCTGAAGCTACAGCCTTCATGATCAATTCGAGAGCTAGGACTGGCCAACCGGAGAAGAAAAATAAGAACACAGATGTTGAAATCAAGAATTGACATTATTGTAATGAACGTTAAATAGAAAAGATTCGTAAGCTGTTTTTTTGTCATTTGTGACTCACTACAGGGTCGGATCTCCTCTCACAATGAGAGGGATGTAGGCCTTAGCCTGTATAAGTTCGTTTGATTATTCCAGATTCCCCTAAAAATATATTTAAAAAAATAAATTTGAATAAAAAAAACAGCTGGTCATAACACACATAGGTACTGTATACCCTGTACCAACCCCTGCGTAATAAAGTGCGCTCAATTTGCATAAGAAACGCGCACACTTGGTTAAATCAATTAAAATAGTGTTTTATGGCCATAAGCGAGCTTTACACTATTTAGTGCTACATTGTATGAAGGGACAAAAACGTAGTAGTATTAAGAAGGTTATGCACTTTCACAACTCAAACGAATAGTTAAAAACATAATATGCATCCATCCGTCCGTTAGAAAAAGGCAAGATTTCTGGCCAATAATCATAATAGACATGATGACTAATTTTCAAAATCTCTTCTATGATATTCAGAAGTTTCTATTATGTCTAAAATATACCATATTTTTGTAGAGAATTAAGGTTTTTGTGCAATAAAAGTACATTTAAATTTTAAGTTTCAAATTCATTCCAAAACGCTCGCCCGTGTCATGGCGCCTCTCATTACGTTACGGCTCAGTAAAAATGCAGAGATCGCGTATAAGATGCTTACGAAAAAAATGACGTTTACTGAGACGTGACGTAAATTGACTTAATTCTATCTGATGGGTGTTTAAGCTATCATGGCGGATTGTTGTATTTTGTAGATTTATTTTAACAAATAAATTATTAATCTCGACATTAATAAGAGAATAAATACATGTTTCGAAATCTTTGAATCCTATTTCATTAGATAAAATAAATATTTTGGCGATACTTGATTACTGTCATCATGCCTATTATCTAATGCTTAAGCGGTGATCCGAGCCGATCGAGTGGTCGAGTGATCGAGGGGTCTGTGACTTTTCCAAGTTATGGGTAATTAAAAAATATGTCAGTCACTGTAACGGCGAAGGAATACATCGTAAGGTAGCCACATACCTGAGAGGTTTCCACAATGTTCTCAAAGGCATGTGAAGTCTACCAACCCGCATTAAGCCAGCGTAGTGTACTATGGCCTACATTCTTCATTGTGAGAAGAGACCCGAACCTGCAGTGGGACATTAGTGGGTTACAGACGAACATACCATCCCGAAAATCTCGGATATCACGGATAGTGTGTAAGTACTTTAACGTTAAACTAACAGTAAAGTCACGCAATCAACGCACGTGTGTATCACGCATTATATTCTTGTGAAGAAACACCTATAGAATATAAGACACATTGTTCAGATATAAACCATAAATTAACCGGATTGTATGTACAATGTAATTGTATGTAGGTATCTACTTGGATGTATTGGTCAACTGAAGTCATATGGGCACTGCAGCCCATGGCAGCTATATTCAGACCAATCATGGTTTTTTCCATAGACGGTAGAGCCATAGAAGCTCGTTCGGGGAGGATTTTACCGCCGCCCCCGTAACCCGTCGCGATCAGCATATTCTTCATGTGTCGTATTTTGGTATGAAAAGTATGGTTACCGAAAGTAATTTATTTGGGGTGAGAGAGGTTGGAATTTTGTTCCAGATATTTTTTAAAAGAGTGCTGGGAGTTTTTTTCCGCCAGCTTTTTTCTCCTAGTCTTTATTTTACCTAAGGGGCGATCAAAGCGGATGCATGTGTAATTTTAAATGTATGACGTTCATTAAGTGTGCACAAATTGTACCTAATAATGAATAAAAGCTTTTGAATTTGAATTTGAATTGAATTTATTTGTATAGTAAATGAATGGTAAACGGGACCGACGTAAGTGGTCGCTGCAAACCATGGGTGAGCCTCAAATAGACTGTATTTTCTATATGAGGGTATATTTGTATTCATGAGGACTTAGATGTTAGCCTCAAATAGTGTTTAAAACAACCATACTTTTCCAACCGAAACACATGATGGGACATGCTACTTTACGGCGGGTTATGGGAGGGGCGGTAAAACACCTCCTCGGCAAACTATTATAGCTCTATCACCAGTCAAATGTTGCAGGCATAGTAACCGTCATGAGTCGTGAGCACAGATTATCAGTGGTAGGGATATTGTACTCGTATACTTTCGGCCAATGTACAGCAGTCGAAAAAACGTACTGCACCAATAGACGACGCACACTGACGAACTGACGCTTGTCGAACCAATCGTGTGCACCGCAGCGCAGTCAATGTCAAACCGTCCAATGAAAGTTCTGCTCACCACTCGTAACGGCAACTACGAGTATATGTGGAGCTTTAAGTTATAACAATCTTGATTATTTAATTTGTTTGTTAATAACTACAGTATGGCTCTAGAATAAGTTAATATATCGGCCAGTCAAAACATCGTGAAAGTCATGCCTGGCTACAATAAACAAAGCGTGAACCTGGACCTTTCGATCCACTCTCGAGATATTTAATTAAGATAACAATACGGTCACACAAGATCAGATCAGTATGCGTGCGTGCAAACAGTTCCGGACTGTGGAATGGAAAAACTTTGGAGTACCTATTTACTTGTATTGTCAGTAACCCATTAATGACCCACTACAGGTCGGGTCTCCTCTCGCAATGAGAGGGATGTAGGCCTTCCACCACGCTGGCCCTCTGCGGGTTGGTGGACTTCACATGCCTTTGAGAACATTTTTTTTTGTGAACTCTCAGGCTCATGCAGGTTTCCTCACGATGTTTTCCTTCACCGTAACAGCAGGTGATAGTTTTTAATTTTATAAAGCGCCCATAACTTTTTCACAAAGTCATTGGTGCGTGCCACTGGGATTCGAACCCGGACCCCTCGATTCGAGGTCGAATTCTAAGCCACTGGGCTATCACCGCTTGATTGCTTTACTTGTATTGAGTTGTATGAAATTAAGCGACGTCGTCAGTATTTGGATGGGTGAGATGAGTAATATATTGCGCACTTTTATGCGTAAATTCGAAATTTCCTATAATTACCTATGTAGCCCTTGGAGCACGCATAGCTTAAGTAGACATGACATAGGCAGCCGATGAGTTCGATTAGCTAAAATTATAACTAAACAAAATGAAAATAATAATTAATATACTTGGCTAAATTGACAAATAAATTGTGCAAAACATGTCAAACAAATTGTGTATTAGTAATAAGTTTTAATATTTTATGAGTTAATTTTCATTACTAACATTAGTTTTATTTTTTATTTTTTAATTTGCATACCAATGACTAATTTTTATTCAACACTGCACGAATATGAATTAGCTGAAAAATAACATCAAATTAAAATCGTTAAATTAAATTTGCATACCTGAAAAGGTGAATATGGATTGATCAAAATGCCCTGTAAAACCAATAACTAACCCATATTCGTGCAAATAAATGATTTTTGATTTTTGATTTTGTTTTCTTTTGTTTTTTTTAGGTCGCAAGCGATCGAAAAAGTTAAGCAACTAGGCGTGCTCAGTACCTGGACGGTCATGGTTGTTATCGATACGATAGCAGTCGTTAAACCTTGTCGGAGGCTCTATGGGCGATTTGAAAACATCCGACACGCGCCACTAGCCCGTTTCTCCACCAATCCTTCTAAGCAGCGTGGTGGAGTATGTTCCAAGCTCTCTGGCGGAGAGAGACCCGTGCCCACCAATGGGCCATAAGAGGGTAGCTGCTATCTCTCTATCTCTACCCTTGCTAAGTATATTGTTAGGCGTACAATAAAATAAACGACACCAAGATATCAATCTCACATAAATGCGTGTACCCATCACCCACCTACCTGCTCAAACTCAAACTCAAACTCAACAGCTTTTATTCATTATTAGGTACAATTTGTGCACACTTAATGAAAGTCATACAGATAAATTATACATTCTACATTCGTCCGCTTTGATCGCCCCTCAAGCCAAACGTAGACTGGGAGAAAAAAGCGGGCGAAAAAAAACTCCCAGCACTCTTTTAAAAGTAAATAAAACTTAGTCTATAGTGCAGTATGACTAGGTCCAATAAAGGAACACACGTGACAGCTACCGTGTGTGTCAATATCGCCCCATTGCCATCCGCTCACAAATAAATAGTTTTACATGGTGTACCTATAGAAATAGCCTATAGTGAAGTTATTCAATCCCACGCTTTCTTATCTTCTAAATAGTCCTTAGTTTCATAATAGGCCTTTCGGCACTGCTGCTTTTTAATATCAGATAAAATCAGTCCAATCAAATTAACTCACTCATCCAGTTAAAAAAACAATCACAACCTGCACTAGTCGAAGCGACACAGTGAGTCACGACGCATATTATTCATCTGCGCACGCGCATCGCTATCGGTGACTCATGACCATAACCATACCGCGGGTCACCACCCGTTCCGGTGAGGATGGATAGTCCCGGATAAGAGATAAGAAAAGTTAATTGCCTGGTAGTAAACCACCAACCCGCACTAGGCATCCACCAACCCGCACTAGGCCATCGTGGTGGACGGCGGCCTACATCCCTCTCATTGTGGGAGGAGACCCGACCCTGTAGTGGGTCATTAATGGGTTACTGAGAAACAGGAGTAGGAGCGCAAAGCAGAAGCAGAAGAAAGACGAAAGAAGTAAAATTTACTAGTCAGTTTGTTTATTTAGCTATCACTCATCCCTGCGAGGATGGATACTCCCGGTTTGGAAATAAAGAAAAGTAACGCTTGGCTGGTAGTAAACAGGAGTAGAAGTGTATAGCAAGAGTTTGTTTATTTTTTATGCAATTATTTATTATTATATTTATTATTTTTGTATCTCATTATTAGTATTTAAACGTATTTTTTAATAATAATTATAATAATTGAGCAGCAAAAGGGCATGCCACCTGATCACTGCATTCAATAATAGAAATAAATAGAAAAAAAAATCCTATCCGAGGGAAAAAATCCTATGCGGGTGCTTTACTGACCATAATTACTGAGATGTTCGCCTCAAATAAAGTATCCCCGGCAACCACACCTCCCCAGCCGAAACACAACACATGAAGAATATCCTTTGCGATGGATTAAGAGGCTAGCGGTAAGGTAGCTTCCCGGACGAGCTACTATGATTCTGTATAGTACCAGCATCTTCAATGCTTACCTTAATCAGTTATGATGTCAGCTTCTTGGTCAGTTAAGAGAGGAATGGTGATGAATTCTAGTTAACTACAACGTTTAACCACAGAGTCATGTCCCGATTAAAAATTTTGAATCGTGGTAACTGTTTACACAACACATAATATGTTGGCCATAGCAACTACGAGTATGCTTCGGTTTGTTTACATTCACATAAAATTTTGTAGATAAAGCCTACAGGAATTTTGAATTATGTTTATTTGTTAACTCTCTCTGTTCTCAGAATTTTTAGATTTTAGTGGAGACATGTTATGTTTTGAAGAATTAACATTTTTGTACGGATCAATTATTATTATGGCCGCTGATAGAAAAAAGGTCGAAGTTTTTTGAATGTAGATGAGTGGCAAAAAACGTGCTAGACGGTAGACCCTTGGTGTTGGATGGTCACTGTTACCCGGTTAACAGATGTGTAGCTCAAAAAGTTGTTCAAATAATGTGATCCCCACTGCCAAAACATAAAATCTAAGATAATATGTGAGTATTACAAGATAAATATCACCTGCTGTAATGAATAATTATGAAAGAAAACATCGTTAAGAAATCTGCATGCCTTAGAGTTACAAAATGTTCTCAAAGGCATGTGTTCACCGACCTGCAAAAGGGCAGTGTGGTGGACTAAGGCCTACATCCTTCTCATTGTGGGAGGAGACGACCCTGTAGTGATTTACCACTTATGTTAGTACATAGGATAATTTGTTATCAGTTTTCTTAGTTTGGAAGGATAGATGGATGGATGGATTAATGGATATTTTTTTTATTCTATCACGCAAAAATAGCTGAACAGATTAAGATGAATTAATTAGGAATGTACGAGTACATACTTGTGACCTAGATTAACATAAAACATGATACTTTTCATTCCGCTCTGTGCTAAGTACCAAAATCCACGCCGACGAACCCGCGGGCAAAGTTAGTGTAATATTGAACCATGTAAAATGAATTTTGGATAGCTTATATTGAGTAAAATGAACTATATAATAGTTAGTTTTCAATAACACGGCTCGGAGCTTTATTGAACGTTCTGTGAATTTGCGAGCGAAAAATGAAATGTAAACAAAAAAGTTTGAAATTGCAAGCCGATTTGAAATCAAATGTATTCAAACCGTCCGAAACAAATTAATTCAAACTGTGGATGTAAAACAAATAGACGGGTAGGTATTCGGTTGCAAAATAAAAAAAATTATATCAATGATTCTGTATATTTTTTGTCGGATTAAATTTATCCTGAAGTATTAACTCTGTGCCTAGAGTATTAGCTATTAAGAAATCTTGTTTGCACCAGTTTCAAGGCCCACTGTTGGGCAAAGTGCTTTCCCCACAAGAAGCCTGAATCATACTCCACCACGCTGCTCCAATGCGGATTGGTGGGGCAACGGGCTAGTGGCCAACCCGTGTCGGATGTTTTCAAACCGCCCATAGGGCCTCCGACAAGGTTTAACGACTACTATCGTATCGATAAAAACCGGGACCGACGGCACCGCCCATAGAGATTTCTAGACCTTCAGAGCATTATCAGCTCTCGTTGAAATGGTCGTTATATACAGTACAGAACAATCCGCTTAACTCATATCGGCGTAAAATTGAACGCGGAAAGCTGATAGCCATCGTGACTCACTCGACTGTGTGTAGTTTTTGTGACATACCTACATGAATACCTACATCACATACCTACATCATAGGCAGCGGTGATAGCCCAGTGGCTGAGAATTCGACCTCGAATCGAGGGATCCGGGTTCGAATCCCAGTGGCACGCACCAATGACTTTGTAATAAGAGTTATGTGCGATTTATGAAATAAAATATCACCTGCTGTTACGGTGAAGGAAAACATCGTGAGGAAACCTGCCTGCCTGAGAGTTCACAAAAAAAAAATGTTCTCAAAGGCATGTGAAGTCCACCAACCCGCAGTAGTGGTGCGTGGTGGACGGCGGCCTACATCCCTCTCATTGTGAGAGGAGACCCGACCCTGTAGTGGGTCATTAATGGGTACTGACATGACCTACATCAATAGCCACATGACTTTAAGTGGTCACTGCAGCCCATGGACACCCACATCAGTAATATCGTAGTCAAAGCACGCGCATACAACCTCAAATCGTGTGTGAGGTTGTATGCGCGTGCTTTGACTAAGATATTTTCCTCAAATAAAGTATCCCCGGCGACCATACTTTCCCACCCGAAACACAACACATGAAGAACATGCTGCTTTACGAAAGGTTCCTCTCCGGACTAGCTACTATGACTCGTTCCTTCCTTCGAAACTGTGTCGAGAGTTTTTTCCTCCGGCTTTTTCTCTCTTTGCCCAGTAATGGGTGGCACATTGCATAGCCTGAGTTCGTATAGGTAAAATATTAAAATAAACAAATAATTTGGACTGCTGAACAAAATAATAAATAAATAAATATAATTTAGCAATAATTGCCATGAAATATAAAACTAAGTTTTAGTTATATAAGACATAATTATTGTATGCCCGCATAGGGTAGACTGTTCTAAACTTATTATAAATTTTTGTAACATCTTTCTCATGTAACAGTCAACAATAAACGCATTCTTTTCTTTTCTTTTCTTTTCTTTTCTTTTCTTTTCCTTCCTTCCTTTCAGCCCTTGGTAGTCCACTGCTGGACATGGGCTTCCCCTAATCGACGCCACTCCGCCCGGTCCTGGGCCCTCTGAATCCAAATAACTATGACTCTACCACCTACTAAGCGTAGCAGTCATTAAACCTTGCAAGCTTAACCACTTGCTAACCGTGAGTCACATATGATACATACCCAATTTTTTAATATTGTATAGTATTTGTATTGAGTAAATAGTCAGGAATGACCAGAATTCGATTTGTCTTAAGTTCGTTAGAGTTATTCGTCCCTGAATTAGTAAAAGCTAGATTGTTTGGCCTACTTTCTTTATAAGTCACATCCAGTTAAGAACAGTGGTAGATGTTGGTCGTTAATGGAGTATATCAGCGTAAAATTGAGTGAAAGCCACGCGGGAATCGCGCTCTGACTCACGGCTACCGTTCTTGCCTACTTACGGTATACAGGCGGATCCTAAACCGGCAGTTTTTAAAGTAAAGTTGAAAAATGAAAATATTTTTCTAATAATATCTTTTAAGAAAGAAAGAAAGATAGAGAAAGAAAGAAAGTAAGAAAGAAAGAAACAAAGTTCCTGCACGTCAGGATCAGTTTGAAAAGATAATTTTCTTCGTAATAAATCCATCACGAATTAGGGCTGACTAGGTGCTGTGTCGGATACGATGCTTCTAGTCGGGGTAACGTGTAAAATTTCGCGTTTTTCCGCGATGACAGTAACGGCTTTTACAAAAATCCTGAGAGTTATGAAATGAATAATAATAAGGAGTTCCATCAATCGAGAGTTCCAACAATACTACTTAGGACAGTATACGGGAACACCACGCGCGCTATTTGAAGGCCTATGTATGCGCGCGCTCTTTGAAGGCCTAGTTGTATACAGCGTCCAACGCCCTTCTTTCAACCCTCGAGACTTCTCTTACGGTATTATAGCAGGATGTGATGGAGGGGATTGACAAATTGGGAGGTCCCCAAATGACCAATTGTGAAGTCAGTAGTCGCCTCTCTCTTCCATTACTTCCATTATTTCCATTATTTTTCTCTTCCATTATTTTTGACGACCCAAGTGGCGCAGTGGTTAAGGCACCGATGCGCTGCGCGGAGGGTCCTGGGTTCGATTCCCAGCAGAGCAGAGATTTGAATGATGAATTTGAATTTCTGTTTCTGGTCTGGGTGTGTTGTGTTGTTGTCTTGTGTGTGTCCATGGCACCCACGACACAGGGAATCCTAGTGTGTTTCATTTATTTATTTCTTCAGGACATGGACAAATAAACTTCAAATAAAACAGCTACATTGTATAGTAGATACTAGTATACCAGTCTACTTATCTACTATCTACTCCAAAAGAAAACCTTTCCACTAGGATTCACTGTTGCCGCGTAAACTTACACCGTGTGTCACCAACTGGTTGACGTGACGTGGACGGGGCACGCGACCGTGGACTGTCGTCACGCTGACGTCAGCGTGACGGCAGCGTGACGCGAGCTGGACGGCAATAATAGGCAGGGCATAATGGACATGGAAACAGTAGACTTTTTGTTGAAGTCCTTAATTAAAGGTAGGTAAAGGACAGAGAGAGCGTTGATAGCCCAGTGGCTTAGAATTCGGCCTCGAATCGAGGGGTCCGGGTTCGAATCCCAGTGGCACGCACCAATGACTTTGTAAACAAAGTTAAAAGCGCTTTATGCAATTAAATATCACCAGCTGTTACGGTGAAGGAAAACATCGTGAGGAAACCTGCATGCCTGAGAGTTCACAAAAAATGTTCTCAAAGTTATGTGAAGTCCACCAACCCGCAGTAGGCCAGCGTGGTGGACTAAGGTCTACATTCTCGTTGTGAGACAAACATTGCTTTTATATGGAAGTCATAAGCCTATTATGATCAAATTTCAAAAAGATTAATAAAAGCCAAACGTATCTGAAACACCCTGTACCATAATGACAGAGCTACTGCGCCGCTGGTCAAGTAACTGGTTCAAGTTTGATCCCGGGTTCGATACCCGGTCAGAGGGTATCCATCTATGACCTCATCTTATCCTTTTCATCAGAACGGGATGAAACATTCAGTATAACTAGAGGTTTACCCTACTTTGCTTGGTGGAAAAACTTGAATAAAGCTATCTCTCTTTTGATTTTTTTTTATGATAACGGCCAAGTGCGAGCAGGTATTTAAATATTAAGTGGAATCTATTATCATAGAGAAAACTCTAATAGTGGAAAAAGTATTCTGTTTCTCTAACCAAAATGACAAATATTGTGAAACAATGTAATGAGATAAGACACTAAACATATTTTTTATTATTATATGAGTCAGGTCAAAAATTTTAATTAACTTTATGTAACTCGCATGCTGTTTATGTTTTATTTATTTTAACGACTGAAGATAAGTTACCTTTTTTCACTTGTAAACTATACCTAACTATAGCGGTGATAGCCCAGTAGCTTAGAATTCTACCTCGAATCGAGGGGTCCGGGTTCGAGTCCCAGTGGCACGCACCAATAGCTTTGTAAAAAAATTATGTGCGCTTTATAAAATTAAATATCACCTGCTGTTACGGTGAAGGAAAACATCGTGATAAACCTGCATGCCTGAGAGTTCACAAAAAAATGTTCTCAAAGGCACGTGAAGTCCACCAACCCACAGTAGGCCAGCGTGGTGGACTCAGGCCTACATCCCTCTCATTTCGAGAGGAAACCCGACCCTGCAGTGGGTCATTAATGGGTTACTGACAAACTATACCTTAACTAAACCTATTTAAACTAAGTTTTTACCTTTTTCACTAACTGAAACTTTAACAACCATCCACCTTTTTCGTCATTTGTACATTTTTCATAAATCAAAGCGTTTTAGAACCACCGTTTTAACTATTAAACATATATAAATTAAACTTTTTAAATAAGTCATAATTTTTCATTTTAAATTTTCATCTTAAAGTTAAACTTTTTAAAATAAGTCGTCTTTTTCAGGATAACTCAGAGCAACGAATTCACGGACGGGAACTAGTATGCTAGAACAAATAAATATCATGCACATTGCACATGTTACGAACAATAAACAAATCGATGCACATTGAAACAACCCAGAGCTCAGAACAGACATGTTAATTTCGTGAAATATTTATATTAACAATACTGCGAGAGCATAGATGCTTGCAAAACATCGTAGTTCTACTGTACTGGACGTTTACACGTCACGATTAATGAGTACGGCACGACCAGTTTAAATCAATATGATATACCTACTGGATAATAATATGGAAATAAACGCTTCACACACGACAAAAAGACAAGACGCGCAAACGTAGCTATTTGCCCGTGCGAGCTACAGGCTGTAATAGAAGATACTAGCTTCCTATTGAGTTTTTTATTCTGCGTTTTTTACTAAGTGATCTATAATTATTATTCCTTTCATGATGTTACGTTTTTTTAATTTTTTTTTAATTCCACATACTTTATTTAGCCATATTTTTTCTTAATGATATTTAGATAGAAACTTACTTAGAGAGGATCGGCAAATCTGATGACATTTAAGTCAAAAGATACGTTGATATCGTTTAACATTTTAATGAATTTACGGCTCATCTCGCGAATATGTTTCGGAATAGCCCGACTACCTTCCGACCTATCAAAGGTCTTAAGGACCAGTAAAGTCACTCATAAAGTCCAGTCGTCCTAGCGAGATCTGATGTATACGTGAGGTGACCCGTAAATTCATTAAAATAAAACGTTTAAGTCGTGAGGCGTAAAGGTCTCGCAAACTGGTTTTTATTAGCGCACGACTGAGAGGTTCATTGGACAGGCTGCATCGGGGTTACGGGTTCAAATCCACGCTAATTCCGAACAACATGCACTCTACTCTCCTTGCAGCTTCGGTTGGGACGTTTTAGTAAGATAAGTGAAGAAGTAAGTAGAGTCATTAGTTTAAATGATGTCACGATATTATGGAGAGATTTATATTTAAAGATGAGATGAGAGAATTATTGTTGGAGACATCTAGTTAACATGGATTAACAGAATTAGTACAGAAGGGTATTCGGATTCGGACGTCGAAATTCGAAAAAAATTTAAGATTTAAAAAGTTAGTAGACACTCTAAATTTTCTTTCAGAGTGAGAATCCTTTTTAAGACTGTCTAAATTGTGTATAAAAGTAAGAAAACATCAAGTTTCTTTCAATTTTTTTTGCTTATATTTAGGCTCTAATTTAGTTGGAATACTCGCACATGTAAATAACATACCTACGATAGATCACGAAAAAAAAATTCTTCCAATATATAATTTTCTTGTTTGTTATGGCTCCATTTTATTTGAAATACATAAAAAAGCAGACACACTAAAGAGAGATAATTTGAAGTTCAAATTCGTAAAAAGACCCTAATATTTTCAAAGCTAACTTTTTTTGTTTTTAGGCACAATAATTATTATCAGTTGGAATACATGTAAAAAACTCTACATCTAGCTAGTATATATGTATTGAAGTTAATATATGTAACATCAATATATGTAATTGTATTCTAGCTAGAGTATATAGATACTCGTAGATACCTCTTACATTGAACTACATTTTGCCTTTCATTCTCATTTAGTTTAAATTAGTCTTACTTTTTTTAATTTAAAATCATACTGTCAAACATTGGATTCAGGACATTCATATACCTCCGTTCCCATGGTCTTATTCCGTAGCTCATGCAGAATAGATGTATGACGTCATAAATATCCCTGTTTTATGGCATTTGCTTGGATTTAGTGTTATGTTCTTTGTGTTGGTGACTTAGTGCCCGATTGCGTTTTATTGGGTCATCGGTGAGTGATGGCTTGGTGTTTTTATCCCGTATCTCCGGGAATCTGCAATGAAGAAGCGTGCAGGAATTTTCTTGTCTGTAACCCATTAATGACCCACTGCAGTGTTGGGTCTACTCTCACAATGAGAAGGATGTAGGCCTTAGTCCACCACGCAAGCCCTCCTAAGACAATAGAAGAAGTCACCCTAGGCGATGATAGGCTAAGAATTCGGCCTCTTACTCGACGGGTCTGGGTTCAAATCCTAGAGGCACGCACCGATTACTTTCTAAAAAAATATGTAGGTACCTACCCTTTACAAAATTAAATATCACTTGCTGTAACGGAGAAGGAAAATACTGTGAGGAATCTCGCACGCCTAAGAGTACACAAAAAAAATGTTCTCAAAGGCATGTGAAGTCCACCAACCCGCAATGGACCAGCTTGCTGGACTAAGGCCTTCCTCATTGTGCGAGGAGACCCGTCAGCAGTGAGACACTATGGACTCCAACCATGATTTACAATCCTCACAGTTGAACGGAAACCGACCCAAAACATTCAAAACTTAACATCTAAATAAATCCACAGAACACCTCTCTGCCCTTTCGAAACGATGTGTTACCAGTCATTACACACTTTATTTAACCAATTTTGAGCTCTATGTCTCAGGTCATAAAGGTATGTTTAAACGCAGAGCTTTCGTTCAAACTTGCGACCGGTTTCGCAAGACTACTACCGCCGTACGCAGCTATTGTTAAAGAATAAGGTTTAATGCTGCCGATATGTAAATACGTAGATATTTAAACAGAATTTATTATCAATGCCGTGATCTGAGGTTATAAGAACGGTCAAGTTCGAGTCGGATTGAACTGTACAGATTGCATAAATAATGTTAAAAATACAGTCGAATTTAACACAAAAATTGCATACTTAATTATTATAATTAACTTTAATAATTATTAAAGTTAATAATTACTCGAAATTCTAGTTGCCGGGAATACTTTATTTGAGGCGATCATCTTAGTCCTAATGAGTAGCAAACAATTTTTTCCCGTTGTATAGGGTATAGGGTAGCTATCCTAAGATATCTCAGTTCTCATGAGGTCATTGGATCGTTTTATAGATGTGCTCTTTCCAAATTTCTTTACGATCAAACGCCACACGATCATGCTTTACCACGGTGGCTAGCAGTAAAGTACCATAACGGACGATTACTATGGCTTTAACACCTAACGAAATACAATTTCGATCGATGTAAAATTAATGTACGCTGTATAGCCCGGGGAGCCGCCCGGAGCTGCAGCGTGTATCAGATGCGTCGCACCTACAATAATTGGAAACACATGTACGCGCCTCACGCCCGCGGCCGGCTGGACAAAGAAGATAGACCACAGACAGCTGATAGAGGAGACCGCGCTCAGTTTGAACGCGATTTCGTACTAATTCAACTCGTGCGTCTACATAATATGTTCCAAAATCGGTCAAGCCGTTTTGGAAAAGAAAAGAAAAGAATACGTTTATTGTTGACTGTTACATGAAAAAGATGTTACAAAAATTTATAATAAGTTTAGAACAGTCTACCCTATGCGGGCATACAATAATTATGTCTTATATGGGAGGAGTATGGTAACTAAAACTGTGACATGAGAATTTTATATTTATAGTTACCGTGATACAACATAATACGAGTACAACGTTTGCGGGATCAGCTAGTTTTATATAAGATTGAATTTCTATACCAAACTTATTATCTTTGCCCACTGCTGGTCGAGCATCAGTGTTGGTAACAGCTCGAGTGGGGCTCCAGTGTTTTTGCGAACGTCCGGAAATAGCCGTGTTCTGGGCCATTTTGGAATTCGAACGGCAAATTGATTGGTGCATTTTTGGCGCGGAATTCGGGAGGGTATTTCGCAAATTCCGACGACGAGTTCACTTTGTTTGGGTGTTTTTGGAAACTGGACAGAAAGTATGTGGATAAATATTTTGTCGTTTCAATAATACATAATTAGATGGTGTTATTTTGTTTCTATGTTTACTAAATTTTATAATTATAGACTAATATTTATACTCTTGCGTGGTACAGTGGTTACGAACGCCGGTGCGCTACTTGGCGTGTCCTGGATACGATTCCCAGCGGAGACTTGGAGGATCAGTTAAATTTGGCATCTGTTTCACATCAGTTTCTGGTCTGGGTGTGCGTGTCTATGTATGAGTGTGAAGCTAAATACAAAAAATTGTTTTAATTGGTTTGTAGCTTAATAAATCGATCACTCACGAATCGAAACACACCTAAACACCAAAAATCCTGGTATTGTATTTTAGTATTCGTATATTAAAAAATCGATTTATCATTATTTTAAAATTCCTCAAACACTTCATGAAAAATATCTACTAGCTCTTGGGCTATCCCTTGTAGAGAGAAAAACAGAGATTTCAACACAACACAACATATTGGTTGAACAACATAGGGGTTGAAGACAGTACTGAAACCCCGACCTACGGTACCTATTCACGCTCGAACCATCAAAAACACTATTCGATTTTGAGCTCTATCCCACAGGAATAGCGCCGCAAATTCCATAACTCATCAATAGATCCCTTGCACATTTCTTACAATCATATCTACAATTGAAACCCATGTTCATAATTATGTAAGAAAAACTTCCTCACGTGAAACTAGACAGTTATTTTCACTATGACTGATTATACCACCCTTATTGTAAAGACATAAGGTTGAAAATCGGTTGATTCGCCAGTTGTGTTATTTTGCAAACTACCCACACGTTCTAGCCGCCCGAAGCAGTCATTATGTTCGTTTTACACGTTATTAGTTTGTAAAATAAATACTGGTAATATTTTACTGAAATGCTTATAGATGTATCTGGTATACCTACAGACATAATTATAATAAGCATATACGTAGTCATGAAATTTTAATGTTCTTTTACATTAACTAATTTAAAAATCTATATTATTACCTATGCGATATGTAGGTATGCGATCAAAACTTTATTCATAAAATATAACGTTTTATTGCGCGATAGTAAGTAATTAAAATATCAGCTATTGCACCCTCAAGCCAGGGTTGTGAGGTGATTAGGGTGAAACGTGTCCGCTGTGTGCACCCCCTGGCTATAGTCTAGGGACTGGTAGTAGAAAACTACCTATAAACTAATAACTTTAAAAAGTCTGTAGAAAAAAATAACCACAAAGAGATCTTTGCCGTCATTCATACTAAAATTAATTATAATAAAAGAGACAATTCTTCAGAGAATCTCTAATCGAGGATAATCTTATAATCGTTAGATAGGCAGAACTTTGAAGACATAATATACAAACATTTATTTCTTTACAAATAATGCAAGCCATTCTGAAATGTTACTGAATACAGCCATAACAAATTTCAAAACCAGTTTCATCCGAAGCTTTAAATAAATGTCAAAATTATCGAAGATAAATTTATAACAAATTGTATCTTATCTTAAACAGAGCCTACACCAATCCTACATAAACATTTATTCATTCTTACATGACAATATCGTAATAAAGGTATTAAAGAAGGACATGCTAACTTTCGTCACCAGCTCCTAGACTATACTCACATTTAATTGATGCAACTCCAATTTGCTGCACAACTAAGTTGAATAGCTTCTAATGATCGGTGTTTTCATGCTAATTATTATATTCCAACGTTACTGAATATTTGATATTTTCTCTGAGTACCTACATATTGGTTCTAAAGCAGTTCAGACAGATATTACCGCCGCCATTGTAAACCACCATTGTCATTAACCCGTGTATCGTATCAGGGATATAGGCCTTAGTCCACTGTGGCCTACTGCGGGTTGGTGGACTTCACATGCCTCTGAGAACATTTTTGTTTGAAATAAATCGGTTTCTAGCACTAGTCTATAGTTTAACGTTTATTCTGGTAAATGTTAACCAGTTTTACTTCAGATTAAAATTTATACCCCGAAACATGCCACCCCAATAGACTAGAAATATAGACAACCAAATAATATTCAAACGAATGTTTTTTCCAATTGGGCATGTTTGAATGTACGAGCTACCGAATTTATTTGCGGACACGCCGCTAATACGACACGAATTGTCAGAGATACGGGGATGCAATTTAGTGCAAATTTAATATCGAAACTTTGTTTATTTCCATACAATCCCGGGACAAACCGGCAGTGTACCTAACGACGTACGTGATGCAGGAGGGAGGGAGAAAACATGATGGTTTTCCGAAATGTCTAATATCGAGGTTTGAATCCCAGTGGCATGCACCAATGACTTTGTAAAATTATGTATACGCTTTATAAAATTAAATATCACCTGCTGTTACGGTGAGGGAAAAACATCGTGAAGAAACCTGCATGCCTGAGAGTTCACAAAAATAAATGTACTCAAAGGTATGTAAAGTCTACCAAAGTAAAGTCTATTAAAAGTGAAATACCGTCCCCTGGTAATTATAAAAAGGCTAAAAAAATAAGTAAAGTTATTTTTTTCGAAACATAATTACAGATTTAAGTGTTATGCTGTTAGGTACTATTTAGCGCCGTATAATGAAAGAAGCGTAAGATTCAGCTTACCCTCCTGAAATTCTTTCAGTCTTTTTAAATAGAAAAACAATCAGCTTAAGTTTTATCATAAAAAGAAACTTGACATTTAAATTAAAAATTGTTTTAATTCGCAATTCATTAGTAGAGATACAACGTCACGTTCAACGTTTCAAGTGACACTTATTTTCAAATAATTCATAACTTTAAGCACGTTTAGTGCAAATTGTAGATAATTAAATAACAACACCATTTCCACTTTAAAATACTATCACAAATGAATAGTAAATTGCACGGACAGACGACAAGAGATCAACAAAACCAATTCACATCGCAGAGAAGTTCGCGTCAACTTTGAACAAGTGCCGTAGTCGCGCTAACTTACCCTGCTCGATAGGGCTGGCGCATTAATTTAAAGAATTAAAAAGAAAACTTTTATTAGGAATATTTGTTTTGCTCAAGATGTCGTTTAAAAAAAACTTTTATTCTTTTTAATTTGTTTTAATCACATTTATAACCCCTTTAATAAAACCTGACCTTCTTGTTGTAATTTTAAGGCTGATTTTGGGAATAGTCCAGAGGATTAAAAAGTATCCTATGTTAATACCAGTAATAAACTACATGCATACCAAATTTCTTCCAAATCTGTTCAGTCATTTTTGCATGAAAAAGTAACAAACATCCATCCACCTATCCCCACAAACCTTCATATTTATAACATAATAGTATAGTAGGTTTCTTTTAGCAACTTCAACAACATTTTTTGTCAGCCCTGTGTCATATATGTTCAGCGATTCAGTGCAGTCCGCGAGTGTAGAAGACAGTGTCGGTGAAGTGTCTTCGAAAGAATGTTGTAGGCTTTCCAACCGCGGTCTGCTCCAAACTTTGACTTAATACTAACATTGAAAAGACTAATAGGTATAATCTTTTTTCCGACTTCAAAAAAGGAGGTTATCAATTCGACACGTACGATATGTAATATTCTCAGAACTGCACAATACCGTACCATAATACCAAATTTTATATATTTATGTATGTACATATGTATGTATGTATGTTGATATGTTTGTCCTCGCATATCTCCGAAAGTAATTGACGGATCGTGTTCCTTCTTTTTTTGTTTGTTTGCATTTTGTTCAACTTAGGGAATGGTAAAAGTTTCATCAAAATCGGTCCAGTAGCTTCCGTGATATGGACTTACAACTAAAAATTACGAAAAAAATAGTTAAAAAATTAAACCGACATCAGAAAAAAAGTATGAATTAAAATTTGTTACACACTTTAGGCCTACTATTGTTTGAGGTTATGGTATGTTCTCTTGACAGGTAAAAATAAATGGATCATCATTGACACCGAGGCTTTACGATAATTGATCCATTAGTATCAGAGGCTTACTCTGAGAGCCGCTACCGGATGATAAGCTACTGTAGAGTCTTGCAAAGAGTTGGGTGAAGATAGATGGTAGAGTTCTAACAGCATTTTTGAAAACTCTATCATAAACAGATAAAGGAAAAAACGTGTTTTTGATTGGCTAAAGCCTTTCTATGTTACCCACTGTTGGGCAGGGATCTCTCGCCTCTACAGGAGAGGTCTGGAGTATAGTTCACCACGCTGCTCCAATGCGGATTTTTGGATAAATGGGCTAGTGGCTAACCCATGTCGGATGTTTTCAAATCGCCCATAGAGCCTCCGACGAGGTATAACGATTTTTATGTCATGTTAATGTCACCACGCTGGCCTACTACGGGTTGGTGGACTTCACATACCTTTGAGAACATTTTTTTTGTGAACTCTCAGGCATGCAGGCCTCACGATGTTCTCTTCACCGTAACAGCAGGTGATATTTAATTTTATAAAGCGCACATAACTTTTTTACAAAGTCATTGGTGCGTGCCACTGGGATTCGAACCTGGTCTCCTTGATTAAAGGTCGAATTCTAAGCCACTGGGCTATCACCGTTGTATACCTTTTATGATATAATTTCTCTTCTACCTCACTAATCTTTGCCATAACGAAGTGTGTTTAAACAAACTGAGTTTAAAGTTTCGACGTTAAAGTCCCTATTAACCTATTTTATTTGAAAGTTTTCTTCGCCGTTGAAGTGTAAGCGATTACATCCTTTATGGCTTTTGTAACGAGAGCTTTTATGGTTCAATGGTGACCATGACGCAATGGTAGAGTGGTCGCGTTATTATTTGTTATGGGAAGTCGAATAGGAGTCACAAATAGGTCGTTTACCCGACTATTGGTCGTTTGAGTCGAGATATGGAAAAAATATGATATAGGTAGGTACTAGCTTTCGACTGCGACTTCGTACCCGTTTGCGTGAATTTGATTCAGAGAGAGATAAAATCCTGAGAGATAAAAGTACCCTGTATTTTAATGCAGGTTATAATCTATCTATGCACCAATTTCATTTCATCCAAATATGTTCAGCCGTTTTTGCGTGAAAGAGTAAAAGCACTCATCTTTCCATAATTATATCCATCCTCACAAACTTTCGCATTTACAAATTGAAGTGAACGTGATATCTCTTATGACACATTCACAAATTTATTCCCTTGGAGACTCGCTGAAGGGTTTTCCCGGATGATTGGCATCTGACCTTCCCGACCCTAGCTTAGGGACCAGCAGGACCTTGGGGACTACGCCCTAAACCGCCCTAAACTATTCAACCCTTTTCTATTCGATTAATAGTGAGCACTAACAGACTCGTAAATGTTGCTGACAAGCTCGTTAAAAAAATAATTCAAATTCAAATGTTTGTTAGCTCGGGTTCCGTATGGATAAAAAAATTTTTTTTTGACAAAAATGACATGTCATTTTTACTTATAGATGTGGTGATAGCCCAGTGGCTAAGAATTCGCCTTACTCGAAGGATACGGGATCAAATCCCAGTGGCACGCACATAGGAGTTTCTTAAAAATTACGTTGTGGTAAAACTTGTATACGACCCAACGTTCTAGCTGTAATACATATAATTATATATGTGTAATTTGTGGAAAGGAAATAAAAAGCTTATTATCATTATTATATTAAACGTTATATGCGCTTTATAACATTAAATGTCACCTGCTGTAACAGTGAGGGGAAACATGATGAGGAAACCTAGATTCCTAAAAGTTCATATAAACTAAAGTTCTCCGAGGCATGTGAAGTCCAGTCCGCATAATGCCAGTGTGGTGGGCTAAGGTTTACACCCTTGTAACTATGAGTGATAGCCTAGTGATGATAGCCCAGTGGCTTAGAATTAGACCTCGAATCGAGGGGCCCGGGTTCGAATCCCAGTGGCACGCACCAATGACTTTGTAAAAAAGTTATGTGCGCTTTATAAAATTAAATATCACCTGCTGTTACGGTGAAGGGAAACATCGTGAGGAAACCTGCATGCCTGAGAGTTCACAAAAAAAATGTTCTCAAAGGTATGTGAAGTCCACCAACCCGCAGTAGGCCAGCGTGGTGGACTAAGGCCTACATCCCTCTCATTACGAGAAGGAGACCCGACCCTATAGTGGGTCATTAATGGGTTACTGGCAACTATGAGTGGAGATCTAACCATGTAGTGGGTCATTAATCGGTTACCCACATTAATATAACCAGTATGAACACCGCTTTCTAACGTTATCTATCATTTGCATCACAAAGAACACTTCAAAGGCGGAAGTCTAATCCAAGGAAATTCTAAATTACCTAACTACTGAAAACGAGAAAACAATAAAATAACAATACAAATATCGCCGCCCGTGTCCAAATATTCCTGAGATCTCCCGTTTTGGTGCCAACCAAAGATTAGCACTTAACAATAACTTCTAAATTACCTAGTACGAGTACAATAGAACGCGTATGGGCTGTACCTAAACCCTAAAAGGGAACCCTAAAAGGGAACCCTAAAAGGGAAATAATGCATGCAAACTACCAACTTTCGAATTACGCAGGTGTTCCGGGGCAAGGCTCTATGGCAGCGGTTCTCAAATGGGCAAATGGGCAACCACAAAACCTAATGGACATCATGTCATAGTTTCTACAAAGAAACAATTCAATTCAATTCAATACTTCATTGCATAATCATGAAGTTACAATGACAAGTTGCATACGTAATAATGGTACGTAAATAAAACCTGTGAGGTTTGCAATTTGGGTGTTTTTGTACGTGAACCGATTCATCAAATATTCAGTCAAAGCATTGGGTGAGAAGGAGGGGAAAAAGAGAAATAAAGGATCGTGATTGGTTAGTTTCAAATCGCGATATCCCATTTGTTTTGAACTAGTAATCTGACCACTTTGAGCTCTAAATAAATTAGTTAACAGGCAGGCATGTTTCTACTGACATATTCGAATTAGTTCCGACCGGAGATGTACAGTATGTCAGCATTTGAGAACCACAGCTCCACAATGCTAAGTATTCAACAACGGTACACGCTAAAATCAGCATTATATGAAAGCGGATAAGGGTGAAAATCTCTTGCTATTATCAAAGTAGGTACTCTTATAATATGTAGTCTTGCGACTCCTCTAATGTATTTTTCGATGTAATTAATTTGGCGGGTAATGGATTTTTAACGCTGTTGTTTCGAATTAGGGGTGCTATTCACTGATCTTGGTTCGATTCCCGGGCGAGACATTTTTTCGAAATATTTTAATGGGTATATTATGCCTGTCTGGGCTGATTGTAATATTTTGATAACGAATAATTAAGTGACATATTTTGTATTGCTAAGTGTAACCCTTTTTTGCTGATCTTTTTTAAACACTTTTTTCCACTGTTAGGCGTGGGTTTCTCCACAGGAAAACAAGATGGATTTTTTTTGTAATGTGACCTACATGCAATCTCGTTTTTTGCCACTTGCCAAATTTAACCACAAATGTAGCCTAAACCAATTATTTGCCATGTAAGATTAACATCAATTTTAGTACATTTTAGTATGGGAGAAGTGACATGAAGGAGCCAGGTCATGAAAGAGCCACTTGCATTATTTCGGTAGTTTAGGAATGAATTTGGTTGGAAATTTCATTATTGTGGGTCACAGTATATCAGTGTTGCCACTTTACAATAAAATTTCCAACCAAATTCGTACCTTAACTACCAAAATAATGCAAGTGGCTCTTTCAAAACCTGGCTCCTTCATGCCACTTTTCCCCGACATGGTTTGTTTATTAGCGTTCATTGTAAAACCGTAAAGTAACCCATATTCGTGTAAATAATTTTTTTGTCTGTCTTTGCTAATTTAAAATAACAAAATCATCGGACGGTACCAGTAGAAAACTTTGTTGTAGGTGCAGTAGGTGATTAGATTAGGCCAAAAAGTATTCTAACTCAAAAAACTACGTAGGGAAGTAAAAATAAAATAATTAACGCAATAGTTAGAGTTTATGGAAACTAAACTGAATGTTTCCACCTTATTTTCAGGTGGCCCGTCTGCCTCTTTGCCCGCTTTGTCATGTCATGTCAGTACCCATTAATGACCCACTACAGGGTCGGGTCTCCTCTCACAATGAGAAGGATGTAGGCCGCCGTCCACCACGCTGGCCTACTGCGGGTTGGTGGACTTCGCATGCCTTTGAGAACATTTTTTTGTGAACTCTCAGGTATGCAGGTTTCCTCACGATGTTTTCCTTCACCGTAACAGCAGGTGATATTTAATTTCACAAATCGCACATAACTTTTATTACAAAGTCATTGGTGCGTGCCACTGGGATTCGAACCCGGATCCCTCGATTCGAGGTCGAATTCTAAGCCACTGGGTTATCACCGCTGCCTACTTGCCCGCTTTACTTACGAAAAAAAAAACAAAATCGTGTATAAAAAGCACCACATGAGACCGTTCGCTTCCGTCTGGGCTGATTGATGTTATGTTTTCGCCGGGAATAATTAATTAGCTCGAATGGGAAGGTATTTGTACCGCGTTAAAAGGATTATGGAGTGTTTAAAGGAATTAATTGGTGCAGAAATCGCGTTAATTACTGGATTTTCTGAGGGTTTGGGATTCCGTGGGTCTTTTTGTCTGTTTAAACTTTCCATTTTTTTTATAGCAGTGGAGTAGCAAAATGGCAAGCCAACTGAAGTTGACTGGTCACTGCGGTCCATGTCAATTATTTTTTGTAAAATCAAAGTCAAAGTCAAAGTTAAAGTCAAAGTCAAAATATTTTTGTAAATCATTACATGTGCACTTAATGTAGTAACTTAATGGAATAGCAAAAATGCTTGCAGTCCGCCTGATAAGTGGTCACTGCAGCCTATGGACGCCTACATTCAACCTCAAATAAAGAAAAAGATCCTATTTGACGTTGTATGGGTGCTTTGCTTAAAGTAAAGCCGGAACACAAGACCTGAAGAACATTTGCTTTATGACGGGTTAGGAGGCTGGCGGTAAGTCACCTTCCCGGACAAGCTCATAAGCTACTATGGCCCTCCCACCTAAACTGGTAAGGGCTAACGGCGGGTTAAGAGGGTGACGGCAAGAAAAATTAAATTGTATTCTAAACAAGGCACCTTCTGTAAGACAGCCCGACTCGAGCTTGACATTTTTACGCGAGGTGGTTGTGTTAAGTTATTTGAGTGTTAAGTTTTTTGTAATGGAGTAAGGGAGTAATATCGTTTTATAGAGCTATTTATGTGTTAATTGAATTACTAAGTATCCCAATTACGTAATAATTTCTGGACGATAGTTTAGTTTGTTTAGATGAGTACAATTTCCACCTGCGACTTCGTCCACGTTCATGAGCGAGGTATAAAAAGTATCGTATATATTAATCCAGGTTGTAGTCTATCTATGTACCAAATTTCATCCAAATCTGTTCAGCCGTTTTTTCGTGAAAGAGTAACAAACATCCTTCCATCTGTCCACCCATCTATTCATCCATTCTCACTAATATGTAGGCCGGAATGACCATTTAACACTGGTATATGTTTCAGGACATAATGTGAGCTGGAATGCCCATACATAATTATGGTATAGGTATGTATAGGATTATCCTAGCGGTGATAGCCCAGTGGCTTAGAATTCGACCTCGAATCGAGGGGTCCGGGTTCGAATCCCAGTGGCACGCACCAATGACTTTGTAATAAAAGTTATGTGCGATTTATGAAATTAAATGTCACCTGCTGTTACGGTGAAGGAAAACATCGTGAGGAAACCTGCATGCCTGAGAGCTCACAAAAAAATGTTCTCAAAGGCATGTGAAGTCCACCAACCCGCAGTAGGCCAGCGTGGTGGACGGCGGCCCATATTCCTCTCATTGTGAGAGGAGACCCGATCCTGTAGTGGGTTATTAATGGGTACTGACATCCTATACCATAATTATGTATGGGTATTAGGATACCTTTGGTAGCTCATTAGTCAATAACGATTTTTCGCTGGGCAAACCCCTTTAAAACTCCTACTTATTAACGAAAAAAGCCCACAAAAAAAGTGTAAAACCGTATCTTGCGTTAACCCCAAAATGCACAGGCTCGCGTGACCCAAGCAATTAATACCCAAACACCGGCCGCACGGAGCGACATTTATCTAAATTGTAAATGAGCGCCCGATGTGTTAACTTCCACCATGAAATGTATCATACGAGTAGCTATAATTAGGCCGATTGTTTGTTCGTACGTCACGCATGTCCTACGGTAAAGTCGACCCTCGGTTTAAATAATTTTACGCGCCATAAACATCTTGAGTGTTAACAATGTACTGATTTTTAAGTGGTATTCGATGGGAGATAACACGGAAAGCGGTGATAGCCCAGTAGCTTAGTATTCGACCTCGAATCGAGGGGTCCGCGTTCGAATCCCAATGACTGTAAAAAATTGTGTGCGCTTTATAAAATTAAATATGCTGCCACCTGCTGTTACGGTGAACGAAAACATCGTGAGGAAACCTGCATGTCTGAGAGTTTACAAAAAAAATGTTATCAAGGGTATGTGAAGTCCACCAACCTGTAGTAGGTCAGCATGGCGGACTAAGGCCTACATCCCTCTCATTGTGAGAGGAGACCCGACCCTGTAGTGGGTCATTAATGGGTTAGTGACGTCACGCATGTCTTACGGAAAAGTGGGCCATCGGTTTAAATATTTTTTCGCGCCATAAAAATCTTGAGTGTTAACAATGAACTGATTTTTAAGTGGTATTCGATGGGAGATAACACGGGTAGTAAACTTGATTGTTTAAAACAGATAGTGATAAACGATAAAGGGAGTATCCCTTACAAATTTATAAGTTACAATATAAAAATTAATTAACTTAGAAGGCAATAAATAAAGCCATGCTTAACCCTAAAGATACAAACAATAATGTACTATAATTAATACATTTTCAAGGTATGTAGTCAGACGTCTCACCTAAAGTTAAGTAAGTACCTAAAGAATAAATATAAATATAATAAATAATAAATACTCGTACAAAAAACGGCCGGGTCGTTCCGACCTAGCGCTGGAAGCCTGTTAAGAACCAATTTAGTTTTGAACAAGTATTTTCTTTAGATCTAGAATTTTTTTGAGCTTACCCGAAAGTAATTGGTTTATTCATAGAATAATCCCTTTTAGAATAGTAGCTTTTCATTCAATGTCTGCGTGGAAAAAACCTAAGTATAAAAGTTTGCGAATATTATTGAAGTGCTAAAATCATCTGATAGATGTCTTAAACGAGTTTTTGAAGGTGTTGAAGTACGTATATTTTTTTAAATAGGTATTTGAAATGCAAAAAAGAAATCTTTAAAATTTTGTTTTTAAAGTTCACAATATTTGTCTTTTTATTAATAAATTTAAAAAAATAAATCAACGGCATTATAACCTTTTTGGTTGGAATTTATTCTTTCTTTTGATAAAACTGTCAGTTAGATGGATTACGTTAATAATAACCGAAAAAATATAATATTTAAAAAATAAAATAAAAATTGTTATGTTGTGAGCAAATAAATTTAAATAGTAAGTATCAGTTTTTCAAAAGCATCTTCAAATATTACATTAACTTCAAACATTACAATACTATAACACAGTGTAAAGATCTTACGATAATAATTCTAGTGTAAACCCGAGAAACTGTCAAACTTGATAGCGTTTGACTCACTCTTGTCTAAATTCGACCCCATTAGAGAATTCCAAATTCCCACCCATTATCAATTCCCTTTGAGATACTCCACGCTAATTATTTCCATCAAGAAATATTCCTTATGAATAAGACAGGTTTCATTTTGATGTACAATTAAGATGCTATTGAAAATGAATGGGCGCTTCTGTGGAATAAACCCGAAATGCTGGGTTGTGGCTGTTGTGTGACTAATGTTTATGTTTGGTAAAATAAACATTAGTCACATAACACAACTAACATAATATTTTTAAAGTGAACACAAAAAGGGTGCACGCAACTGTTGGTATGAGAAATTTTTAACATATTTAATAAGGCGCTATAAAGAGAATTATATTAAATGAAATTCATAATATACCTATGTAAATTTAAATAATATGGCGATCATAACAGTAAAGGATGGCAGTAGAATCCACATTAATTAAAACAAAATGCAATTAAAGAATGTAACAGAAGGCAGTAGTTAACTAAAACACAGTTTTTTGGTATTAAATCAAAATGTAATTGCCAAAAATTGGCAATAAATGTAATATTTTTGTGCAGTACTTAAAAATAAAAATAATGGAAATAATAAGAACATAAAGAGGTTTAACATAAGGAGACTAAGCCGATCTTAAATCTTAAAGGGAGATCACAAATTGGAGATGTCTACGCCTTTTGCGTACTTGCTTTTCAGCTGTCCTTTGATTGTATTTATCATTGGTACATATTTTGGTGTAAATAAGGGCGAAAACCCAGTAGCTTTTCTATAATTCGCTTGTGGTTTGATGTTTCATTGAATGTGAATCGAAATTGCGACTATTCTTTAAAAAATACAAATTATAGGACCCATAGAGAACCTTAAATTTTTTGTTTAAGAAATAAAATAGTAGACGAGAGTAGTATCTGTTGGATTTGTGTATGTAGTATGTTTTGTGTTGGATTCAAAGGGCCTAGGACCAGGCGCATCGATTAGGGCCGGCCCATGTCCAGCAGTGGACTGCGAAGGGATGCAGTGTACTCCTCCATGCCCTGAAATCAAAAGCACTTGTTAAACCTAAAACGGGGATGATTCGTTATCTGAAGGTACTTCAGGAAAAAATATAGTTGCCTGAAATTTGTTTTTTCTAACCCCAACTGAAACACGACGAATATTCGGCTTCATGGCTTCGTGCGTTATTGAGAGAGGGTGTTGGGATCCACCTCGCTGTGAAAGGTTGCATAAGCATTTATCTATATAAAAAATAAGTCGCTGTTCGTTTGTCTCGCTAAAACTCGAGAACGGATGAACCGGTTTGGCTCATTTTGGTTTTGATATGTTCGTATAAGTCAAAGGAAGGTTTATACGGAAAATCTGAGAAGAATGCGACTAAAATAGTATAAGTTTCTATATTTGGCAGAACGAAGTGTGATGGGACAGCTAGTTTTTTTAAGACGGCCTCAATTCGTCAGCAAACAGGGCCGGATCCAGTCCCGACCCATCCGGGCTCTGTTGCTGTACAAATAAACACCGACACCTCCTGTTTGATACTTCCTCGTCCTCTAAGTCGTGTGCCAATATTTGTGAGGCTCACCTCATTCCTTACGTAGTGATGTGCTACGTATCGATAAAAGCTATCGATATTTGGTCGCAAAAATTAATGCAATTAGTAAAAATAAGAACCTTTTTTTGAAGTATCGTGTTGCAATATCCTTTAAGTGTATCGTTTTTTTAAGATTTTAAAGCACCCTTAAAAATAAATGTCACATTATTTCGACGGTAAGAGTTTGATATTTAAATAGTGACTTGGAGGGTACGATTTAAGGAAGTGTAACTTGTCATTTTAACAAAAGACTTATCGGTAGAAACAGGCGAATAGGATTATCTTTTTTATATAGTAATTTAAGTGGTCACGGAAGCCCATGGTTGCCAGCATTCAACCTCAAATAAAGAAAAAAATCCTATTTGAGGTTATATGCAAGTGCTTTGCTACACATGAGGACTGAGATTTTCGCCTCAAATAAAATACACGGCATTATACGGCAACCCTCACCAGCAGAAACATAAGACATGAAGAACATGCTGCTTATACTACGGGTTAAGAGACTGGCGGCAAGGTTCCTTCCCGGATCTTGTTTAAATAAATAACGCTTCACACTCATAGCCCCACACTAGGATTCCCTGTGTCGTGGGTGCTATGGACACACACAAGATAACAACCAACACACCCAGACCAGAAACAGAAATTCGAATTTATCATTCAGTTCCGCTGCTCCCCCTTATCCGCCCTAATCGTTCATAATTTGGTCTTTCGAACTTGACAGTGGCACACCCTGGTCCGTCCGGCCCATTTCCCTACGGTTCCACTGTTCACCCCTTGCCAGCTCCCCCACAAAGAATCACCCTTTTAGTACTTCCAGCCGAGCAGAGGCCCGGCCTGGTTCATCCCGGTTCATCCCGGTCCATCCTGGACCACCGTTTTCAGCTCCCTTATACACCCTACCAACCAACTTTTAGGTCCTTACCTAACATACTTTCCGGATACCATACCAAAAAGGTATGGTCGATAAGGGTTGACAAGGGGAGAGCAGCGAAACTGAAAGGGGCTGAAAACAGTGGGCCGGACGGACCAGGGTGTGCCACTGTTAAATTCGAACCAAATTATGAATGATAAGGGCGGATAAGGGGAGAACGGTGGACCCGTGGGACGCTAGAAACAGTGGGCCGGGACGGGCCGGGGTGGACCGGGCCGGGCCACTGCTGGGATCGAATTTACCATTCTCTGCTCTGCTGGGAATCGAACCCAGGGCCCTCCGTGCAGCGCACCGGTATCGTAACGACTGCGCCACTCAGGTCGCCGAATGTTTATTTAGATAGTATCGATATAAAATTCCCGCCACCCTCCAACACTAAGTATCGCGAATTATAAAACTCGGATACGCCGGACGAATTTCAACTTTGACGTAAACGTTTATGTTACCTTATGGTTAAATATGGGACCACAGCCATTCCATTCCCGACCTCACGCCCTGGACATAAGGTCCAAGCACCAATTTCGGGCACAATTTTACAATTATGCAAATTGTTTTGTCAAAACCCTTTTGCTGTTGATGTCCATTGGCAATGAAGACGTTTCAATTATATGGAAGTGTCACTTCCAGTCAGTTCGTTGAAGGAATTATTTGGGACACGTTAACTTAACCGTTGTTCGTGTTGCAATCTACTTGACGGCTGTATAATGGAAGTTTGTATGGGTTTACGGAAGACATCTTGCTTGTTTCAGGTTCCTTAAGACGCTTCCACTCAAGGCACGGTGATGGAATGGGTGTGACTTCTGCTGAGTTTTTTTTCATTTGCCTTCCAATGCCTTGTCAGTAATACATTAATGACCCACTACAGGGTCGGGTCTCCTCTCACAATGAGAGGGATGTAGGCCTTAGTCCACCACGCTGGCCTAATGCGGGTTGGTGGACTTCACATGCCTTTGAGAACATTTTTTTTTTGAACTCTCAGGCATGCAGGTTTCCTCACGATATTTTCCTTCACCGTAACAGCAGGTGATATTTAACTTTATAAAGCGCACATAACTTTTTGACAAAGTCATTGGTGCGTGCCACTGGGATTCGAACCCGGACCCCTCGATTCGAGGTCGAATTCTAAGCCACTAGGCTATACCGCTTCAAACCGCCGCTTCCAATGCCTTAATAGACTACAAGCCCATGAACAAAATTTACCTGTGAAATGAACCAACGTAAATAACGCTTAGAAGGCTGTTACTGTATCAGAAAATAACTCTGAGCACTATGCGGTCATTTCTGAGCGGTACACCTGGTACCGTGATCAGACCTGGTACCAGGGTTGCGACCCTTGGCTTTCGAGCCCTCCCTTGGAAATATGTGCGGCGTTCATGGATAAAGTATCTGTACTGTATATGTATACAAAAGGAAGGACCGCAAAGTGCTCAGAGTTATTTTCTGATATAGTAACAGCCTGCTAAGCGTTATTCTCGTTGGTTCATTCACGGGTAAATTTTTCCATGGGCTTGTAGTCTATCAGAAATGATAGATTGTCAGTAATCCATTAATGACCCACTACAGGGTCGGGTCTCCTCTCACAATGAGAGGGATGTAGGCCGCCGTCCACCACGCTGGCCTACTGCGGGTTGGTAGACTTCACATACGTTTAAGAACATTTTTTTGTGAAGTCATGCATGCAGGTTTCCTGTAGTGGGTTATTAATGGGTTACTGATAAGGACCACAACGGAAATTCGTTGGACGGAGCCAGGAGAGTAGTGTTGACTAGAGCAAGCCTATGTCTATCAGAGTTCTACAGTTCTAAAGGTTTAAAGATAGATAAAATATGAATCCGTTTTTAGCTATTCATATTTGCTGAGCACTTTCAATTTAAAACTTTCTAAGTAGAAATTCAATTCAATTAAATTTAATGTTGCGCCGTAAACGTCCTATGTTAGAGATCGTTCCGTTCACAGAAAAAGCTACGAAGCTTTAATTTACGAATATTACCGACGGTATTAACACTAAAATTAATACCTGGTGAATTTAGGGCGAGCCTATAATAACTTTACTGTTAATTAGCAATTAACACCAAACGTAGGACGTATCGGAAACAGATTTAATGAACGCTTCGGTTCGTAGAACGCGACGAAATTAGAGTTGTACCTATATTTATAATGTTTCCCAGTTACCCATTTATGTTTTATTGAGACTAGCTAACCCGGCCATACTTATATATTCGTACGGTGAAACCAAGTACATTCACGCAATTATTCGTTCCCAATTTTCAATAATGAACTCGTAGGGTAAAATAAAACCAAGTAATTTCACGTAATTACTTATTGCTAATTACCAATTAACACACGAAGGACGTATCGGAAACAGATTTAACGAACGCCTCGTTTCGGGCATGTGACGATATTACCGGATATTTCATTAAGTCTCAGCAGGAAACAATATAGGGACGGGAAAACTTCTCATACAAGAGACACAGACAGGTTTCGATATATGTATTTATACGTATTATATAGAAATAGAGTAGCAAACAAGCATTCAGCGCTGCTGCATAACTTTCTGCTGAGTTTTTTTCATTTGCCTTCCAATGCCTTAAGAAATGATAGATTGTCAGTAACCCATTAATGACCCACTACGGGGTCGGGTCTCCTCTCACAATGAGAAGGATGTAGGCGTTAGTCCACCACGCTGGCCTTATGCGGGTCGGTGGACTTAAGATATCCTCAATACGACCTAAATATAATATGTACTTAAACAATGTCATATTTACACGTCGCATATCAAAATGGTTACTATACAAGGTTCAGAGATGTTTGCACAATTAGCGCATCTTTAGGCGAATTCCTTACTAATGTAGGCAGAGCGAAGGTATTTCTTAAACAAATAATTGTAACGCCACCGCCGTTTCTTAATAATTTATCTTTATGCTCACACATGAGTGCCTTACTTAGTAATTGTTCAATTAATCTTTGTTAAAATATCCTACATACCGCGCGCTGCATCAAGATACTTTAATTAGAAAATGACGGTGAAGCAATGATGTTTCTCGGTACTAATACTATACTACTATAAAAAGCGGTGATAGCCCAAAAAGCGGTGATAGCCCAGTGGCTTAGAATTCGACCTCGAATCGAGGGGTCCGGGTTCGAATCCCAGTGGCACGCACGACTTTGTGAAAAAGCTATTTGCGCTTTATTAAATTAAATATCACCTGCTGTTACGGTGAAGGAAAACATCGTGAGGAAACCTGCATGCCTGAGAGTTCACAAAAAAAAAATGTTCTCAAAGGTATGTGAAGTCCACCAACCCGCAGTAGGCCAGCATGGTGGACTCAGGCCTCTACATCCCTCATCATTGCGAGAGGAGACCCGACCCTGTAGTGGGTCAATAATGGGTTACTGACAAAATACTATACAAAACGAACTTAATAATACTTCTACTAATACTAATAAAAAAGATAGGGCATGTGCTGAATATTCTATACTCAAAGTGAAATACAAACTTTGTAAGGTATGCAAATATGACGCTCATAACTATCAACACATTTAAAGACCCGAACGGAAAGAAAGAAAGGAAGAAAGAAAACAGGGAAGAAATATTTGCCAATATTATTCAGTATCGCAAGGGTTGACTGATAGATAATGTCAATTATACTCAATAAAGGCTAAATAAATAAAAAAATAAAAGCTCTCGAAAGGTGAAAACTTGTAGATAGGAGTATCGATAACCAGATGAACGAAATAATTAAGGAAATCTGGATTAAGAAAGCTTACTTCAAGGGTTCACACATCTAACAATTAAATGACATAAATTATATTAATGCAAAGAAAAATCATCCATATTCATAGCACCAGATCACGATAAAAAAATAGCAAAAGATAACAACAAATTAGAAGAGCAAACAAGAAACAATTCATAAAATATAGCTTAAATGCAGGTATCGATACAGACAAGTCGTGTAAACTTAAAATTAGCGCTGATTATAATTTTAATTCACAATCTATAGCAAACATCTTCCTCCAACATCATACTAAACTTGCGTCACTCCAATACCGATCATATCACCATTAGCCAGACCTTTTCTCAAAAGACTCCTAACGAGAAAACTCCAGATTCCAGAAGGATCCCGGCATCGATGGTCCAAACTTTACCCGGTGCCACTTAGGACGTGCCACACCTCCGCCGTAATATCTGGCAAGATGTCCTAATTAAGGGACGCGACACGGCGGGGGCATTGCGACCTTTCAATAATGAACACCGGGATACGCTTCGGCGCTGGCCAAGGCAGGAGATGAAGAGTTTGATGGAGACAAAGATAAAGACAAAAACAGTTATTTGCACGAGGTTGTATAGATAGCAGAATCGTGGGGTATAGGGAATATTTTTAAAATTTTGAGTTTCGTTTGCGGCAGTGTGGATACAGGAGATACAAATTTGAGGTGATAACCGTAGTTCACCAAAACTTAATTTCTTCCTTCCATCCTTCCTTTCAGCCCTTGGCAGTTCACTGCTGGACAACTAAGCGACGCCATTCCACCCGGTCCTGGGCCCTATGAATCCAACAGTTTCTCGCTATATTCTTCAGGTCGTCAGTCCACCTGGTCGGAGGACGGCCTTTTCTCCTTTTGCCTTCGAATCCCAATGGCACGCACCAACGATTTTCTTAAAAGTTATTCTTTATAAAATGAAATGTCACCTGCTGAAATAGTGAATGAAAAGATCGTGAGGAAACCTGCATGCCTTGGATTTCTCGATAATGTTCTCAAATAAATAAATGTTACCAACCGCTTCTTCCTTGTTCCACAAGCATACAGAATAAAGGAAAATATTTGGCAATGAAATCCTCAGCTCCCTTGTAATTGCGGTGAAGTGAGATTCGTTGGGAAAAACCGGAATTCTCTAGTAGGAAACTAAGCTACTAATAAATTTATCTGCCGTCTGTACTGTACCCCCGAGGCCTGATTAGGTTGCTTCTTTATCTTCTAATTCCCAATCGGTTCCGAATAAAATGTTAATTATAATTCTTGATTCAGTAAATGAAGACGGTCGGTTATTTTAAATGTAACATTCAGCACCTATTTTAAAATTAATGATTGTAATTTCTGT
Source organism: Erynnis tages (assembly GCA_905147235.1). NCBI lineage: Eukaryota > Metazoa > Arthropoda > Insecta > Lepidoptera > Hesperiidae > Erynnis > Erynnis tages. The sequence continues at coordinate 756,622 of LR990089.1, forward strand.
GTCTAATTCTCTGATGGCTAAATTATCGTCGGGATTTTTTTGTATTTCAGCATATTTTATTACGGTTACGTTAAAAGCTTTAATTTTTCATTCTGTGGAAGATTTCTTACAAATGAAACATTGGATTCCTTGGTTCGTTTTTAGCAGAGCAGTTACTTTAAAGATATTATGGATTTTTACTCAGTCTACCTCGTCTATTGACCCACTAATCTTCGTAAGTAATACTTCAAGCAAATGCCAGTTTCTTAAATAAACTACGTTTTACGACAACCGCTCTCTATATAGCAACATTTATCGCGTTTCCTATAAGTCTGCGTGAATTAACTTCACTTAGAGCCAAGTGCGATTTTTAACTCCTGGCGCAAACATAACGGTGACCTTAGGTGAGTGTCACACTGTAATTGGCTAGCGATTATGAACGATTTTTTATACTGTGAGAAGAAGGTTGGAGCTCGTTAGCGGCTATGCAGATTGAAGTATGTTTGAATCCTGGGCTGACAAAAGAAATAGAAATAGAAGCTCGTAGAAGAAAAATGGATTTTCGAAGACGAGAAGGAACTTTTTGAAAAAGAAGTATAGGAAAACATGTTGTTTTGCAAAGCTTATCATTTCAGAAAGCCTTTATAAATACCCATTATTTATATAAGGATGTTTAGGGAACACGATTTTTACGTTATGACAGAACAATGTACCACATGAGGTTTGGAAAGTAAAAACTTTGTTTAATTTTGCGGTCAGTTCATCGTCTTAGTTCTACTCGTATGTATATCAGAGGATTGTTTTTTCTCTACATTTTTGGAGTTTGTAAATTTGTCTGCAATGAGGGATAAAAATAACAATATCGATCGATGTTTTCGATGGACTTCGATGGCTGTTGCTCGAAAAAATATAGAAATTACCCGAAATTTATAGAGTATTGTTTACGTTATGTTGTTTTTTTCGCTCAATATAAAACCTCCAAGTTGTTCCTATTTGACGATCAGACAAGTACCGTTATGAAACTCATTCCAAGTGAACCTACGCAACCCGAGACGTTTACTTTAGCCGAAGGCCAAAACCCAAGGGCCGAGGGCCAAAGGTCTGGAATAAAATTATGATCCCGTTTCATTACTGTCTGCCCTTGCCAATTTGAAATTGGAATTAATTATAAAAGTGTTATTGAAAACTGGTATTGGCTAATGACTTTTGGATTTAATTGGAATGTTACAAAGTTAAAGGGTTTTTACAAAAATGTTATTTTACTATACTAGCTTATGCCCGCGATTACGTATAATTAATTTAATTAGTAGTTGTTTCTTGCGTGCCAAATAAGCAGCGCTATCTCCTGAGTAATAAATGAGTTTTTATAATTACACCAATCTATGCTTCATAAAAAACCTACATTGACTAAATTAAGATAATTATTAAAATAATTGACAGAAATGTCAACTGATGGATCTGAAACATCAGAAAATTTAAAACATTTATTTTAATATTTGTTACCCCTTTTCAACCCCATTAGGCGACGAGTTTCATTTGCCCCCATGTTTCACCACCTTTGGGTTTCAGAAAATCCTTTCTTATCGGATGCCTACGTCATACATTTGTTCAATTTGAGAGCTATGTCGGTTGTCAGTAACCCCATTAAGGACCCACTACAGGGTCGGGTCTCCTTCTCGTATTGAGAGGGATGTAGGCCTTAGTCCACCACGCTGGCCCACTGCGGGTTGGTGGACTTCACATGCCTTTGAGAACATTTTTTTTTGTGATCTCTTAGGCATGCAGGTTTCCTCACGATGTTTTCCTTCACCGTAACAGCAGGTGATATTTAATTTTATAAAGCGCACATAACTTTTTCACAGTCATTGGTGCGTGCCACTGGGATTCGAACCCAGACCCCTCGAGTCGAGGTCGAATTCTAAGCCACTGGGCTATCACCGCTTGCTACCTCCGCTTGCCACCGGTTACCTTCGTTCTTCTTTGGATTTCGTCGTTCTCCATTGCCTTTCAAGCGACTTTGAGCTCGTTGCTCGGACTTATCATAAAAAAGAGCTCGCAAGCACGTTTGCGACTCATTTTCTGTATAAAAGAGTGTCAAATGGATCAAGCCGTAGTTAATAAACACAAGGATAGGTATGCACTATGTTGCAACTGTCATCTTATGCCAGTAATAGGGATTATCCGTTCCTGCGCGACGACGGCTCAGCACTTGATGCGATTATGTAACTGGAGACAGACTTGCCAACTGCAACGTTTTTATGTTATTAGCTTGCAATATACATAGGGAATGTCTATTTGCAAACGTTTGATATGAAGTAATAATTTAAATACATATTTCTAAAACAACCTTTTCACACTATTCTGTATATTGGTTTTTATTTTGGTGGTTATTTTTGATTAATAACAAAATATAGTCTTTACTATAAGGCTCGTATAGCCCCGCTGCTTGAGTAGATCGCAAGCGATCGAAAGTTAAGCAACGTCGGGCGCGGTCAGTACCTGGATGGGTGACCGCGAGTGGCGAATTACACGCGCTTACGTGCTTCGGAGGGCACGTTAAGCCGTCTGCTCTGGTTGTTATCGATAAGATAGCAGTCGTTAAACCTTGTTGCAGGCCTTATTTGGATTTTATGTCTCCAATCTCAGTTTCAAATTCAAATTCAAAAGCTTTTATTCATTATTAGGTACAATTTGTGCACACTTAATGAACGTCATACATTTAACATTATACAAACATCCGCTTTGATCGCCCCTCAGGCAAAACGTAGACTAGGAGCAAAAAGCGGGCGGAAAAAAACTCCCAGCACTCTTTTAAAAATAAGTATGAATTTTAAGTTTAAGTAAGATTTGAAGAAAAAAGAGGAGGTGTAAACTGGAAGTATGATATCTGAGGAAAAATTCGAGAATTGATTCAAAGTTTAATCGAGTGCCATGTCTAAAACAATAAGGGGAGTTCATAAATCCAAACGCCCTAGAGATGCCAGTTATTTATGCGCCAAGTTTCTCGGGGACATTCTATTCGCAAAACGGCCATCGGATTAGTAAGGTAAATTGTTTTTTCTTCGGTTTTATATTAAGCTTGCGGTCGGTGCACATTAACTGTGCGTGGCGTGTGAAAGAGGCTTTTTTAAATTATAAGATAAATAATAAAATAAATAAATATTGTGGGACAACTCACACATGGCTTTCTGATCCCAAAGTAGTGAGCTTGTGTTATGGTAACCAGATAGCTGATAAACCTACATACATATATATTTTAAATACATATTTATATAGATAATTTACACCCAGACACAGAACAAACACTTGTCCTGGGTGGGAATCGAACCCACGACCCCCGGTGTAGTAGTTAGGTTCGCTAACCACTAGACCAACAGGCCAGTCATAATTTCTTATAACGTGCTAGTTATTAACTCAATAATTATTGATTTCGAAGAAAGCAATTATTTCATTAATATTGGAAATTAGTTTCAGTTAGACATTCCTGTTTTCGTGGCGTCTAATGTGTGGAAACCTTTGAACAAATTTCGTTCTCAGTCCGAAGTTAATTATTTATCGTTTTGTTTCCTGTTGTACAAGTTTTTTGTTTTTCTGTTTTTCTATTTCTGTTTTTCTGTTACAGGAGTTATTTGAATCACAAAGAGTGGCGAGCCCCGCACACAATGTAGAGTGATTTAATAGAAGGCGTGAAGTGATTTTCAACAAAGCCTTAGTGTAAATTATTACTTTTCTAGTGTCACCAGTGAAAATATTTGGGATATTTTTAAGAACATTATCCGCTTTATGCTAAGCGCATCCGCTTCACCTTGCGTTGTTTAATTCAAGTGCTTGTTATTTTATTACTAGTTGAAACTGGTAATAAAATTACCAACACATTATTTTGTGAGAACGGAATGGGTGCTTATATTCTTCTTTCTAACAATAAATACACTGGATAAATTGGACCGGCCGCCATATTGGGTTTCGAATGACGTCACTACAATAATAATTTGTTGCCATCCAAACTAAATGAGTATGCAAAATATCTCAACCGATTACGGATAAATAGTTAGATTGAGTTGCAAGATTTGAACGGATATTTATTTGTTCATTTCATTTCACTTGAGTTTTACTCTCCTCGCCAGTTTTGGCGTAATAGCATGGTTTTAGATTATAAGGTCATTTGTATGAGCTTTATTTAGGCCGTTGTCGACTAACGATGTCTGAGTTTGACGGAGTACACCTTGTTTCTCCATTCTTACTTCCTACTGCAATTATAAATGTATGTAGATCTTAGTTTTCTCTTTCACGAAAAACGGCTGAACAGATTCGCATGGAATTTGGTGTGCACGTAGTTTATAACCTGGATCAACATATTGGATATTTTATCCCCTTCTTAGCACTGTCAGGACCAAGTTCCCGGCGGACGAAGCCGCGAGCAAAGTCTTGTTCTAAGTTAAAATATGTAGGCAGGTACATCACCGAAATATGCAGAATCATGACATTTTTCGTAGCAATTGTGTTACTTTCTTAGAAACACTGTACGTGAGAGATAACTGCGAAATCTTAATTTGAATCATCTCAACTCGCACGGTGTCAATTCGTGCCAAATAAAGCTGGCTATGGATGGACGATTCTGAGACTTTAATGCGACTTCATTGTCGCACAAACTCGTTAAACACACTATTATTTTTTGGTGAAATATAATTGGAAAATTATAAACGTGAACTTTCATTTGTATGTAGGTATTTCATTTTCTTATAAAATGAATCGCGAGTATTATAATAGTATTACTCGCGTATGAAACTAGTCTATCGAACCCGAAAATTCATACTTGAGTAAGCCGTATGATAATAAAGTATGTATAGTTATGTACTTGTCATAATGAATGAGCTTTTTAAATTTATATTTCACAGAAATCTACTTATAAAATTAAACCGTTTTAGTGAAAACCTATTTACTAAATTTGGTTCAATTATTTAGAACAAATAAAATATTACAGCCTTAAACACACACCACATAATATATATATTGAATATCACTGGGATTCTATATTTAATTATTTTCCTGAATAAAGAATATTAAAAAGAATAATTACAGAACCCAAACTGAACACAGTGAAACATTAACAAAAACTTGCGGATAAACAATCGCTGCTCATACATTAGTCAAGACATAAGTCGGTTCACTTAATAAGTCATTCGACAGCCCGCCTTAGATAACGTTGCCATCATTCGATAATAATAAACATGATCAAGATCGCACACTCACAGCATCCCAGGAATGTGCTGATAACGCATCAGCGCATGTTTCAACTCACAGATGATTGAATATGGGCATTTTGTAAAAATACTACTAGCTATTAGGTGAAAGAACCTCAAAACATAGTAAGCCTAAAGTACTTATGTAGAAGCTTATGGTGAAGCGGTGATAGCCCAGTGGCTGAGAATTCGACCTCTTAATCGAGGGGTCCGGGTTCGAATCCCAGTGGCACGCACCAATGACTTTGTAAAAAAGTTATGTGCGCTTAATAAAATTAAGTATCACCTGCTGTTATGGTGAAGGAAAACATCGTGAGGAAACCTGCATGCCTGAGAGTTCACAAAAAAAAATGTTCTCAAAGGCATGTGAAGTCCACCAACCCGCATTAGGCCAGCGTGGTGGACTAAGGCCTACATCCCTCACATCGTGAGAGGAGACCCGACCCTGTAGTGAGTCATTAATGGGTTACTGACTGACTTATGTAGCAAATTTTATTTCATACTTTTTTGACGTCGGTTTAATTTTTTTAATTATTTTTCGACTTGAAAAGGATTGGTAATTAATTGAACTGTTAGATTTTAGTTATCAACCTCTGCATTATGAGATATGAGATCATTTTGTTACAAAATCGCCATAAATGGCTATGAACGCGGTTAGTTATTCATTTGCAGTGTGTGCAGTTTTTGTTTGCACATGATAAGGCATTATTTATGGCTAATTTAAGCCCGCGCTTTTGCATCGCAAATACATTATAACAATAGTTAATTGCGGTATTTGAAAATACTTGACAGCAAATAAACCGAGCCACCCGCCATCTGTACCTAATACTTATCAGATTTTCTCAGGAAGTGTGAAACTTACAGCGATCATATTTATATCTACAGAAAGTGCGTTTTATGCTTATCATCGCCTGTTAACTCGTTGCACCGAAGATCTGCTGATTCGAAGTCCGCGAGCGACCTCGCGATCGAAGCCTGCTTGAAATAATATAAGCTTGAGCTGCTTCCGGAGGTGTTGTATCCATTTTTAACCGATAAAGGTGGCATAAGAACACGCGTTTGAGCAAATGATCTAAAGAAATGATTAGAAAATTCGACCACCTTCAATATCACAACTCCAGTCAAACAGAGCAAATCGTTAACATTTTTTTTGTTGCTTGATTACAGTGTCAGTTGCCAGTACTTTAGACTAAATTTATGGTAATTTTCATTGTCATTAAATACCCTTTCTCTAGGTATGTGCCACTGGGATTCGAACCCGGACCCCTCGATTCAAGGTCGAATTCTTAGCCACTGGGCTATCACCGGTTCTGGGCACTAATTTGATTACGTCGCCGATATTAACCAAGTTGGAACTTACAGAATCAATTCTACGTACTTAGTTTGATCTTCACACGGTCCTAGATCTAATTACAGTCCACAAATTAAAATCGACTCTATTTTCACTACCACAAGGTTGGTTTTAAGTTGCACAGGTCAAAATCGCGTGTTAGCAGATATTTTAGAGTTGCTATTATCAGGTCGCTAAGTAAGACAGCCGTGCGTGAATTGGTGATAATGTACTAATATTGTACGATAGAGTAAATAAGGGGCTTGAGATTTGGAGCTATGAACTTTGTCTGATTGGCGGTATCTTTACGAATGGCGGAGGCGTTCTAATTTTAAATTTCAATTTTCGAACACGTACTTTTTAATATCGAAGGTGCAACCGACGGGCAATCTGTTGTCAAACGTCACTGACCAATTATATACCAAGTCGTTTTATAAATGTCGAAGTAAAAAATAAATATCGCTTCACATTAATTATAATGCATGCATTAGTACATATTATGCCTATCAATTACACACGACCAGATCAGAAACTGGAAATTTAAACGCATCATTTAAATCCCTGCTTCAATAGGAATCGAACACAGGACCCTCCGAACAGCGCACTTACGTCTTAACCACTAAGACACTCAGGAAAATTAAATTTCATTTATTGTTGTTAAATTCATAATAATAATATGAGTTCAGACGTATGAAAAATCACTTTAAAAATAAGTTAAGAAATAATTTATAAAATAAAAACACATATTAAATTAATTGGTTAATTAAACTTAATTAGGGCTGCATCGCAAGGATTGTTGGCTTGACAAACTCAACCCTAAATTGAGTGGAGTCGAACAATTTTTTGGCAATTTTTCTTTTGCCCTCACGCTTTGCTAGTTAGGGTTGCTACCTGTCTAAAAACTGTGTATAATGTCTGTAACCCATTAATGACCCTCTGCAGGGTCGTGTCTGCACTCACACTAAGAAGGATGTAGGCCCTAGTCCACCACGCTTCACATGCCTAGAACATTTTTGGACACGTTTCCTCACGATGTTTTCCTTCGCCGTTGTTATATAAATGTTATTTAACTTTATAAAGCGCACATCAGTTTTTTTTAATGTTATCCTGTGTGCCACTAGGATTCGAACTCGGACCCCTATACGGCTATGATATACGGTTAGTATAGCAAACAGTAAACCTTGTCGGATGCCCATGGGTGTCGGATACACAGGTTGGCCACTAAGCCGCATTGGAGCAGCGTGGTCGAGTATGTTCCAGTAATCCCCCTGTCGAGGAGAGACATGTGCTCAACAGTGAGCCATTACAGGGCTGCTACCAGCCAGTCAAAAAAATTTTCAATTTTTGCTGTTTCAAAAAATTCAATTATTTCGAAATTAATTCCGTCAGTTGACAACCCTAATTGAGGCAGTTAATTTATTCGCTTTGTTCATTTCCGACCCCAGTTTTTACTTTCGTCTGTCGGTGTGTTGATTAAGTGAAAAAGGAGGAAAATGATTAATTTGCCGCCAAAATTTTATATTCAATTTATATTTAATACTAGACTTCCGCCGCTAGGCTGTCCATGTCCATTTTTTATCTGTGGATCGTTTTAACATAATGTTTTTGTATCAAAAAGGGTTCCAACTTTTTTATTTTAAAAAGACTAGACTAACGTTACAGGGTTGGATCGTCTCTAAAGCAGTATACTGACCTCATACACAATTTAGAGTATGGATGGAAATAGGCGTGGTTGGATGATGTTTGTGAGTCTTTCACGCAAAAACGGCGGAACAGATTACGATAAAATTTGGTACACAGGTAGATTATAACCTGAATTAACTTATAGGATACTTTTTCCTCGTCCGGGTTCTTTAGTTACCTAAAGTGGATGGACTTTTTTCTCCGAGTCTACGTTTTGCCTGAGGGCGGTCAAAGCGGATGAATGCAGAAATAATTTATAAATGTATGACGTTCATTAGGGGGCGTCCATAAATTACGTGAGGTGTTTAAAGGGGGGAGGTCGAGTCAAATCTCATCTAATCTTACGTTGGAGAGAGGGGGGTCTCGGCAAATATCACGCAATTTTTTTTCTGATTGAAACAAAAAAAAAATTAATTTCTCTTATAAATTCCACGGCAACCTATTTTATTGCAAAAAATTAAACCTGAATATTTTGAAAACTCACATTTTGAAAAATCTCCCGTGAGATTGGGGGATGGGGGAGGGGGTTGAATAAAATCTCACGACATCTCACCAGGGGGGAGGGAGGGGCAGAAAATTTAAAAAAACACCTCACGTAATTTATGGACGCCCCCTTAAGTGTGCACAAATTGTACCTAACAATGAATAAAAGCTTTTGACTTTGACTTTGACTTTAGAAGTCGCAGGCACAGCTAGTTATTATTACAATTTAGTATTTTTATTCTGCCAACTCGCAAATGACCCCATTGGCCGGTCAGTCCACGTTCCCACAATAACGGACGAATTATCAATTATTTGGTGTAGATAACGCAAAATGGGCTCCGTTAATATGTGGTTTAGATTGTAGCGACCCACTGCTTGAGTTAAAACTGGGACACGCAATTAGTGCCTATCAATCAATGTTATTATATTAACTGTCGGGGTAATAATATGATACTACGTTCTATGATACTACTAGTTTGCGGAAAATGTAGCAACAAATTTTATTGCAAAGACTTTTATATGTCTAGATGGACTGTCAGAGTTTATAAATGGTGCGCCTAAAATTAGGGAACTTTTATTTTGGGTCGCATTTTGGGAAGAACTGCTTCTAAATCACTTTTCAGTGATATCTTAGTAGTGATAGCCCAGTGACAAAGAATTCGGCCTCTTACTCGAGTCGAGGGGTCCGGGTTCGAATCCCAGTGGCACGCACAAATGTTATTCTTTAAAAAAAGTTATGTGCGTTTTATAAAATTAAATATTATTATCACTATGCTGTAACGGTGAAGGAAAACATCGTGAGGCATGCCTGAGAGTTCACAAAAAAATGTTATCAAAAGCATGTCACGGAGTCCACCAAGCACTAGGCTAGCGTGGTAGACTAAGGCCTACATCCTTCTAATTGTGTGAGGAGACCCGACCCGACTGGGTCATGAATGGGTTATGGACCGACTAGCAATATTACTGCAACGCGGCACACCAAATAACAATTCGCTCTATTTGAATTTTGACTTATTATTATACTTGGCATAGCGGTGATAGCCCAGTGGCTTAGAATTCGACCTCGAATCGAGGGGTCCGGGTTCGAATCCCAGTGGCACGCACCAATGACTTTGTAAAAAAAAATATGTGCGCTTTACAAAATTAAATATCACCTGCTGTTACGGTAAAGGAAAACATCGTGAGGAAACCTGCATGCCTGAGAGTTCATAAAAAAAAATGTTCTCAAAGGTATGTGAAGTCCACCAACCCGCAAGAGGCCAGCGTGGTGGACTAAGGCCTACATCCCTCTCATTACGAGAAGGAGACCCGACCCTGTAGTGGGTCATTAATGGGTTACTGGCATTATACTTGGAGATTTTTAATCACTTCTCCGACAAACTACAATAGCTTTACGGCCATAAACCTCCCGAGCGTTTAATTATTGTCTCATAAAAACGGTCATATACAATTTAGCAACTCCTCTTATTTCCAGAACAAAAAACGTGAAACTAATGAACGCCCATATTCCTCTAATCGCTCATGAGATCTACTAGTCGTGACGTTACCAAATTAAGTCCACTCAAGACTCAAATACTTATTACTCTTTGGTTATCTCTTACAATCTGTATAAAGGAGGACTGACATCTGACGGCGAAAATCGTCGCGGACTTGCACGATACCGTCGGCTTATAATCAAGCCAAATTATACACCATTTCATCACACCACGTGACCAAGTTTTGATTATGATTTCACTGTGAAATGCGTCCGAATGTTCGTTCTATTATCATATATTTATGTTATAATGACAAAATGAGAATATATGCTACCTGATTTACCATCAGGTAGCACCATCAGTGTCCACAGCCGATAGACAGTCGAATAGAAAGTCAAATATCGTGCGTGACAATTTATTGTGTGCCTTATATGTAGATAGACATTTAAGAAATAATGATAATTATGAAGAACATGCCATTTTGCGGCGGATCAATTCCTCCACAACTGAAGAAATATTTGAACAAAATGCCATTTTTATACTTACACCAGCAAACAAATAGCATAGATTTTTAATATGTGCGTTTTGCGTTCAGATGTGACTAATCCTAGCCTTATCACTGCCGATCAGTTGTCTAAGAGCCGCGTAAAGGTCATCGAAATCGTTTGGGAGATAATAAACGGGCTGTAGACGATCTGATGATGCGGATAGCATACAGATGTCAGGAAGAGTTCGTTGCCAAAATGTTATGACTTCATCGTCCATTTGATACCTAGTTGATCCTAGTTATATAAAGTCGTAGAAAGAAGGTGAACGACATAGCTCTCAAAGTTTGCAAATTAAAGTAGCAATGGCCACATCGTTCGCAGGACTGACAACCGATGGGGAAGAAAGGTCCTCGAATGGCGACCACGTTTAGGCAAAAGGAGCACAGGCCGCCCTCCTACCAGTACACTTAGTCTGAGTTTTAGCAGTTCCGAAACGAAACGCACACATAGGTACACAGCTCACCAGACGAAAATGCACAGTGTAATAACCAACAGAGGAAAAAGATTTTTAAAAGAGTTTAACAATTAATAAAGCATTACATATTACATCATACAAAAATTGCTTTATTTTTAATTAACACTCTTTCAATGTTTAATAATGTTAATGAAACATAATAACCGTGAATTGGCCGTAATGCACTGTAAAATTTCGAGCTAATACTATCCCGTAGGTTTTAAGTATTTGTTAGTATTATAATGTCTAACGATAAGTATTCATATCTCACTCCATACAAAAATTTGATTTTAAATTTTTTAACTCCTCTAAAAATCATTTACCTCTATTTGTTATTACACTGGACTCCTGTGTGGTAAGCTGTGTATGAATGACGTATCTATCCGAAACGAAACGCACAAACGTTTCGTTTCTGTATCGCTAAAACTCAGAGTACTCAGACTAAGGGTAGTATAGCCCTTCCGTACAAAATGCATCGCTTGAACCGTGATACTGAGTCTGAGTGGAGTTATGTGGATAAGACTGAGCTTGATTTAATTTGGATGACCCGAGATGTGTGCTGCGTAAAAAACTGATTTCGAATGCCAGCGGAGCAGAGATTTGAATTTTTTTCTTCTGTACCCTGTCTGAGTTTTAATACTGCCACTATACACACATACACAGCTTACTACACAGAAGTCGCATAGTGTATATCCGCTTAAGGGGAAGGGGGCAAGACGGGATCAAATATTGAATAACTTTCCTAAAAATCTGAAATAGTTCGTCTTTTAAACATCGCTCAAAAGTTGGTTTACTTACGTCATCAGTTAACGATAAAGTTGAAACTTTTGTCAGTAACCCATTAATGACACACTACAGGGTCGGGTTTCCTCTCGAAATGAGAGGGATGTAGGCCTGAGTCCACCACGCTGGCCTACTGTGGGTTGGTGGACTTCATGTGCCTTTGAGAACATTTTTTGTGAACTCTCAGGCATGCAGGTTTCCTCATGATGTTTTCCTTCACCGTAACAGCAGGTGATATTTAATTTTTATAAAGCGCACATAACTTTTTTTACAAAGTCATTGGTGCGTGCCACTGGGATTCGAACCCGGACCCCTCGATTCGAGGTCGAATTCTAAGCCACTGGGCTATCACCGCTATTGAAGACTTTTGATTTTGGAAACTTTGAAACGCTTGAAACTTTTAATATTTTAATATTTAGCAGTCGCATCCCCGTACTCCACTGAGCTTCCACTTTCTTGCAGCACGAACACGTCCGAATGGACCGGTTCGAGCGCGCGAGCGAGACCGCTAGACAGGGACGCCAAATAAACACGGAGATAACCCAATCTATACTGCTTGTTGCGTTAGCCATGTCCACATATTATCAACCTTATCTTAACAGCACAGAGTTGGTTTCAGTTTGAACGTACTTTGTACATTGTATAATCAAGGCATTTTCAACCGTGTACTCATGTAATACAGTTGAATTTTGAATGTGTTTAAGTGGCGTTTAGGATCTTTTGTTTCAGTTTGTACTTACTTCGCACATTGTACAGCAAAGTCATTTTCAACCGTGTGTGGAAGTGATAAAGTTGGGTTTTGAGTGTACTTGAGTGGTGTTTAAAATCTTTTGATTTCGGTTGTTGCTTTCGATACTAGTTGTGCTGACACCGAATGGCCAATTCTATTCTATCAGCGTTTCGACGAACCAACATATTCTTTGATCAAAATGTATATTTGCTCTGATGTTGGGATTAAAGCAAGACTTTTTTGCACTAGCTGTGCATTTGTCTTTGCCTGCTTAGTCCAGGGAGGTAAATGCAGGTTACCTTATGTTAAAATATAAAATGGTCACTGCAACCCAGGGAAAAAATCCTATCCGATATCATGCATAGCTGCGTGCATAGCATAGGCTCATGAGGACTAAGAGTTCCCCTCAAATGAACCACTTCGCTGTCCCGTGAGTCACATGTGACTCATAACCATTGTTTCCCTATTGTGTCTACTTAATGGACAGGGAAAGTGTTAAATCTCCGGCAACCATACCTCCCTAACACAATATCTGAACAACATGCAGCAACATGACGGAATAGGAGGGAGGCAAAAGAATACGGGTTGCACTCCGGGAGTGCCACAAATCACAAATATCTAAGTTTCTCTGTAAAAAAAGAAACGACATTTAAAGCATTAAAATTTAATTTTAATTAATTTCGTTTAATATAATCGCAACGTAGAATCCAAAATCACAATAATTATAATATGTATTTAGCTTTTTCGATAACAAAATACACTTATTATTTATGAATGTTACCTTTTGACAGTCTCCATAGTTACATTGACTTTCTATGCTTCTATAGTTGCGTCTCGTAACGGTGTCGCGAGTCCAGAGATTTTATCTCATCTAAAAATATTTGTACCGCGCTAAAAGAAGTTTTCATTTCAAAATACCTATTACATAGGTACTACCATCTGCCATTTTAGAATTACACTGAAAAATATGGTCAAAAGCAAGATAAAAAACCTTCCGCACTATTAATTAGTATTTATATACCCCTAAAGACTTATTACTTAGCTTTAAACTGTTCGTAGTAAGTCGTGAATCGTTTGAAGTCGTGGGCTCGTTCAAACCCGTTTAAGAACTGGCTCCGATCAGCTGAGATACAAGCGAGCTTTAAAAGGGACAAAAGGGCCAAATAATAACAAGAAAACAGGTTAAGTTACCAATGTTAAAATAGGAGGGAAAGAAATTAATGCAAGGTATCGACTAGTAGGTGCTTACAGTTCATTTTTATTATCTTGTCTTAATATTTGGTAAACAATCTTGGCACTACTTTTTATTGAAAAAAAGTTTAAAATTGCTTTAAAAATAAATTTTAGTTTCTAGAAATCTCATTCTGTATTAAATGACGATTTGTTTCTAATTTTTATAAGTTTTTGTCTGCATTAATTATTTTTTAATCACAAATTAAAATAAAAAGAAATGCTATGATTGTTTACCAAATATGACAAGAGAATAAAAATGTACTATAGAGTAAAGGTAAACTTCTGAGTGAGAAATAAGAAAATAAAAACCTAAGATTTTAGTTGCGATTTTACCAGTGACTTAAAAGGTCTATTTTGTCAGTTTAAATTTAAACATTTAAATGAAATTAAGGGGAAAATAATAAACTAAATATATTTTCAATAAATTAAAGCAAATAAATTGTAATAAAATACAATACAATTTATCCAAACTACTATCCTACAGGAGGGTGGCTACGTTCCCTCCTTGGATAGCAATCACTTTGCGCAAAGAAGGATCCAGCCCTTGGATCTCTTTTCCCACTTTTTAAGTCAATTTTTAAGTTAATTTTTAACTTGATTCCAATTCGAATTGCACGTCTCTGGACAGAGCGGTAGGTAACTTCTCTTTTGGTACCTAAATCCAACTTCACATTGGTTATAAATACTCATATCAATTAATAAGGTTCATTTCACATATTTCTTACTCTTCCTCAAACTTCAATTCGAATATAGTTCGCTGTATCTCGGGCACATCTCAGCTGATTCAGAGCCTGTTTCTGAACCGGTTTGAACGAGCGTTACAACTTACAGCGATACACACGTAGCGTTGGCAAGCTAGGGTTAAAGCTACGACTATAATAAACGTATGGATACGTATAGGTTAGTGTAAAGCTTAGGTTACTTGTACTATGATTAATTGATTGTGGCAATGTATTATGATATAAGCGCTGATACGTTACTTTACTGTGATAGTGACGTTACTTTCAGCTCTTTATCGAGGGGTCCGGGTTCGAATCCTATCGTACCAATGACCAAGTTATGTGTATTACCTATATAAAATAAAATATCACCTGCTGTCACGGTGAAGGAAATGTCACGAGGAAACCTGCACGCCTGAGAGTTCTGCAAAACATGTTAGATCCAGCAACATCCTATGTAGTTAGGCATGAGGGACTACGGCCTATATCCTGCAGTGGGTCACTTATGGACTACAGACTAGGACTATGTTGCAGGTAGAACTTTAGCTCAGAAACCATTTGTAGCAAAGAATAAAGTAAGTAATTATCTGTGTATCATTTTAATTAGTGCAATTGCCGAAGATGAATCCTTTCTTTCCGTTGGACATATTATACTTGGGTCTTTTATAACCGATTGGTGTTCGATGAAATTTCGAAATAAACTTGTATTGTTCTCAGAAGAATAGATGCAGCTACGTACAGTTGTAGACGGACAAAAACTACTTTTTAATGAAATTTAACATAAAAGCTTTAGAATAGGCATGATGACAGTAATCAAGTATCGCCAAAATATTTATCTGATCTAATGAAATAGGATTCAAAGATTTTAAAACATGTATTTATTCTCTTATTAATGTCGAGATTAATAATTTATTTGTTAAAATAAATCTACAAAATACAACAATCCGCCATGATAGCTTAAACACCCATCAGAGCGAATTACATCAATTTATGTCACGTCTTAGTAAACGTCATTTTTTTCGTAAGCATATTATACGCGATCTCTGCATTTTTTACCGAGCCGTGACGTAATGACAAACGCCATGACACGGGCGAGCGTTTTGGAATGAATTTGAAACTTAAAATTTAAATGTACTTTTATTGCACAAAAACATTAATTTTCTACAAAAATATGATATATTTTAGACATAATAAAAACTTCTGAATATTATAGAAGAGATTTTGAAAATTAGTCATCATGCCTATTAGAAAGCAAAGCTAAAGTCAACTTCTTAATTTGCATACCTGAGAAGGTGAATATGGATTGATCAAAATGCCCTGTAAAACCAATAACTAACCCATATTCGTGCAAGTAAATGATTTTCATTTTCACTTTCATTTTCAAAGCTCTAATAAGTAAGTTATAAATATTTTTATGATTTTCATTTTCATTTTCACTTTCATTTTCAAAGCTCTAATAAGTAAGTTATAAATATTTTTTTAATTTTCCCACCCTCAGGTACCTATTGTAAAGTTCATTCGTACTATGGTGTGTATCTCGGGAACATCAGCTGATTGAGAGCCTGTTCTCTAAACTGGTTTGAACCAGCCTACAACCTACAGATATGGTAGCCTGGACCAACGGAGGGTTGACTATAATCTGTATTCAACAGTATTATACAGTACGTACAGTGTATTTACGCGGTGATGGCCCAGTGGCTTAGAATTCGACCTCGAATCGAGGGGTCCGGGTTCGAATCCCAGTGGCACGCACCAATGACTTTGTTAAAAAGTTATGTGCGCTTTAAAAAAAAAAATATCACCTGCTGTTACGGTGAAGGAAAACATCGTGAGGAAACCTGCATGCCTGAGAGTTCAGAAAAAAAAAGTTCTCAAAGGCATGTGAAGTCCACCAACCCGCACTAGGCCAGCGTGGTGGACTACATCCTTCTCATTGTGAGAGGAGACCCGACCCTGTAGTGGGTCATTAATGGGTTACTGACAATTAATAAAAAAAGCACATTTTCATAATTATTTATTATTATTTATTATACAACGCAGCCTACTCGCCGGCGTGAATGATCTCTCTTCATAATAACTAGTTCATTTTCCATAACGTAAATAACCTCTTTCATGAGTTTTCAATCCTTTAATCTTTATTCAGTTTCAGAACTCAGTGCTTCTCAACTTGCGCGGGATCCCTTAATGAGTTACTAAATTAGACGATCCCAGCCATTAGTATAAAAGACTACTTATTACTATATCCTATATAAAAACGTCGTAACATGTCGTTGCAGGGACATGTTATAATCGCCTGATAAAGTGTGAAAAATATGGGCTGAAAAACATGACTGAAGAATAAATATTTCTGAAACATTAAACGACAAATGATCATATATTATGACATGTAATATCATATATTGCTGTATGACAGAGTTTCTCAAACTCTCGGCTCCACGTACCCCTGTTAAAGATTCCAGTGATAGCGAACCCCTTAACTAACTAATTAAATCCCCCCTCCTATCCGCCCAAAGAAAATAAAATTGATTGCTGAAGAAAATAAAGTTTTTATTTCAATAAAAGGTAACAAATAAAGTGCCAAAGGAAATATTATTTTTATGGCTGTTCTTGTTTCTTTCACAAATGGATTCAATTTTAGGAGTAATTTTGGACAATTTTAACCTTAATTCTGACTCGGCATCAAGTCGATTTCTGTATTAAGTTTTTATAAGGGTGGATGGAGGGATGGATATATGTTTGTTACTCTTTCACGCAAAAATGACTGAACTGATTTGGATTAAATTTGGTATGCACGTCTGCACATAATTTATACCCTGGATTAACATATAGGATACTTTTTATCCCTCTCTGGACCGAGTTCTAAAATCCACGCGGATGAATCCGCGGGCAAAGTCTAGTTCTCTAAATCATGAAATCCTAGGCGATTGGAATTGGCATTTATTTATTAAAAAAAATTATACTTGTAGGATGATTTTTTTTATCTTGTTTGTTTATTATTGATTGGTAATAAGTGAAAAGGGCCTTTTCTTTGGGCCCCCTCAAGGTCTCGATCTAGGTTGAGAACCACTACTTTAATTTAAACTTTTTCACCGTGTTTTAATTCGCGTTAAGATGCGCTTTTACTGGAACCTCCATATTTCAAAAGCCTGTAATATTATAAATTCGTTTCGTAAGCTTTACATCCGTTGAGTGCTCTTGATGCTCTTGTCAGACTGTAAGAGTGTAAGCGATATACTTTTATTTTGCCCAAATTCCAATGTGTGAATGGTCCAAGCATTTTGGGCAATATACGTCAAGTATATTTGATAGCATTTTCACATTGTTGGTAGATAACTTTTTTTCTACTGAACGCGTACAGAGTACACCATATTGATCAGTCTATCTGATCTAAGCATGGACAGAAAGACAAACAAAAATTAATGTTGGTGAACGTAATGTAAAAGCTCCTTTGAGCTTTTTTCAAAAGCCGTTAGAGCTATTTTTCAATTCCATTTTGTAATATTTATTCTAACTGCACTAGGTACAGTCAGCCCCATAGTTACAATACCATTAATCACTTTGAAGTTGTATATTCTCAGTTATATACAATTATTATGTTTGATTAACACAAAATTTAAACACATTAAAAAGGTTTAAACACAAAATTTAAACACATTAGTTATAAGGACTGTTTGATACCCTGACATTTAATTTTTATATTGTATTGTATATTTGATAGTTTATTATTAGGTAGACTTAAATATAAAAGTAATAATAGTATTGCGTTGATGTTAATTGATTTATTTCATCAATCCATTGACTACCATAAGATTTTACTTTAACATGGGATTAAATAATGTCGGATTTATTTTTTTCTGCATAATTAGGTCATAATAATGGCAACACTTATTGATATTTTTAGAACAATTTGCTACAATTACGAAGCTGACTGTACTTTTCTAAAGACCAATACTGAAATTGCATCTTTTCAGTTTGAAAGATTGAAGTTACATCTCCATTCAAAGTGCACATGAATATTTTGGTTCAATGAGTGACTTTGACTTTAAAACCTTTACCGTTTTATGCAAATTTGACTCTAAAAGGAGTCATGGACCTCAGACAGGATCAAAACTGTCTGAGACTGTGTCTGCTACTTAAAAAAGGCTTAAAAGGTCGCCGCAAGCTTATTTTAACAATAAGAAGTCTTCAGCCGAAACACGACACATGAATAACATGTTCTGTTATATGTACCTATAGTTATATTTTAAAAAATAAAGAAGGTTATACTTATACCCCGTGTGCTAATTGCCCGCAAATGTTGCTCGTATGACAACGTCATTTGCATTTTTGTTGCATGTTGTGTTGTATTTCTTAAAAGAACCAATGTTGTTGCCACAAATTGTTTCCTCCGACAACCACGCTTCCACACTCTTATTTCTACTCTTCTTCTACTCTATACTCTTCTCGGCAGCTTATGATGGCAACCACAGAGCTATATGGACTAGAGGACGCAAGTCTCATTACCTGTATAGGAACCAAGCGTGCCATTTTAACAACAAAATGACTTACCGATGAAAGGAAACGTTTCCCGTATCTCGTCCTCCTTATCTGTGCAGTTTTTACAACTTAATATATTACAACAAGGCATTTTTCTCTGTTTTCGATCACGTCTGCGTTCGAGAACTGAATGAAGTGGCGATAAAAGAAGACAATAGGCATGCTGACTAATTTTCAAAATCTCTTCTATGATATTCAGAAGTTTCTATTATGTCTAAAATATCATATTTCTGAAGAAAATTAAGGTTATTGTGCATTAAAAGTACATTTAAATTTTAAGTTTCAAATTCATTCCAAAACGCTCGCCCGTGTCATGGCGTTTGTCATTACGTCACGGCTCAGAAAAAAATGCAGAGATCGCGTATAATATGCTTACGAAAAAAATGACGTTAACTGAGACGTGACGTAAATTGACGTAATTGGATCTGATGGGTGTTTAAGCTATCATGGCGGATTGTTGTATTTTGTAGACTTATTTTAACAAATAAATTATTAATTTCGACATTAATAAGAGAATAAATACATGTTTCAAAATCTTTGAATCCTATTTCATTAGATCAGATAAATATTTTGGCGATACTTGATTACTGTCATCATGCCCATTGTCTCCTTTGTTACACGCGAAGTACATACACTTGCGTCCTCTAGTCCATAAAGCTCTGTGATGGCAACAGTAAGTGACTCTATGAGTGACCGCTAATGACACTATCACAGTAAAGGTTTGCTGATGTAACTATGAAGGAACACATCGTGTGGAGCCTGCATGTCTGAGAGCTGCTCCCATTATGTTCATGACATGAGAAATGTGAAGTCCAGAAGTCCAAGAAGTAGCCCAGCGTGGTGGACTAGTACTCGAGGACTAGACCTGACTCACTGGGTCACTAATGGTTTCCAGATGTTAGGCAATCGGAATATAATGCGGGTAGTAATGAAAGTGGTGGAAATTGGATGCCAATACGTTTGTTATCAAAGCGAATCATGTCGTACGGAGTCATGAGTCACGCAATCGCAGTCGTCGTGTGCAGGTCAAGGGTGACATCAGCTGGATATTCGACACCGCTTTTCAGTTGCACAGCAAACGTTTTAGGAACTAGGGTATGCCTGCGGTTTTGTCCGGATTTCGGTTGATTTATTTATTTACTAGCTTACCTCGACATTATCAGTACCCTTAGTCTGAGTTTCAGCGAGGCCGCTACTACACACACACATACACAGCTTACCTCTATTTGGGTTATTACACTGTGCGACTCCTGTGTAGTAAGATATCTGTGTGAAATGTTCTCAAAGGCATGTGAAGTCCACCAACCCGCAGTAGGTCAGCGTAGTGGACGGCGGCCTACATCCCTCTCATTGTGAGAGGAGACCCGACCCTGTAGTGGGTCATTAATGGGTACTGACATGACGTGGGGTCCTTCAAAAAGGGCATCTCTCCTTCAAAGCCGACAACGCACTGGTACTCCCCTGGTGTTGCACGTGTCAGTAGGCGACGGACAGGCTGTCAACCAGGTGTTGGTTGACAGCCTGTTTGCTTGCTCTACTTCTAAAAAAAACAATTTTTACGAACGAACAAGCTACATTTCGATTAGCATTATTGGTGAAGACGATATGACGTGACGATATAGGTACATACAACATACCTATCGTCAGCGCATCAAATGCTAAGTAAGCAAAAACTCAGTGATTCACACTTCCTTATGTTTTGTGGCGATATGTCGAAATATCATATTGCCTATGACTTACATCATTATGAGTAATGGTTTAGGTTTTGTGTAACGTTTCCTTTAATCGGGAACTAGATTATAACTAGATATGATTTGGTTTTTAGCTGTTTCCTGTAGCCGTTTTATGGCCCGCTTTTGGGCACGGTACTCTCCTTCCAATAGCGCCGGGAGCATATACCACCACGCTGCTCCATTGCTGATTTGTGGAGAAACGGGCTAGTAGCCAATCCGAGTCGGATGTTTCCTAATGAGGTATCTGAAAAGGTTTAACGAATTCTATTTTGGCTATAACAACCGGAACTGACGGCTTAACGTGCCCTCCGAAGCACGGAAGCGCGTGTAATTCGCCACTAGCGGTCACCCATCCAGGTACTGACCGCGCCCGACGTTGCTTAACTTTTTCGATCACATGCAATCTATATATGTACTCAAGCTTCTTGTCAGTAACCCATGAATGACCCACTATAGGGTCGGGTCTCCATCTCGTAACGAGAGGGATGTAGGCTTTAGTCCACCACGCTGGCCTACTGCGGGTTGGTAGCTTGGTTGGTAGCTCAAGCTTCTTACTGCTTGTTAACGATGTTTTCCTGTTCCGTTGCATTTAATTTTACAAAACGTTAAGGAAAGGTATTGGCGCGTGTCACTGTGATTCGAACCCTGAGTTCTCGAGTGAGGGGCCGAAATCTTAGCCTCTGGGTTATAGCCGCTTTTTACCTGGTTACCTTGTTGCCAGGTTATTTACATTAAATAAATCACCGAAGCCAATAAAACAACCCAAACGCAAATCACAGTCTACTAAATAAGCAACATAATTATGTATTTCCGATTCGATATTATCGAAAACATTTCGCATCACGATACAAATCAAAGAGGTTACCGGTGAAAATTCTCGATTTCGCGTAGGTAATCGAAAATTGTAATGAAAATCGAATCTGCGTCCCGGAAAATAAAATCCTTCCCAATTATTGGTACATGCGCGGCGACGTAATCTTGGTGACAATTTGACGTGTTAAAATAAGATTTCCATCAAAAACATTTAAAGTGACTGCGAGCCATGTAAAGTACTTATTCCACTTAGTCCACCACGCTGGCCTAACGCGGGTTGGTGGACTTCACATGCCTTTGAGAAGGTTTTTTTGTGAACTCTCAGGCATGCAGGTTTCCTCACGATGATTTCCTTCACCGTAACAGCGGGTGATATTTAATTTTATAAAGCGTACATAACTTTTTTACAAAGTCAGTGGTGCGGTCGAATTCTACGCCACTGGGCTATCACCGCTGCAAAAACCCTTCAATTAAGAGGTTGAATTCTAAACCGCTGGGCTATCACCGCTTTTTATTACTTAAAATTTAATATATGTACGAGTAAGTACGGTACTCGAATGCCAAGCCCTTTTTATCGCTAAACCCTACTTAGTTCTTAGCTCAAATAAATAAAATAAAATAAAAAAATAACGCTTCACACTCATAGCCCCACACTAGGATGCCCTGTGTCGTGGGCGCCATGGACACACACAAAACAACAACACAACACACCCAGACCAGAAATAGAAATTCAAATTCATCATTCAAATTTCTGCTCTGCTGGGAGTCGAACCCAGGACCTTCCGCGCAGCACACCGGTGTCTTAACCACTGTGCCACTTGGGTCGTCTAGTAGAATATAATAGAATATAATAAATCATCGGCTCCGTTCGGAGTTTATTTTTTCGTAGTAGAAAGTAGCGAAGTAAACTTATTTCTGCCGGCTTGAAGGCATAAAATACTGCTTTACATTGAATGCACCTTTGGCTTTCGGTGAAGGCAAAGTTTAGGGGTCCTTAAAGAAAGCTCGTATGCTGAATTCGTTATCGAAAAATGTTAATCTTAACAACAACAAAATTTTCCGTCAACACCCCACAACATCAACAAAGAATTAAAAACAACTACTAATTACAAATGAATAAAATTCGAGTGTCTGTTTTGTCTGTCTGTCTGTCTGTTTATTCAGGCTAATCTCTGTAACGGCTGAAACGATTTTGTCTGGACTTTCAGTGGCCGTTTTTGAAGTCGGTTAATACCTAAAACGTATAAATAAATATACAACAAATACTTAGTGCAAACAAAATATATTTAAACCTATACAGGACCACCTATCTACCTTTTGTAAGACGCACCTGACCAATTTTTCGACCAACATTAAAAATAGCTATTCCTTACCATACGCACCATACATAGCTATAAGTATACCGCGACATCTGCCGCCCGCATCTAGACGTTCATAATGCATATTTATTACTAGCGAAATAGAATCCGTCAGGTGTACAAATCTAATTGTATGTAGGGGATGGTAGTCCAAGTTAGAAGATATTGAGAATTTATTTATTTAATGAAATTAAACTCTTACAGTAACATTAAAGGTTGCTCTTCGTAGTGAAGGCACGCCTATATTCGATTCGACAAACACAATTCATTAAAACAATTTAAAAAATCAATATTTTTTGAAACATTTAAACGCTGATAATAATTCATTGAAATGACAGTAATAAAAATTCACTTGGTTTGATCTTAAAGCTTATATAGGTTTTCTTATAAATTAAGACCAAGTAAACAGACAGATAGGCCACCTAACGGTAACTGATCACCGTCGCCTAATTGTAACTCATTAATCAAATTGTCGATCCAATAGGAATCGAACCTTGGGCCACAAACGGCGAACCAATACCAAACTTTATTCCGCAGTAACTTATTATCTAACTATTGCGGTAACATATCACTAATCTTTATTCAAATCTTTGCATAGATTATCTTAGTTTACATGTCATCATCAGAGGCATAAGTCCATCACAACAGGGATAGATAAGGACTTACAACAGCATCCGCTTCTGATCTCACTAATCCCAGGATTATGGCATTATGTAAATCATAACCTATATTGATAGTAAGGAACTTGTATATAGATAACGGTGCGCAGCAATATAAGTTGCATTTTTACTAATCTAAATATGTTAATGTAAATTAATTTGTTTCTGTGATTTCTTAATGTTTTTAATTAGTACCAAGAAATTAAGGACTTATTATGCTAAATAGTGAGGGTATAAAAATTGAATTAAAATTATTATTGTTGCTATAATTATTATAATGTAAAAGAGGTTCAATTATACGGTGAAATTTTCTTTCGATTTAGATTTATAATTAATGTACACATACAGTAACATAACAATACAATTTTTATAAGTAGGTCGTTGTACCAAGGTAATGCTTATTTCTAAACATATATCTTTCAGCACATCTCAGACTGGACAAGGGTAACCAAAAGTGGTTCTTTTCTTAAGTATCCCATTTTGTCCCAGGCTCCCCTACATCATCAGAGTTGGCCAAATACTGCTATCTCTAACTGGTCTGGTGACAACGCTGTAAATTTTCCACCATTGATAGGGTGCAACCCTATTAAGTGTAAATATTTTTTATATTATTTTTATAATAAGATCACACAAGGCCAAGGTGAACTCTGTATTGACATGACATTCAGGCTCGCCCTCTAAAAACTATAAAAAATATTCCATCACCTTATAACAGCAACTTTTATTATCTGTGCATAACATTAACATTACGACATAAAAAATTCATTACACGTACAGCGTGGTGCCCGCGACTTTGTCTTCGTAAAGTTAAAGTCAAAGTCACAAAAATTTATACATCTTTTTATGGCCCACCGGGCATGGGGCACTGTTGGGCCCCCACAACAGGGGCACGCCTGGAGCATACTCCACCGGATGTTTTCAAACCGCCCACGGGGCCTCCGACAAGGTTTAACGACTGCTACCGTATGGATAACAACCAGGACCGACGGCTTAACGTGTCCTCCGAAGCACAGAAGCGCGCAATTAATTCGCCACCGGTCACCCATCCAGGTACTGACCGCGCCCGACGTTGCTTAACTTTTTTTCATCGCTTGCGATCTACTCGTTTCGTTGTGGGTGACTCATATCTAGAAGTGGGCCATGAAAGGTTTGCAGCCCGAACGGCATAAGTCAGTGGACTTAAGTCTCCCTTCTCATTGAGACAGTCCAGAAGTCTCCCTTCGCATTAAGAAGAGAGACCCGACCCGACTTCACAGTGGGTTAGTAACGGGTAGCAGACAAAGTCGCGTTAAAAAAATATAATAAAAAAATTACTTAAACCGACATCAAAAAAGTAAGAAATAAAATTTGTTACACGACGTACTTTACCTACTATGTTTTGAGGCTACAAATTTTATTTCATACTTTTTTGATGTCGGATTAATTTTTTTAAGTATTTTTTTTTCGTAATTTTTAGTTTTAAGTCCATATCACGGAAACTACTAGACCGATTTTGATGAAACTTTTACCATTCACTAAGTTGAAGAAATGCAAACAAACAAATAAGAATGAACACGATCCGACAATTAATTAGTTTCGGAGATATGCGAAGACTACTACTATATACGATACATAATATACATACGTACTTATACATACACCCATGAGATTTGGTATTCTTGTTTGGAAGCCGTAATAGACCAACATAATTATGTAAAAATTGTGCAGTTCTGAGAATTACATACATACATGTCGAATTAAGTAATAACCTCCTTTTTTGAAGTCGGTACAAACTAGTGTATAGATAGATAGTGTAATCAGTCCCTGTGACTAGTCACCTACTAGGTCGTTCAAAGGCAGACGGATAGTGACTGATAGTCTCAGGTTCGATGCTCTGTTAATACATTATGCATACCTACACCGTATGCACATTGCACTCTGTTTGTTTTGCAAATTACGAAACGCTGTACACATGATAAAATGTATTAATTTGAATGTGCAATCGTTATTGTTCGGTTTTATTTATGGAAATTCTTGTTTTCTTTTTTTTTGTAAAATTTAAAATTGAAAGTAAATCATTTTTATTCTTTGTGGCGCAACTTTGTTGTAGATTTAAAACGTAGAGTGGAATAATTAATTATTCATGTAAAAAAAAATATTATTATTAAATTTTGAATGATTTATTTGATAAAAATTATTTAATTCTAATCATTTGAAAAATGACGATAGAAATTCTATTTAAAATAAATTTCATTCAATTAATTTTAGGATTCAAACAAGTATCCAAAAGTTAATTTTGAAAACATAATGATTGTTATATTATTATTACATTATCATAAGTCTGGGCATACAATACATAATTATAACATTTTTAATAATTAATTATCAAATTCAAAATAAGTGTACAACACTAAGTCTTGATATGTAATAAAAATTACAGGTCATTACAACCAATGAAGTTCAAACGTAGAATATTTCACTCTTGACTTATAACAATCAAATAAAACATAACGGCGAATTATGCGGACGGCGGTTATTACTGCTAGTTAGCGATTCTGACATCAATTTCGCACATAACTAAAAAGAGTAATTTGATAAAAGTTTATGACACATTATATTATAAACAACACTTAACTCGCATCTGAGGTTAGGTTTAACTACTCGTTTATAAAACTTAAACTTTTTACGACGTAACTGCGAGATTACTTTAGCTCGTTACATCTTTTATTGCTCATTTTAAGTTTTTCAGTTTTTACTTTATAAAGTACCAAGTTTCAAGTATCGGTAGTGAATATTGTTTTGTAGATTGTTAAGAAGAGAAATTATTAAAACTTGATTAATATTTGTACGAGAGTAAAAACCTTCCAGCCGGTTTCAATATCCTATCGTGGGATTAAGATAAAGTAACTACAGTTTGGTTACCAAGCAACCTTTATTATTGCCAGTAACTTGGCAACCAAGATACTCTTATCAATTCACTAATAGGGGTAACGGGCTTTCTAAGGTTGGCGATTAAATATTTATCCCGCTATTAATAAATTTTAACCCAACTATTGGGTGTCTGTTCATTATTATAATAACAAATGTGACTGTCTTATATTATTGCTTATAAAATAGAATAGTGGAAATTAATAAGCGGTAGACGATGCCTAAAACAACAGTCATTCCTTATTTCCTGAACCGATTATCTTCACAAGGACTGGCAATTACGAGTTTCGTACATCGCAACCACACCAGAAGTCATTAAACGGAGATACGGCATGACGCGTGCGATCATCAGCGCGCGCTCGGCCCGAGTGCGAGGCGGGGGGAGGGCGGGCGCGTGCGCGGCGCGGGGGGGGGACCCAAACAGCTGAGCGGTATATTGACAGCACTCCGCACGTTGCAACCCAGTCAGTAGATCCTCTGTCACCGCGGAGTTCTCACGTAGCCGCTTGCGATCCCGATTATGCGACTCGCCTCGCTTCCGAACTGAGCGGACGAGACCGCTGAAATTATGACTTTTGGACCGTTCGCCAGCGAAGTAGACAGCGGCAGATCGTTCGTTCTAGACCGACAATTAATAATAGTGTCCAGATATTGGGAGGTTTTCGGCGAAATACCCGCCGTCAGGCCCCGGTGTCGGTGCGAGCAAAGGCTACTGTTTTTCGGACTGATATAAAAACTTTGAGATACGACGAACTTTTAGTCCCTAGTGTTAAGTGCAATACGTGAACTGTGTTTTATTTTGTGTTTCGTTTCGGGGTTTTATTGTTTTTGGATTCACTCAAAATGGTCCCCCAACAAGTTTCGGATTTGCGATCGTCTACGCCGACGTCGAGCGGCGTCCCCGTGTTTGGGTCGCAATTGGTCGACAAAAATTCGTCGACTCCCTACACTGATGCCACACAGGTAAGTCTCCACCTAAAATTATTACAGTGAAGTGTGCAAAACAAAAAGTCGAAAACGCGACGCGAAAAAGTTTAACGGTCCGCACGAAAAGTTTCAAAGTTCCGGAAGTGACAAGAAATTCAAAAAAACGTCTGTCTACCCACTAGGAAACGTTGAAATTTCATAAACGTAAAGATTTCGTTAATTTAAATTAGTGATTTACACGTGTAGTTAATAAATCGAAAAATATAAATTTTATTGGTGTGAAAAAATTACAAATATAAATTCATAAAAAGAATAAATTATTAAAATGCGTCAGAAATAGTACAAAAAATAATGAAAATATTCAATTCGTTTTAAAAAATTAAATGATAAATTATATTATTAATGATCAATAAATTGCAAGGACAAATCTTTCAAACATTTTCAATAATATTTTTTATAAAAAAACTTAATGAATCCTAGTTTTTTACGAAATGTTAAATAATTATTTATTAGCGTAAAATTATTCACTTATTTAATTTTTTTATTAAATTGACAGTCTTCGTTATGTTTAATATAAAATAAATGGGTTTATTTATTATCAATATAGACCAGCAGGCCAATCACACTATTATCAGCAAAAATTGCACAATTAATTAAAATTCTAAAAACATTGACAACGTAAAATTACAATAATCACGTACTTGTTATAGTCAAAACATTAAAATACAGTTATCAAAATAGAAGTAAATAATTATTTAGTGTATGTACTCAAAAATTTAGTGTCAGTACTAAAACATAATTAGAATAAAGAATATTAGCTAAAAATAATGATACTGAAATCTGAAATAAAACGCACCTAAAATAAATACATACGACCTGCCATCGTACATACATGCATACGCCATAAGGAAAAAGGACTAAAGAGATGATTTGAGATGTCAAAAAAATCAGTGCAATTTGTAAATTACATTTTTTTAAGTAATAGAACCACACTTAGCTTGAACTTTTTATAAAAATTGACAAAGCATTTGTATACCTACTTAAAACTATCGCAGTTTAACTAACGCTGCCAAAAATATATTATGTACTTACTTATTATTTATTTATTTAAACAAGGCATACCAACTAAGTACATATATTACATTAAAAAACAAAAATCTTTCATAGACTTTTTACATATGCACTTAAATTACTGGTTTGCACAACATTATATAAACTGAATACAGTCAGGTGCTTTAATTACAAAGTTCCAAAAAATAAAATAAAAAAATTTAAACAAACCAACTAGAAAAATATATACTTAATTACGTATATTTATAAATATGAATACATGTATATTATATAAAATACATAAACTATGATAATAATAATAAATAATATAATTTATTTAATTTATAACGTAGAGTAAAGTAATTATCTTACAACATTGTAATTATCTTACAATGTTAAATCCACGTGTCCCTATTTAACTAAAAAATGAACCTTAATGTGCTTATTTATTTCATTTAAGCATACTATTCCATTTCTTACGCTAATTATTATTTATTGCTATTAGCTTATAACTGCATTTTAAGACAATATTCAAAACCAAATACTTAAATACGGTAGGTAATTGGTTCAAAGGGGCTTAGATATTATGTAGGAAGCGTAGTACATAGATAAATAAAAATAATGCGTAGTAGGTAGGTACCTCACTCTGAAAACGATCAAAACAAGTTAAAACGTACAACAGAAAATTGTAAACATGTTTTCAAGTCATATCAATCCTGTACTCGATTGAAAATTGGCAAGTACAAATTATATTATCGTTTCTGGGAAACAACTTTTCGCAAAAAATATTCATGGTGTTGATACAGAAGCAAATACGCAATAGCTATTGAACAAACAT
This sequence comes from Erynnis tages, assembly GCA_905147235.1. Classification (NCBI taxonomy): domain Eukaryota; kingdom Metazoa; phylum Arthropoda; class Insecta; order Lepidoptera; family Hesperiidae; genus Erynnis; species Erynnis tages. The sequence continues at coordinate 786,100 of LR990089.1, forward strand.
AATTATTATTTGGAATATAAAAAGTTGTTACAATTCGTGCGTCGATAATCCGAAAAATTGCTAAGTTCGGTATTATTACGCCGCAAAATTTTACAACACAAATAACTATGTATGTGATCTGAATCCAAATCATTTTATTAATAAACCTTAACTAGGACAGGAATACTTAGTCAATTAACTAAAACCAATGAATCTGCAGCGATTTCCAACGACGAAATAAATTCTACTTATCATCAGGAGCTATTCTTTAAACAGCTAAAGAACTTAAACACGAAATAAAATTTGTTGGCAACGCTCGAAGCGAAGGGGAGCGAACTTTTTAAAATCGGAGCGCGGCAATAGCTTTTAAAAAGGGTTGGGTTATTATCGGCCAGATAATCTTAATAAGCACCCATTGGCGCACGCTGCAATTAATGCTATTATACATCCAGAAATTCAATTGTTAAACGGGGCACCCACTGAGAATTAATGATATGAACACATGCTATCGGGGGAAAACGGGAAAACCGGGGCAAAATAAAAAAAAATCGCGCAAAATCCCAACGTTGCTACGTGACATGACTAATAAATAAAAGTGCAAAAAATTGTTAGTCATCGCTAGGAAAATTTGTATTAAGCGGCAAAATATTTAAATGACTGAACTTTATGTTCATTTGCTAACTGTTCGTAGACAAAAAAATAATTTATTCGAAGCGATTACAAATTTATAAATAAACGCTAAAGTAACTAACCGTCATACCAAACAAACAAATAATGTTGAAGTTTAATTTAAATTCTGATATGTGTATGAATTATTAAAGTTTTTGGCTGATAGGTGTTGACACTTTGTGAATAATTTGTCAAGTGTGATGGGATAATCTGAATGATGTTTAAAGATAATTGCATGAGAAGCGTTTCAAAGTTAAGACTAATACAGATATCCGTTACCATATTAATAAGCGATTAGTTTCGAATTGTCTCGTAATAGGCAATTTGGAGAGAAAATCCTCCAAAAGCCGTATTTTTTCCATTAATAAATTAGGTTAAGTTTAAAATTTTGCAAAGAAAGTGTTTGCAAAGAAAGTCTTTTTATAATCTGGTGTTGAATTTCGCAAAATATTGTGCAACAAATTTATACGTATGCTTCTAATCACGTAGGCTAGACTCAGAGTCACGGCAACACTTATAGTTTCCTGCGTCGAGAAATGATTACAACGAGAATTACATACGAAGAACCGATATCTATTATTACAAGAAATACGAAGCGGTTTAACAAATTCAGCGTTCGTAGCGAGCGGAATCGGAAACTATTAACATTTTAATCGAAATGGAAGGATAAAGTTTTACATCTGCGCTCTTGAACACTTAGATTAGCCAGATTAACTCCGTTCTGTTAATGAGAACGTAATTTCGAGGTGGAATTTTGCTTTACTCTGTCACGTGGTAGTAAAATAATTACTTTACAGTGTTATTGAAAGGAAACAAATTGAAAATTCACTAAGACACTTAAGAACAGGAAGTGAAGATCTGAATCAAAGGTAACATTAAAAGGTCATTATTAAATGTGTCTGATCAAATAAACCGAGTACGAAGTTCAGCAATGATGCCCACACCATTGCAATCAGACGTGACGTAGACACAACGTAAATGTAGAGAGCAATGACACCCGATATGATTTTTTTCGCATTATCGCGCTAAACACACCCGAACACGCGATTGCGTTCGCAAATGAAGCTATAGCAGTCAAAACAATCGATAAAATAAAAAAGGTAATGCACGATTTTACTGCGAAGTGGAGGATCGAGCGAAATATCCGTAAAATGCGCCGGCGAACCCAGAGAGTGCATTAACATTTCAATGTCAACTCGTAATATTTTTAGTCATCCTCTTTTCGTGTGTGAGTGGCCTTTCTCGTGTACACAGCGTGGGGTTCATGCGCGTACGTGCGCGTGTGTGTGATACGCGTTCACTACTAGGAAATGTTAATCTTAGGTCATTCGCGCCGCTGATTTCAACGAGCGTATTCAGGGAAACAGATTTTCGACGTTTTTCCAAACATCACTTTATCTGATTCACGAATTGTTTCACTGAGTGCACAATTACTCTAGATCTTAGATTCAGTTTTTCTAATGGCCCATATTTTTTCAGGCCTAATTCAATTTGTTGCCAAGTCGAATTATCGATGTTTTTTATGCCTAGTTCGTACTTGTAACATAAGGAAGCGATTAATTCCGATTGTATCATTCTGTAGCAGTTTATATTACAATGGTACAAGTAATTAGCACGATTTCAATAGCAATGGGATGATATTGTCTGCAAAAAGATTAATTGTCACGACCTAACGATTGAGAAATGGTTATAATCAATTATTTTATATGCATTCTTAATCAAGACGAAGTGGGTGCTAAACTTGTTAAAGTAATAGCTCCGTCTAAAGCGTTATATGGCGAAAAGTTAATCTGGCTATCAACAAATTTATTACCACACTGGGATATAAATACAACAATACGGCGCGCTATAAAAAATACGAAAAGGGCGGAGTTTGGGACGGTATAATCCGAACAGGCGAGCTACGGGTTTCTGTCGACTAAGTTTTTGTTGTGTTTTTTACTCGACATGTAGCGAACCCGAGTATAGCAACAGATCTATTTCCAAGGTTGTACCGCGCCTTGGCTTCATTTATTACTGGAATTGTGATTGTAACGTTCTCCAAACCGATTGTTAGATTATAGAGATCGACTGAAAAACTCGCCTCGCCCGCTTTTAATTTACTTTAAACACTTCCTTGAAATAAAAGGCACTTTGTGCGACCAAAGCTAACTTTTTCTTCGTGTCTGTCTGCTATTACGTGGATTACAACTCCTACTCACGAAACCGTCGTTTTGGTATTTAGTGAATTCTCATTAGGTTTGCTTTAAGTTTCAGATTAGGACTGAACTCGATCGATAAGATCGCTCTTGTGTTTTCTAATGACCGATTAGCTCGGTACGTGCTCGTAGTTGCCAGGAATTGAAAATTCAAGTCACAAAAACGATCGAAAACATCCAAAAGCAAAAGCTTAGTATGAAACAAATTTGGCGGTAATTAATTTACCGTTGCTAACGAAACTAAACGAACCATCAAAAATAAATTAAAGGGTTCAAGATTGACCCCTATCGAAATCAATTTCGTGATACCTTTTCTCGACTTTATCGTTTAGGTAAGGAAATTTATGGACTCTAATGCGATCTTGGCAGCTCGTGGAAATCAACGTTTGATTGTAAAATACGTGCCCATGTCGGTGAATGCAATTTGCTCTACACTTGTGGGTGGTGTTTTAATGGTGCCATTATGCTCGAGAACGGCATTTGTTGCACAAGCATTACCTCCGTGTAGACAGACATTACCTGGACGTTTGTTTGATATAAAAAATTTATTACACCAACAGTTATGGTATACAAACTCGATGTCATATCCTACGCATTTTTTATCAGCCGCGTCGTCTATCATTTTGTTTGTTTGTTTATCTATAACTGCAACACGATTCTTTAGTTTTTTAGCTCTGGAAAGGTTTCAATATGGTTTCAATGTGCTCATCAACCCGCCTTCCTTCAACTCGTCGTGTAGAGGTGCGCCCACATCCCTTATTGTTCACCCCTACAAAAGGTATCTACAATTTTTGTTTTTTTTAAACCATTTTCAAGCGTTTTCATTTTTTACTTTGAAAGTACAACTCAGCAGTGGTTAGCGCAAATATTATTAATTTCGATATGAGTTAGCGAGTATCTTAACGTCACCCGATTCTGAACTTGCGTAACTCGAGCCGTGACATGTGAAAACAGAAAGTCCGGTACAAATAGCAAATGGCAATAAATCCGCTGCAGCTACGTTGACGCCGGCTGAAAATCGCAACGGCTAAGTTCCAGAAACAACAAAAACGGACCATATATCTTTCAATTCCGCATAAGCTTTACTTTGCTGTAAACAGCGGTTTCAGCAAATTACGCATAAATTTATGTGAGGGCTTTCTCGTATCCAATTTTCAGGTTGAAAGTGACAAAACATTAGTTAATATTTTAGTATGAAATATCATCTGAAGTAATATAGGAACACAAAGTAGGGATGTTGAAAACGAAATAAAATATTGATGTATTGATATTTATAAAACTCAATATCACATCGATATTTCGGAAAATTTTCAGAAAAAATAATAATATATTAAAGTCAGTCTAACTCCATAATTTCAAACGCATTTTTATGGTTATCAGTCATTATTATTTTTAGGTATATCAGAGATCTTATGTATCGTTTACCATGATAATCATAGTAAATATAACAGTTTTCACTGAGATTTTTGTACATTGTACAAATTATTTTATTTGTATAAAACCGCTAGTACAAGATAACACAAAGTATCGTCAAAACGAGTGATAATAATGGACGTCGGAATTTTATGGTTTTGGTTTCTAGCTACTTCTAGCTAAATTAAAATATATCTGCAAAAAATATCGATATATCGAGACAAAAATATCGATACATCGATAGATCGATATTTTTTCACCAAGCCTAACACAAAGGGGTTCTCGTTAAATTGTACCGGCACAAATTGTCCGTTCGGAAATTCTGGATCAAAGTACGAAATATTGAAATGTTATAAGTAAGTCACGACTCGACTTTAGAACTTAGTCGGAATTACTCCGATTGAAATGTCTTTACAGCTATGATTGTTGAGGAGGCAATAAACCGAATGAGGTCATCAGACACTCCGGTAGGCAACGTGGAAACTTATTACTAGAGATGTGCCGACTATTCGTTAACTATTCTTACTTTCTTTGTAAAAAAGAAAGTAAGAATATCATGTTGTTTGTGCTCATGTGAGGTCCTTCAACCCTCATCAGGGCAGCGTGGTGGATTAAGGCCTTCATCCGACTTATTGTGAGAGGAGACCTAACCCTATAGTGGGTCATTAATGGGTTAGATCGAAGATTGTATTCCCGAAGTTGGTAGAAGCCCCGCCTTTAAGTCTCTTTCTTGATTAGGTGTTTTTGGTACCAACTTTATTGTACAAGTTTGATTGGAAAGTAATGGAAGGTCGTAGAAGCATAAAACTCACATTATCGCTGTTTTCTTTCGTCCAGTTGTTAACAATAGATTCGTTGGTCGAATTGCTTCGGTTGTTTTTTCTACGGACTTCTGGCCCTTTTTCGTGTAAATAGTGCGACTACAATTACTTTTAGTTTGTTTGTGTCATTACCTGCGTTACTTGTGTCTTTAATAACGTCTTTGTAGTATGACACTTCCAAATTTATTGTTTTTCCTATACCACATATCTATACATCTATAGATAGATACAAATAATTAATTGGAGTGTCTGTTCGTAATATAAAAATAACCTCTTTTATTACTTATATGCATTTATTATTATGTATGTATACACGGTACATATACCAAAATAACATTTTTTACAATTTTTGTCTGTCTGTTTGTTCCGGCTAATTTCTGGAACGGCTGGACTGATTCTGACGGGACTTTCACTGGCAGATAGCTGATGTAATAAGGAGTGACTTAGGATACTTTTATTTTAGATAGCGGCCAAAGTCGTGAGCACAGCTAGTGTCTTCATAAACATTTATAAGCAAACTACTCGTCGGTATAACGAGAAATTTAGCTTCGCCTTTTACTCGTATAACAGCTGTCTGCCGTCGAGAAAATATGTCTAGTATTTTTAATACAACGTCGTTTGCACAATTATTTGCTATCTTGCCGGCGAGAGATTTTGAATTTTCATCCATTTGAAATTTATGTTGAGTTTATTATGGTAAGTATAGCTTGATAAATTGCTTTAATATATCTTAACGTTTCACAAAAGTTGTTTTCACGTCATGACTGTTTATGATTTTGATGTTAGAAGAAAGAATACCTATAGAAATACGTACAAATAGATTTCATAACGTAACAACAACTTTTGAAACATTAATAGATTTTTCAAAAGGCACATTTGTTCTTTATTTGAAACTAGCTGCCCGCGACTTCGTCCGAGTGGAATTCTCAAATAAAAGAGATTGCCGAGATTTGCCGGAACAAACAGACAGACAGACAGACAATACATTATGCAATTAGTGATAAACGGTTATTTTTATATTGCAAACAGACACTCCAGTTTTATATAGATATTATAATGTCTACCTCCCTGTAAACGAAGGTCAGTTAACACAAAGTGATCAGAATCGTGACAAGCCTTGTATTTGTTCCGTATTCTAAAATCACAACCAACTACATAATATTTGCGGTGATAGCTCAGTGGCTTAGAATTCTACCTCGAATCGAGGGGTCCGGGTTCGAATCACAGTGAATGATGAGTTACAGTAACCCATTAATGACCCACTACCGGGTCGGGTCTCCTCTCACAATGAGAAAGGTTGGTCTTAGTCAACCACGCTGGCCTACTGCGGGTTGGTGGACTTCACACCTGTGAGTAAAATTTTTTGTGAACTCTCAGGCATGCAGGTTTCCTCACGATGTTTTCCTTCACCGTAACTGCAGGTGATATTTAATTTTATAAAGCGCACATAACTTTTTACAAAGTCATTGGTAATTGAACGCCTCTGGGATTCGAACCCGGACCCTTCGATTCGAGGTCGATTTCTTAGCCACTGGGCTATCACCGCTCAGCTGATATTATATTTTAAAATTTAATATGCGTACGTAAATTACTTGAAGGATGATCCGTCATTAATAAAGTTCCGTCTCCCTTTAATTCGGTGGCACGGAACACCGAAAACCATAAAGTTTACGACTCTCTCAAATTGCAAGACGCCTCGTCCTCTTGTACTTTCGAAAAAGAAATTTCTTGTCACGAAACAGTCCTATCTACCACATGCAGCGAGTTGTCGCTTTATATTTGTTTCGAAGAACTAAAGCCAGTAACAAATGGCACAAAAATGTATTAATTTTTCAGTAATTTATGTTGTTAAAATGACTATTTTTACTATTAATATTCTTATTTATTTATTATTGCAAAAACACCCATACTCAAACCCACACACTGACAACCCACGCAATTGTTACAGTACAATGCCTATCATTGCAAATTATGTTATTTCGTCTTAGTGTTAGTTGCATAACTTATAATTGTTGTTATAAAAATAATGTTTATCTATAAATGTATGGCTTTCAGCATTATAAAATAAGATTAAGTAATAATAATAGCATTAAAAACTATGGGTTTTGTGAAATCAATAAATACGTAAATAGACTAAGATAGTCGCCTCGATATGTTACGTGTTAACGTTCTGTAAAGCTTAGCCTAAATGTTCTGACTAAGTAAAAAGACGTGTTTTAGTTTCAAGTTTAATGTCACACAAATCGATCAATATCACATTGACTTCTGTCAATATCATAACTTTCTGAGTACCTACACTCTTCGTAATTCGTATCTTCGTCCGCGATGAGACAAGTGAGCAGGAAACTAGAATTTCTCTGAGCTTCAACTTATTTCACTTTATGGTCGCCTTCCTTATCAGCTCTTAGATTGGGTTTATGGCGTAATTAATTCGTTTATACGGCTCATTGCTGGCTCGCAATTTTTTCAGCGCTTAAATAATAGCCTTTAAAGTGTTCAGTGAACTACACCATTTTTTGCTGAATAATTACTTTATGTAGTCTTGCGTCCATAAATCTTTCATGAAACACAACAGCGATAAAATCGTCCTTCTAAATGACAAATGAATCGGGTTTTTATGTTTGTATGTAACCCGTTTCAGATATCTTGTCAGCATGTGTTCGCTACTAAATTATTTGAACCGTAACTTTGGTTTTATTTATTGTAGTTGTACTCGTACCTACAGCTGTATTTTTTGTATGTTTAAAGCGAGGTTTTTGTTTTGGTTCACTAATTAGCTTGTGCGTGTAATGCTTAGAAAATTTTCTACGTTAAGGTGATTAAACTTCACCTCTATCCAATTTTGCGTGTACTATAAGAAAATTGGCTTGCTGAGCGTAACCATCATTAATCTAGATATCGGGACCGTCCATCGTAAGTAACCCGAGTCGCTAAGAGTACGTGAATTGAACGAAGCCCCCTACGGTTCGGTAGTTGCATTATGCTTGAGAAATCGACTTTGAGATGGCTATAGCAACAAACGGGTCCTAGCCTTAGACGAAACCGGTTTCAATTGAACGAAATAAAAGTTCTAAAGGTCATTGTCGATGGAGTCGAATGTATTCGCTCGAACGGAGAAAAAGCGGTGATATATCTAATTCCTTTATTAAAAACCTTTTCAATGATTTCAATAAGAGGTGAGTTACTGATTCAGCGTGGGATCGAGCTTTCGAATTGTCTAACACCGCTGTAACGAAAACGGGTTGTAATTAATTTGTTGTAAGTCGAAGTTGATAGCTTTATGGATTTAATGAAGTTAATACCAGGAATGGAAAGATTGAGATTAATTTGCTGTAAGATGATAGCAATATAAGAATCGTGGTCAGTAAACTTTAAGCGAAAAACTGGTAACGGTAAAGCGATTATTGTTTTATCATCATAAATAATCATTTAAAATCTTCACTGTAGCCTCCCTTTATATTGGAATTGAGAAATAATGGTTCATAAATGCTGAGTTATTAAAACCGGCTGTAGTTCGAAGATCACTTAACGGAATTTTGTTTTGTTTTTTGTTAAATCTATAATAAAACTGCTGTTTCTTCGTTCTGTATTAATTTATAAATTTTCATATTTGAATCATTTATTGAATCAGTAACATCGTAAAGCACAATACTTGGTACTTTGAAACAACATAACTGATGTTTGTCGAATAAATAGATTCATCGTTCTTCGGGCATCTGTTTGTGTTCCAAAGTGGACTTAGAAATTGAATTTGCTGAAACAATTACTTTAGCAGATAGCAAACATACCATTTACATCGGCCAATAACAAAAGTCGTGTCTTCTTCTCGTTCGTGTGTACTCACAGCCCCGTCGAACTTTTCTCCTCAGAACTTCCTGATATTCACTCGCCCCCGTAATCGTGTTAGCCGTTTAACTCGTGGACAGCTTCTTTTATACAATTAGCCTCTTATTGAATTGGTAAAAAGTCTCCTTTGGTTGCGTTTAGCCGAGTCGCCTGAAGGGCTTCGCTTAAAACTTTTCCATTAGCCGATTCTTAAAATTCGAAGTCAACGTTTATCTCGCTGAAGAAAATAACGGGTTTAGATTTAAGACTGCTATTATGGCGCAGGAATTATGCAAGAGACAGAAGTAAAATTACAAGTTCCAAAACAATAAGGCATACAAATCCCTGCCTTGTGAGAAAAGGTAGGCCGGGCAATGAACATTCATAAAATCTCAGGTAATAATTATTGCTTATCCGCCCTGAGTCTTATATTTTAATACGGTTTTTGGGCTGTTCTTTTATGATGATACAGTTCTTTCGAAATTAAGGTTTTCGGTATTAATCAGGTTTCTATATCAGCATTCAAATATGTTTTTTTAACTGTCATTTAACCATCATCATCATCCGTATCGATTGCATCATTTTCATTCATTCTTTAAAACTCATTATCATGAAAATGATGTGGCGATAGCGGCATCGCTTGCAATTTCAGCCCGTTTAAACTTTCAGCGAAAATAAATTTGGGTTGGTTATGAAACAAAAATTGTGGTTCTCAGTCATATATTATTTATTTTAATTAGCAAATAGCGTAGCAGAATGAAGCCAATACAAAATTCTTTGCACCAGGCTCCAGTGGCGTGTTTCGAGCTGAGCATTCCTGTTAAAGTTAAAATTTAAACACATTGCAACTAACTACGAAAAATCCAGCCGGGCGCGATCCCCTAGAGACTCGGGTTCCGTCCATTTGTTTCATAAATTTTTAAGTGCAACGGGATCTGGTGTGTGAGGCAAAATCTTGTGGACTTGTTGTACTACATTCGAGGAAATATGGTAAAGATAAATATTAGATCTAACTATCTAGTCAGATCTAGTCAGCTTTAAGTTAAACTTGATAGAAATTGGCACATTTATCGCTCTGATGAAACGAATTATCTCTATAACTTAGGTGTTTCAAAACAAAATGAGTGAATCTTACATCGCCTATAGCTTCACGTTTCTGTTGGGACAGCTTTCTTTAAGACGGCGAAAAGCTTTTTGTTTTCATTCTGAGCAAAGTAAATTTCTAGTTTTAATCTTCTTAAGGCATTTGTAGAGTTGAAGGAATTTTATTTAACTGTAACACTTTTGGTTTTAGTATCTTGTGTTGCTAAAAGCTTTTAATCACATACTTGGGTAGTAAGAGATTTTGTTTCAGTACGCTCATCTTGCTCAGAAATCTGACATTATAATCTCCTACAATATCTTTACGGTACATTTAGACTTTCATTTTATTAATGCTTCGTAACGTTCTTTGATGCTATGAATTTGTTTGAATTACAGCAATGGTGAACTTGGTACATGATTTCACCTGATTTAGAACGTAGCAACTCATGATCAAACTGTTTCAAGGAAAGCGAAATCTTATGGTACTTTTCTACCAATACATGAGTTTTATTTATATCTCCAATATCTTTAACTGTAATATCTGCTGCTCAAACTACATCATCATTATGTTAGCAACGCATTACTCTCCCGAAAACCCCTAGCACATGATTTTGTTTCTCCAAATTGTTTCCGCAACCCCAAACGAGTAGCGCGGCATTCGGATGATTTACATCGCGTAGCGTGACTCCGAGAACGCCAAATCCCTGGATGCCGGCGAAATTAATCACCCGACTCGAATTTCCTTACCGGGTCTCAAAATTTCCTATTAACTGAACCGTGGGGACTATTTTTTAAGTCAATAAGGATCGCTCATCACAGGTTTTTTCGCAAAATGCTCTTTTTGCTTGGCAGAAAATGGGGAGATGAAAATTAAGATACCTAATTTTATATCACAACATCCCTAAAAAGTTGGCAAAGTAAATTCGTTGGTGAATGCTTAAAGAACATTAAACATTGGAAATGATTTGTCTGAAAGTAATTAATGGAATGAATGTATCATCAAATGCTTTCATTTAATTTGATTTCTACAAAATGTTACTAATGTTACTACGGCTATCAAATTTCAAACACGTTAAAGTATTCAGTTAACACCATTCGATATTTCATTACACATACCAATTAAGCATAAAACCTCACAGTAGGCAGGCAAACAAACCGCAACGGTTTAACTCATTTCTAGTTAAATCGATTTGGTAAGAAAATAAATATAGGATTACCTACAGAAACAATATTGTTAGTTATTAAGTGACCAAATAATGCCACATGAATAAATAGAATGTTTTATCTTAAGACAAATAATGTATTTTAGTACTTAAAGATGTGGGTTTTTCTTAACTAAAAGAGAATATAATTTTAAGATAAGACAAAGTTTATCAGAGTACCTACACAATCTCTACAATTTTCAATATTTAGAGTATTTGAGAAAAGGATTATTGATTGAAGAATTCTGGTAGCGTTCTAGTATTATTTAAACATTTTAACGATTCTAGAAATAGTCCTTCGCTACCTGATAATATGAATTTATGGTACAAAGTACCTACGATCGATAAATAATAAATCATCTGTCGTTGATAGCTCTTATTGTAACTGCGGGTCACCTTTATCACTGACACTAATAAGTTTATACATACTTCCAAAGGGCTTTCACATTTTTTGCTATTTGATTTTAAGCTATAATAGCTAGACTTTAGGGTTTAATTTTCATCGTTTGGGATTTTGCAAATTGCAAATACCAAAAAATTCTTCTTCAGAAATAGTCACCTTTTAAAAATTAACTTCTCAATAATCTTAGGTGATAAAAATCTGCTGCAACTCCAAAGTTCCAAAAAACGATCGCCAATAGTATAAGTCATAAAAATTCAAATGGTTTTTAATTAGTGTCTTGTTTCAATTTAAAACAGTTAATTTTTTTATCAAATCCAAGTCTGATGTTTCTATTGAAGTTAACAGTGTTCATTATAACTACTTTTCTCCGTTATATGTCATCCGACAGAATTGTCGTGTTTTCTTAATACTCGATTCTAGTTACACGGTACGTCGTTAGTTACTTCAATTAGAAGCTTTATAGTTTACAGGGAAAGGAACGGTCCAAGTCATTAAGAGATATAGGCGGACAGGTCAATACTATTCATTGACTGGTTGTTAGCTGAGATTTATTTCTACGGTCATTGCTGCTGTCCATAAAACGGACGAAATTGGCGTTTCTTACTTGGATACTTGTCTTCGCATTAGTATTGAGATGTTTGAACATGTTAATGTTAATGAACGCATTAATATTTATTTGCCTCGTAACATCGATATCCGTAGAGAATCAATTACCTCCTTCGGTAGAAACACACGTAGTTGCAATGCAAATAAATTTAGTTAAAGCATTTCATCCACTTTCAGTAACTTTAATACTGTTTTTTATTAAATATATTATTTTCATAAAAATATCAATTAATTGACATTTATTATAATTAAGTTAAAGATTGGGTTTGAGTATCGCTTACTTGCTTTTAGTAAGACATCTAGATGAACTCTCGTTAGCCTAATATCTGTCCCATTATTTGGTTCAGTTACAATAACGTAATTATATACAATAACGTAACAATAGCGAGCAATTTAATAATCATTATCGTTTGATACATTAACGATATTGTTTATTTTGCAAGTTGTCTTAATTTCCTTATTGAGGATATTTATATTGTTTTATATTACTTACTTAGTTCAATTAAAGTTCTCATTTTCGTGCAACGTTGGTACTTTAACTTGAGTATCTAATAAGTTTTGACCTACATGATACATTAAGGTATGATGTATGACGCAAGTAATGGTTTCATCATCCCTTAAATAATATGTAAATAATCTGTTTACTTTGATCAACTCTCTTATCGCTTTAAACCAGCAACTGTGTTATTTAGTTAAGTCAAGTTTGGGTTACCTTTTTATTAAAAAAATGTACATGTCTATCTAAAGTAATATAATAGAGTTGAAGAGTTTGTTTGGTTGCACTTTATTTCTGACATTACCAGTCAGATGTCAAAAAAAAATATTGTGTATTATATACAATACCTACTGGTTTATTTTAACCTATTTTCAAGTAGACAGGTGGCTCTCTCAACAGCTGATCGGTGTTACATCTCCTATATGCCATGTTAGCTAAAACTTTGGTCTTATTGATACTTAACGTGGTTAGTCGAGTGATTAAATCGGAGTAACGGTTCTCGATGGGAACTTCCTTTAAAAGACATAAAATCCTCATCGAATACCATGCCTCCATTCAAAAGTTATGTCCGGGCAGACATAAAAACAAAATTGAGAGCATCCTTTTAGGAAGTTGGGCAATAAAAATTGCTTTCGTTACGCTCAAAAGACTGTTCGAATGTTATTGCCTTGAAAACGTATGTAGCATCAAATTCGCCTAACGCGCTATCAAATTTATATAAAATCTATCCATTACCATTAATTCTAAAACTAACTTTAACGTCCAAAGTTATAACATATCTCGAGTGATATACTGGAAACGCATAAAGTTTTATAATGTTGTTACCTACATTCGCGTCTCAATAAATTTCATATCCTTGAGCTATAGATGAATCAATCAAAATAAATTCCTAAATAGTCTAGACCAATACTAGCGAATATTACTCCTATCTTCCTTCCTTCTTTCTTTTGACAGACCTTTTTAGTCCACTGCTGGACATGTGCCCCTAATCGACGCTACTGCTACCGCTAATCAGTTACCCAAAATCTTCTTCATGTTACTATTCATACATTATTGATTTTAAAAACTATACAAATATTTTAAAATTTTTACAAACAAGACAGAAATTTAAAAAATCAAAAAACTTTATTAGCAAGCAAGTCATTACAAGACAACTTCGCCACAATGTTACCTTAATCAATACGATGTACCCACCTACTAAATCAATATTAAGGTCTCCAACCAGTCCAGTGGGTACCAGATAAGATCGTACGATGCACTCCTTAAACACTGATTTATCTCGAAGCATTGTCGGTTTATTTTTAATCGACGCTGATGGTTGTCTACGTCAGGCCGAAGACAATGCAGATAAAACAAAAGAAAAAGTTAATAAGGCTGATGCCTTTTATAGAAAAATAAAAGACAAAAGATGATGGACTTTCAACAAAAATGCAAATTAAGTAATGCAGGTATAAATCTTGGGATACCTTCTCGCTTTAATTATAATTAAGTGGGGTTTAAATATGTATAATCTTTCGACTGAATATAAATTAATAGTCTTAAGTTAAGCCTACCAAAATACCAGAAATTATAACAGAAACTAAAGTTTAAATAAGGTATGCAAAAGACCAACCTAAACAAAACTAAAAAGCAGGTAAGTATACATTTTGTTTTAGATAAAAAGCTTGAGCTCTAAAAATAGTTGAAGGACTAACTGTTTAAGCCATGGAGCGTGACCAGTGGTCAGCAGATGACTAAACAGGAACGCGTTTGAACAGGACGCAACATGTCACACGAACCGGTTGCGAGGGTCTCCTCATAGACTGATGTAACATCGGTATAGTAACCGTCACTAGTCGTGATCATAGTTGATTAGTGGTAAACATATTGTACACTTTCGCCCAATGTATAGCAGGCAAAGAACAAGCGCTAAACCTGTAGGCGACAAACATCAATCGCGTGAACTAACAGCGCAGTCAATGTCAAACCGAAAAATAAAGATTTTGCTCATGACTCGTGCTTACCAATTTATAAGTTCAAGTGTGCAGTCAAAAGTACATTAGAAGTAATTGCTATTGTTATTGCTAGAATGCATTAACATATCAATATCTGTGCTGCTAAGACACTTAGTTCCTACGAATAGTAAACTCAAGCCGATAATGTGCTGATAAGTGTAACGAGACCCATGTTATCGTAGAGGTAAACCTGAATACGTATAGATTACATATAGATGTATTATTAGCAAACAGACTGGCCCACACTTTTTTATTGATAAAGGTTTATCTTTGCTGTGTATTAATAACATGCGTTTATGCTTCTCTGTCGTTCTATTTGTAAAACGATACGTATACTTACTTATTGCTAATGGTGTACAATGTTTAAAAGTTAGTTACTTCAGGATGAATTTAGTAGTAATTAAACGTCACAAACTTTGAAACGTGACTTGAAGCAGCGAAGCCGTATTAAAAGTGGAAGCTCATAACTTTTTAAATTAATTAAATCCAAAACATTAAACATTAATTATTTTCATAATAACGTAAGCCATCGCAATAACGTAAAGCTTAATTTTAAACTATTACTCAACCACAAGTCACCGGTAGCTGAAGTAGTGAGCACTAACAATAATAATGAACCAACTGATATACAGTATGCGGCAAAGCTTAAGTAACCTGGATTAGAAGCTATTAAGTGGTTAGCGTGCTAACTGCTTATTATAAACAAAAATTATTACATATTACCCTGCGAACAAGTCCAAGCAAGTTGCTCGCGCATTAATGCAAATAGAAGGAATGAGTATTCATGTAGTATAACATTTCCGCTAAGCTGTACTTGCGCTGCTTACTGTTTAAGTTAATAACGTTGCTTTAACTCCAATGCCTCTTTATAAAGTATTGTCAATAGATGAATCAGAGGTGTCACTCCCAGAATCCTTGAGAGACGTGAGAGACGTGATTCCATTAAAAGACACTCCTTAAGACGCCGTAGGTATAAATATACGTTAGGCCGCTTTAGTGATACACTTTACGTTGAGCGCGTATAACTAAAATCAATTTCGTGAACGACCGGGATTTCCCCATAATCCGGTTAGAAGGACCATCTTGAAAAGGATCGAAGAAAAATGATAAAACCTTATTCCGTTTTAGGAAGCGATTACGATGTCAGGTTTAGTGTCTTATTAAATTTGACTTATAGTGTGATTGAAAGCAATAAAATCGATGGTATAGGCGTGCCGGTAGAAGGAAGCGATACACGTGCAATAAATACAATTATATGGCCTTGAACTTAAAAAATGTAGTTGCTCGCCTTACACGGGTGTGTTGTGTTCTCGCCTCGGGGCGATTTCACGAGGGGCAACTCCCGTCCATAGCTTGTTCATGTCAAAAATATATTAAGCGGTGAGATTTGAGAATTTTAAAACCCTATTATTTCTCCCGAAGTGCCTAAAACGAATGGTGCTCGAGTCGGTATGGAATTTTTAACAATGTTTCTCACGCGACGTGCCTTTGTAAAGTTAGTGCTTATTTCTTTCACTTCACCCCCTTTGTTACGCCATACAAAATCTATTATGGAACGTAATTTATCTAAAAAGAGATTTTCAAAGTTCCGAGCGTTGAAAGAGTTTTTGAAATCGGCGAGAGCAGCTCCCGAAGTTTCTTCTTCGTTACAAAGTTATTATTGTTTCTGACAGTCTTGTTAATGAAGTAAATTGACTAAAAGTAAGAGAAAACCTACATTTCAGACGTTGAACCTTTAACAATTGGATGGGGGAGTACTTTTTTTTAAATTGCCATCTTTTGTTTTCATTCCGTTTTGTTTTCGGTTTGGGCTATTCGGAACGGAGAGTTTTTTAATTTCGATCCGAATGCTGGGAGATTTTATTTCGACATCGAGAATTAATGGTACACAGGCACCTGTAATCAAGCTATATTACAAATGAGTCTCGCTTTAGACTCAATTTTCAATAACGCGAAACGGGCTTCGCTTTTGGGGCCGTAATTACACATTCACAAGCCGAGAACGTTCAAATTTAGTTCTTAATTGACGTCTGCGACTTCTGTTTTATGATAGAAGCAACGACGGCTACAATTAAATATTTACCATTCATTCAAACAACCTTTTTGATTAGAAGCACCGGATTGTTCCCATTTAATTAACAAAATGTTCCAGGACTACTTGTTAATATTTACTAGGGCGCATTTGCGTTAACGTCAAAGGGTGAACCGTTTCCTTGGAAATTATTATTATAAATAGCTGGGAGTTCGGAAATTTTGTGTCGGAAATGGCCTTATGCTGAGCTCGTTTGATTTTACTTAATTTGATCAGTTACTGAAAACGCGTCTCATTTCCGCTTCGTATATCGATTCTGCTTAACCGTTCGTTGTATTTCTGTATAAGAAGCCGGGAAAATGAATTTGATAAACATGGTTTGATAACAATGAACAATGAAATTGATAAAATCAGGTTAAACAATTGTTTTTTCAAGCAATAACAATCGATAGAATATTTAATGGAAGTTATTCTTAAGGGTGCACGAATAATATTTACGTAAAGCTTTCTGACAGCTTTTAGCATAAAACCAGTTTGTAGACGTTTTTATAGGAGATAAAGCCAAGTATATGGTTCCAAAGATTAAATACACGTTCCGAGCCAAAACATCCATTCAGTCGGAAAATACACGCAGACTAGCACAAATATCTATCTGCCAATATTACTTGGCCGAACGGAAATCGAATTCGGGACCCTTCATGCGAAAGGCAATTACAATGTCTGCTGAGATAGCTGTTAAACACTCGGCGAAGGTACTATTTTACAGTTAATCTGATTTAATACGGCGTGAAACAGAATAATTTAAGTCGAGAAAATTGCCCAAAAATTTGAATTTGAATTTCGGGCCAAGAACAGAGCCAAGTACGGGCAGCAAGAAATTTCAGACATACTTCGCCCTGACATGATTTTAAAGCAGCGGCTAAAAAAGATAATGCCAAATTCCTGAACGGGCGAGCGCGGATATGTAGATCAGTTCATGCTGAGCTGACGATTTATGAAGAAAGCCGGGCAAAATATGGCGGCGTCGCGAAGTTTCCATTGAAACTTTTTTTAGTGCCCCCCTTTCGATGGAAGATAAATTTGCAAATAGAGCACGGAAGACCACCCAGCTTAAGGAATTTATGCCCGACTGTATTGAAATGTAAATAACTTGCCGTAAAGTTGTTTTTCTAGACAAGGATACAGGTACATGTGGAGGCACCGTTCGCCTTGAATATTTAGGAGTTTCTGAGTGCACCGAGCAAAGCAGAATGTGTTGGCTCTGAAAAGGCCGATAATTTTATTCAATTACTATTTACGACCGTAAATCCGAACGCGATACACATTTTACTAAACAGCGAGAAGCGATTTAACAGATCGGATTCAGAGAAATTTTCTGGTCCATATTAGAAATATTAAAATCTCATATTATCATTATATTGAAAATTTGTTGCTTTTAGTCGTATTAATATTTTAAGGTAGGTACAGTAATAGAAAAGAAATATTATATTCAATACATCTAAGAATGGATCTAACTTAAGCGAAGATTTACGTTGCCTTTTACTCTTCAAATCCAATCCTCGTCTACAGATAAGGTCGAAGACAGTTTCATATCCCCATTCCCTTACCATCAGCACGTTCTCCTAAAATTACTATTACACCAGTCCAGAAAGTTCCGACTCCCTCTTGGTCGATTTTTACGGCGCGGTAAAAGCTACCCGAGTTAACTTCAGTTCAGAAGTGACTCGTTACTGCCGGTAATATACCGCCAATATTTGCTCAGTCCTTCCTCGGGGATCCTGCGAGGTGCATCTACAGACAAGTATCGTTTTTTTTCTTATTACGCAATCCGATCAGGTTTACTTACAGAGAAACCTAGTTTAGTTGCCGTAGCATTTACCAGCTGTTCCACGGATGTTTTATCAGACTTTTATATTCTTACTCAACTATAAGCTTTAATTTTAAATCCTTCGTAATTGAAACCTCTTTTTTAATAAGCTTTTCTTTGTATAATATTATTGTGATATTTGATGAAGAATTTTGTTCAGGCTATAATTTTGAATGGTTCTAGATATTATAACTTTTATTTTGAAATCTTTGAAATTGAAATCTCGTTTTTAATAACCTTATCTCTCTGTGATATTTGTCTCCTAGCTCCATGTCACCAAAAAGGCTTTTGTTTAGGCTATCATTTTGAACGGTTATTACATCTTGTTACTCTACATAAAAGTAATTCTAACATCATAAAACCTTAGCGACTCGTTATCGCTTCCAGCTCTGACAATATTTGCCGTGCACCCTCGGGACGGTATGCACCTCGCTACACAAACACTGTCCACTGTCTTGAAATGCATCTGTTCTATCGGGACTGGAGTTATGCTAATAGTGTACACGCCACAACTTGATATTGTGTGTCCATAACAACAAGCTTCGAGACTGTTGACGCATATACCAATTTATTAACTGTTTATATTGTTCATCTGAAACGTGAGGATATAAATCGAGTATGTATTAATCAAATCGATAAATAATATTGAAATTAGAAAGGAATCAGTGTAGATTGGTGTTGAAATCGAATCGTATCTTTGTAAAGTAATGATATTTAATTTTGAAATTGTATCAAGCAAGGCGATGGGTAAAAATGATGCCACTTAAGTTGATGAATCTTCTCAAACGCAATGATGCAAGTGTAAACGTATCAGATGATCTAATAATATCTTTATTACTCGAAGTAATTTGTAATGAAGCCGTAACTATTATTGCCGGGCGAACGGACGCGAAACGAACTCACATTTCAAGCACTCGACTCGGGAGCGTTACGAGCCCGTAGATAGTTTTTATTAAGCGCATGTGAGCTATAAATTCAGCATTTACAACGTCGAAAACTCGACCACTTTGTTGGTGGCTATAAAAAGTTCAATTCGCAGAACAAAGTGTCGGGTGCGGGCTCACGTTTGGTCGCATCGCATCTGCGTCCGTTTTGGGGCCAAACTTATTGATTGGGTGCATCGCATCTGGCGACAACAGTACCCTG
Organism: Erynnis tages; assembly: GCA_905147235.1. Classification (NCBI taxonomy): domain Eukaryota; kingdom Metazoa; phylum Arthropoda; class Insecta; order Lepidoptera; family Hesperiidae; genus Erynnis; species Erynnis tages. The sequence continues at coordinate 805,834 of LR990089.1, forward strand.
GCACGAGAGTGCGCCACTCCACGTCAAAATATTCAAGCAAGAGAACCCCACGGGAGCAGCAACCGACTTCCAGACTCAAAGAATTGTCCAACTCGCGCGAACTTTCGACAGATACGCTTTGAATATCAACTCGGCGTTATTACATTTTGTATTGAACTGTTGCTGCCGTTTCCTGACACGAGTCACGCGAACAGATGATAACACTAATCGTACTTGATTATTGTGACATCGCTGCGAACTGTATAAAGTCGAGAGTCTGTTTCGCACTCCGAATACATCGTAAGCCAGAAGGTTTACGAGATAGAATGCTTCGGTTTACAGACACTATTGACTCTGTAATGCGACTCATTTCCCGAACACACCGGCTTTCGGGATAGGAAAAGTTCTGACATCCTTTTCTGAGTGGAAATGAAAGAAAGAGGCCCTTCGCTCGAGTACGTAGGCACTGAAGTTAATACCTTTGATCTAACAGCCGAAAGTTGGAGTTAACTTGAATACAAAGACAATCGAGGCCATCTGTTCGCTAAAACGAGTAACTAATTCCAAGTTTAATGAGAATCTTGTTCTAAGGGATAATACGATTGTGAATCATTTTCATTTCATTTCACGTTCTCACACGTTCTCGTTTTTGTTGTACTTCATAATATTATGCTTATGTTTGCTGCTGTGGCGATCGAGCGACGTGTGGAAGTCTGGTGAATCATCAATCATAACGCTGTGTTTGCCCTTTTCTGTAATGCCGTCATTTGCCGTCATTAATGTGATTGCGTTGCACCAGTGCGTCCCCCGTCGTCGGTTGCGATTTCTTTGCTTGTATTCGATCTCGTTCCCCCATTGTTGGCTCCCGAGTCAGCATATCAAACAATTTACTTACGAGACGTCTATGATTTCTTTATTACGACCCTTTTTATCCTTTTCTTCGCCGGCACTCGCCCGCTGCGAGAAATTTCCTTTCCACTTCCTTCTGTGCCGCTCGGCAGATAAGGAGATATTGAATTTTGAAACATAAGGTTTCCTTTTTTATCTCTCCCGCCATGACTCCCTGTGTATTTACAGTACGCTGTGTAAACATAAAGCTGTAGCCTATTCACTAAATTGGCATTCGCGTTGCGCTCCCTTATATTTCGTCCGAAATTCGTTTAGAGATTAAAAGGGATCACGGCTGTGGTATTTTCTTAAAACCGACCCGGAGACATAAGCCGCATTAAGAAAGAATCGTGTACCAGTTCAGTACGGTAAAGCTCTCGGGGTAATGTGTTTATAATTATATGTCGTACGTTTTGTCGGTCGTGACGAGTGTGTATAGTTTCATGCGTCTATTTGTCGTGATCACAGTAATGGCTTTCTGACCGTGAACTACTAGGGGAATCGAATAGCATAGTCGGGAGAGCGGAGTGTGCAATAAAGTAAACGTTATACGATACAGGGGCTATTATCTATGTAATTAAATCCCTCGGTAGTGTTAACCGAGCGTCCACGGTTAGGCTTGTAATAAACAGTCGGTCGGTTGTTACTGCGTTCCCATGTGCATGGGAGATGCATGTATCCACATTTAGCTCCGTTAGGACAAATATAGTGCGTTGCTCTGGAATTATTCGCGCGATACACGGAAAATTACTGTACTCTTTACGGATCGTTTTTTGTTCTCACAGTCATACGTCGTATATGATTGCTGTTAATCTATCGTGATGTCATTATGCAATTATAATCGGTTCGCGGATCTGAAATTCTTGTTTCTAGGTATAGTTTTGTAATAGTTTAGATAATGATAATGCGGTCGGTATATCTTGGTACTCGACGTCGTCTATTATCTGAATTGTATCCTTATAATAGCAGTATTACTAAATTGCATTATAACTGATGCTAAGTGAACATAATTCTCTTTTCTATACGTCTGTTATACTGTGAAAGACAGCAGAGTACTAAAGCTGCTTTGCATTAATTTTAAATTTAGCTTCAAAAATACTTACATGAAAATGTTTAGTTTGGTAACAAGCTGTTTGTTTGAAACAAGCAATTTGAATCAAATGCTTTGGTCAGATCCAATTTAGCTAAAATGTGTTTTTATCGAGCAAAATTTAGGTTGCTATGGAATTGGTTTTAAAATTAAGATTTTTATTAGATTAGCAACGAGGATTTCTTTAAACTAGTTAGAACGCCATAGAAATTAATGTCAAGTAGGTAGGTACTGTAATCTTCTTTGTAAACATAATATTGAGAAAATTTATTCGTATTTCTTTATTTGCCTTTCTTTCGCTATTTGTCTTCTAATTGTGCAAAAGCCTTAGCTTCTAAACAGTTTCAAGGTATAAAAACCTTACACTCTACAGGGCCATAAAAATGGTTCTTTCTTCACCTATTTATGCGGCGACAACGTTGCAAGTCGACTGCAATTATAAAACTGTTCTAGCTAGCTATGAGTTAAGCCAAACCCGTTTTAGTTTCACTATAATGATGCCCTCGAATTAGGGTTCGAGTTGTTTGACGCTAACCACGGGTTATGTCGTTGACATTGACTTTAGAAGAGTGTGTTTTGAGTGAAAGAGAGGCAAATGAGCTGTCAATGTGCAAGACATCTAATATTAAATTTTATGTAGACCATGAATAGGGATATGTTCAATATATCTGAAACAGGGTTGAGGAAGAATCCAAGATTGTTAATAGATGATTAGTCACTCCTAAAACCCACTTTTTAAATAATTTGAGCATATTGATCAACACTTCTCCGATCTTTAAAAAAGAACTTGCTCACTTCAAGCCAGATTTTGAGAGACACACGTTTTGAGAACACTGTCGTTGAATTATTCGTATTGTTAACGTGTGCTGTTAGTATGGGAAGATGTGAGACAGACTGATAGTATGTTTGCTATACATAACCTAAGTTACTCTTAGCGAAATCAGTTGTCTGTTCCGTTGAAATATTTAATATCTAATTGTTATCGTTAAATAAGTTATGTACCTAATATAACTTTACTTTATTTAGGCTTCTTAGATAAACTGAAATAAACAGATAGATTGTTTTTGTTCCTTTTTTGTGCTAATTGCCGTTTACATGATGTATAAGTATACGCATGTTTAATCGCAGTTGCATCTGCTATTAGAAATCCGATGCGAGTATAGCGGCGTAGTATATCGTACTTCTGCGTAGTAAGAGTCCTGCGTAGTAACTCCACGAGCTCGGTTCACACGTGGAACATCGTACGTTCTATTTCCGTAGTCCGACCGTCGAATTTGTAAACTATTACCGCTTGATTTCATGGTTCATTAATTAGGAAATTTGGCTTGGTTGAAATTGCATATATTCAGCTAATTGACACGCTATCGGTTCTAAAGTCTTAATATCAAACATTATTATGTTTAATATTCAAATCAGTAACAGCGTCGATATTCTGTTACTTATTTGAATGAAGCTTAACTGAAAAAACTTTAATTACGACAAACTGGAAAACGAAATGCACGTTTTTCTCTTTGTCAGCTATTAAAGTTTTATCTTTAAAAGCTATATAATCTTTAATAATATCTTTTACACTACGAAAGTTTTTGTAAATTACATTATCTGTATGAACACAATTCCAAAACGAATTGTTTTGTTTTTCGCCTTCGGTTTCAAATTCTTAACGTTTCACTTTCTTTTTTTATACTTTTCGCATTCTGAGTTTATCGGTAATTAAACATTATCTTTGGAAGCAATAAAATCTGTTTTTGTAAATTACATTGCACATGAACACAGTTCCAAAGTATACAAATTGTGATGTTTTTGGAAGGCTCGAGTACTTCTCCGTTTTCTTCATCAACGGCTCTGTTGACAGATGTTAAATGGGTTGACTATTATTAGTCGAGATAATCTTAATGTTTGTGTTTACAATTTGCACAGGAAATTGGCTTTCAATCAAAATCCCGCTGAGAGACGGACAGACGCCAATATTACTATCTGACGATGGATTCCGTTCAACACTTTTTAAAGCGCTAAATGTTTTGGTTTCACATACTCGTAATTATGTAGTGTGTTTTTAAAACGCTTTTTAACGCGCTAAATATTTTGGTTTCTAACATGTACTTACATAGTCGCAATAATTTTATTTTAATGATGATGATGATACTGTTTTGTGATTTATATTCTCTGATTACAAACGTATATTATTTATTCATTCTGATAATTGCTGCATTTGCTGTTTTATCATTTTATCAAATAAGTAAACTGTTTATTTCAATTTTGCACATACACATGGCCAACACTTAAATTATTTTATTTTCGAACTGTGTATTTTACAGACTAATAAAATTATAGATCAGATAAGATTATACGTTGATTACCTTACCACTGCAAAAAGGATAAGTGCAGCTAACATGTAAAGTTAACTAATTTGTTAAGTTTAATAATAAGCCAATGAGACCTAAAAAAAAGAATTAAAATAAATTTGCATTGAATCACTTACAGACATAAATTTAACGAATAATTCTAGAATTCCATTCGAGAAAGTGAATCATAGTCAACTGCCCATACATTGATCTGCAGTTGTAACGTTTCAATTAAATGTTCTGACAATAAACCCACTCATTTTACTACCATTATGCAAAAAGACAGGTTATTAAATTAAGTACCTACCTTAATTGATTATGAACTTCTCAGTCACATAAATAATAAAAATGACTGTTGTTCTACAATTTATAACTGCTTTATTAATTATGTTTACAATGTAGTCCTCATAGCTGCGTTTCTTGAAACGGCTCAGCATGGTAAAGAGAGTATGTTAGTATTAAAACTTTAAACTTGGCTTCTTTCATTGTAGTTATTTTCAGCTAATCAGCTTCTGAAACCATAAGACTAACAAGGCCTTATTAAGTGAACTACATTATGAATATTAAAGCAGTCGTCTTAACTAATTTAATATTACGCAATGGCCTCTTTCAAGAATAGTAAATGTCTGATCCGATCGTAGACCTACGCACTGGAAATCTGTTCTTAAAATAAGATGCTTGTATTAGTTACATAAAGTTATATACACCCTTAAAGTTTGTCAAGGAAATAAATATCGCCGCCTTCGTAACATCATCACATCGTGTTCATGGTTAAACAGTCATCATGAGATGCACGATTGTTTGAAAAAAAATCAAAATCATCATTACAATTTACATCTTTAGCTGTTTTTGTAACGCATTTGTTACTGGAATCTTTTCGTTCAGTCAATTAATAAGGGAGTCTCGAATTGGTTCCACAGTTCAAGGTACCCTTCGAGTGTCAAGATCTGAATCCTCTAAACCCAACGCGTCTAGCCATTCTCAGTCCAATTCCTTATCTCGGCAAAGGAATGGTCGGTGCGTTAGAGCGGAATAGCACGATCAGAACGTCGATAAGACTGGTCGGAGCGTCGAGCGTGCCAAAACTGGGATTTATTATGCTAAAATTGGAAATCAAAAAGTGGGTGCATATCAAAAGTTATTCGCTGATTATGCACTACGAGTTCGATAACTGAATCGCAGATGGAACCTTCTAGACGGTAAATGTTTTCTTGAGATGCGACCATTTGCCATTGCATTCTTTTGGCCGCTTAAACAGATTTTAATTATAAGATATGAAATAAATGTGTCGACTTGAGTTTTCAATATTATACCATGCAAATCATTATCCTTTTTTCATTTCAGAATAAATGTTAATTTGCAGTTTAATTGCTTTATTTTATTAGTTTTATTCAACATTATCTTCATTGGATTTCTTTGGATTATCATATAACATAAATTTTACACAAGAAGTTTTGTCTTTTAGTGCTATACCGTGTCGTGTAGCCAAGAAAATGGAAATACTTGAACCGAATGTATTCGGCATCAAAACCGAATAACTCGGCCGAATACAAATACTGAAAAACATGTCGAATACCGAATAGTAAACGAATATTCGGCGCATCTCTAGTAATTACGGTTTTACTATCGAGTGGATATTGAACAGCGATCCCATAAAGCTTCACCCATTCCGCAGATGCTTTTACGAGTGCTTCGGTCACTGCATTTATGTCATCTTTCCGTCGCGGTTCATAACCGACAGATTGTCGATTTGGCTTCACCGCTTTTGGGAAAACCCGTCTGTTAAAGCTATCTCAGAATGATGGGACGTTATAAAATCTATTTATAACATCGTCATTTGTACTTCCCCGATCTGCTATCATGTTCATTTTGCAACAAAGTTCCATGTTTATCAAAGTGTGCCTCATCAGTTTTGAATGACATTTTATATTTGTAATTTTATAGAATTTTTGCTTCTTCTATCTATGTAAATTGAAACACAACGTGGTGCACGTTATGCTACCGATTTTGGTACAGAAACTTGAGTCAAACGTATATGTGCTATTACTAGAGAACCGAGAAAGGAAGCTTCACAGTAAATTTTTATACGAAAACTGATACTTTCACCAATTAATTATGAACATTAACACTGACATATCCATTCTTGTATTCATCAGATTTAAGGCCATCTAATGTCTAGACTGCACAGACACAAAGATACCTTACGACGGCGCTTCACGTGATATTTTTACGATTTCGACGGTTTTTGCTGGTTCCGTCTCTTCATCAGTTCTGGTCTTAGCATCATCTCTATCACTTAAATATGCTCGCCGTTTGAAGGTTTGCAGTTCTGGTATACTCCACCTATAAAACACTTTTACATAGCTCGATAAACTGCAGTAGCAATCCATCATAACAATTGTATCGTTACATCACTACACGCGCTCTCCTGCGCCGGTTTTATTAATAAACAGCCACGTGTTTGAAAGACGTGCGCTCGCGTTTAGGGCACGGTTATATTGACAAAACGTAATATTTCTAGCCATTTATTTATTACCTATTTATATTAGTTGTTCACCAGAATTTATTTTTAGCAATCGCACGTCGCCCGTTATCTTACCGCCTTTACACCTGACGTAAAGTAGCATATTTTTCTTGTTTCGTGTATCATCTTAATACGATTATCTCAGTCCTTATGAGCATACAACCTCAGAGAGTATTTCTTCTGTATTTCACGTTGGATGTGGGTGTCCATGGTCTGTAGTGAACATTTAATATCAGGCCTGCATGACCGTTTGCTAGTCAATGACCATAAACACATTTTCTCTGTGTCTTTTATTTTGGAAGAACCAACTCTACTTACGACTTTGACTGGACTGGACATTTGGACAACGCTCCAAACACTAGATTTGATTTATACCTCCTTATTATGTCACATTAAATCTCTTAAGGAATCTTTACAACTTAATTCGGAACGATCATATTTCATTTGGAATGCGTTACTAAATTGTATTGTTTTGTTATTACGACTTAAAATACGAGTAAAACTTGTGCCACCCGTAGTGAAATCGCTGTTTCGCCCGCCCGCTGTTTCTTGTAACGTGACCACACGAGACCATATCTCTGGTTAGATACAGGTTACGTATGTGATATACAATGACTTAGAATTCGAACTCGAATCGAGGGGTCCGGGTTCGAATCCCAGTGGCACGCACCAATGCCTTTGTAAAAAAAGTTGTGTGCGCTTTATAAAATTAAATATCTTACTGTAAAGGAAGTCATCGTGATGAAACCTGCATGCCGGAAAGTTCACAAAAAATGTTCTCAAAGGTATGGAAGTCCACCAACCCGCAGTAGGCCAGCGTGGTGGACTAAGGCCTACATCCCTCTCATTGTGAGAGGAGATCCGACCCTGTAGTGGGTCATTAATGGGTTACTGACATGAGATGTGATATACCGTGTTCAGTTCATGAACTACAATAAAATAATTAATCAAATTACGGATTAGCTCTTTATTTTTAGTTACAGTCTTTTTTTAGCACGTACGTGTTACTCAAGATTAGTCTTTCGTTCGAAGTGTTTTCGCTTAAGGCTATGAATTGGGAGGTCTCAAACAAGTCGCAAAAAGTGCTTTTCTTCAAATGCGACAATGCACAGGTGAATACTGGTGTTGCTCGTATCAATATACGACGATGATCACTTACCATCCGCTTCTTCCCCAGATTTTCGGTTTAAAATATACGATTTATATCTTCTGCCCTACTAATAGATATATATATTTTTAGGGCGTTGTGTTCTTATACGAATATCATTTTAGTGGTTTCAAGTCAATTGAAAAGCTTACTACCATTTTTGTTAGTTAATAATACGTAGTATTCAATTAAAGTAGAATCCCAATTGATATAGCGGGACTAAACACATATTTTGCTCCTTGAGCGAGAAAGCTTTTGAATAGGTACTTTCCAGATTAGTTAGGTCGAGACTTTCTCCAATTTCAAAGATTTCTTTTTCATTATATACCGCTATATATAAGTCTATTACTAGAAAAGCAATCTTAAATTCTGCGTCGCATACAGATAGTTAGTATTATAATATTAGGTTAGGTATAACATTACAACTCAATAACTCTTATGTAATACATATAACGACATTGTAACCACAAGTTAAATAAGTGATTTGAAAACAAATAAACAGATACCACAGTCAATATGGGAATAGCAATACTAATATTTAAATTATGGCGTGCTCCAAACAGTGGTTCATTGTAGATGAACAAAGTATTATAGAATCGATATCACTCACGGACAGACAAACGTTGTTAGCTTAGATAAGGCAACGACTCGACTTTGTAGCGTTCTGATACAAAAAATATGTTTCATTCCCTCTTTACACGTTATTTCAATCAGTGTCAAGGATAATTTAATTAAAACACAACCTTGTAGTGTAGCTTTGGTAACTCGCTGCCAAAAGGAAAAAATGATTTGTAAGGGATGAGTACCTAATTACCGTATCAGTATCGTTATTAAGTGTTATATCAGAAATGAAGATAATTATGAGCAGAATAAAATTATCGAAAATGCAAAATTTTAACTTACAACTGAAAAATATTTTTATACCTTTTAGACTTAAGTACTTTTTTTGAGGACGTTTTTATAAAATTTAATCAAAATGTATACAAATATTCGACAAAATTGGAATAGTTGGTGTCTTGCCGACCTCAAAAAATAGTCGGCCTTAAGTAGATGAGTTTATAAAAGACATTATTTCTCAATTATAAGTAAGCCTCCTTTACTTTAAAAACATGACTCGTAAACACGCTTAGTATGTTTACGACAAAACTGCGAATACACGTGTTAAAATTAGGTGGGGACATATTACAATTACTTCGTAGTAAAGTTTATTTATATCCTAGAGACTTTGTGTACAACGTAGATTTGAAGTAGCAAGCAGTAGAAGTTAATTTTGAAACATACATATGTGTTTATATTTTTACGCGTGACGCCGTAGACTATTCAATTGCGAATGACGTCTCGAACGATAAACGTGTAGGGTTATGTAAGTGAAATGTTATGTTTGTGATATTGTGTTTAATTACAAATGCTTATGTGATTAGCGTAAATAAAGATTATTTAGTGATAACAGCGACGACGATGACTGATCATTGTAATGAAAGTGATTACTTGAGCGAGCTAGATATCTAATTGTTTACTAATGTTGCTTCGTTTTAGCATTGTAGTAATTGTTATTCTATACGTTGAATCTTTTAATGCTGCAGTACTGTAAAGATGAGTGACTATCAAATGGTGTAATAATACGGGATGCGATTTTCGACGATCAACGGATTCGTTGTCAGGCTAGGAATATTGATATCCAAAAATCCAATGATCCAGCTTTAGTTTTCATCAAAATCGGTTCCCAGGCTCCTTTCAGCATTTAGTATTTTCAGCAACTATTCCTCATAGTTTTGCATTTCCCCATCCAAGCAAGCATACTTGAAAAATTCCCCCTGTATAACAAAACGATTTATGCACCTTTTCGAAGTTGCGTCTAATAATGACATTCATATTAAAGAATCCTTACAAAAAGCCTAAAAAATTCTACAAAGTAGCATAGCAGGTGATCGCATTATAACAGGTAATTTACCTGCTACACTTTTTTGCTTTTACCTATGAGGAAGTGATTTCGCTATTTTGTGAGATAGAAATAAGGGTCGTAAAGTAATGAATGTTAAGGTCTATTGTTGGTGCAATAAAGTTTTAGGGTTCCGCAGGAAGCACGAATGGGATCATATAAACTATGAGACGTTAAGGCTCCGCTGGTTTTTGGGGAAGGAAATGTTCTATATTTCATGTGTGTTTACGCCATGTCGTTTCATTTATTTCTATGTGGTTCCGATGTACTTCCGATTATCGTATTTTTTTGCTATCTCCCAATAAAATCTCACCTTTATTATTATGGCGGTGTAACATGAAGGTGTGTAGTAAAAGTGTTTTTATTGCGTCGATGCTGGGAATCGCAATGGGATTTTTAGTTCTTTATCAAAACTCACGGGGAATAACACCAGGCTTTCTACTTCAGTATCAACGATAATCTCTTCAATTTCTATTTATATCTTGTTTATAATATTAACCTCCTAAAAAATTACATTAGAAGTTCATTTGTTTAATTCCTTATTGGACTAATTGCCGTATTCACGCGCCAAAGTGTGTGTAAATTACAAAAATCCTTCACGTGGTCATGTGTCAAGTACAAAGTTATAAAAACATTCGTGTTAATGGTGCATAAATTAGCCGACACTACTACGATAGTACGAACGTGAGAATGTAACTATTGCCAAATTTAACGCCGATAAAGTTCCAAGCTCGTATGATATAGTGGCACCTGTTTGTTGGAAGATGCCAAATGTTGTGTGATTTGGGAATGTTAACGGAGTGGTGACAATTTTGTAATTTTTTATTTTATTTCACAGACAACAAAAAGGCTTTGAGACTAATTGAGACATTTATTTAAACTAGAGGTCGCCAAGCAGTCGAAGTTCGACTATAATTTATTGGAATTTGATTTTGATACGTAACGGCATGTATGTGTTGTACGTACACGTAATGTTTGTCTATGTATGCATGTCAAAGTACACGTACCTACTTTAGTGTGCGTGGCGTGTTCTTTAAGGATTTTTATGTATTTCTAATACATTTTATTTTAAACTATTAGAATTTGTGCATTCTCCTAGAAAGTTCATCATTCATCATCATTTCAGTCCTTGGTAGTCCACTGCTGGACATGGGCTTTCCCTAATCGACGCCACTGCGCCCGGTCCTGGGCCCTCTGAATCCAACGGTTTCCCGCTGTCTTCTTCAGGTCGTCAGTCGACCGGAGGGCGGCCTGTACTCCTTTGATGATGCCAGAAAGCTAACAAAGTTTATTTCAATCAAGTCTTCACTGTTGATCTGTAAATCAGCTGAGAGGCTATTATGGTCGATTAGTGATCATTGCCTCTTGGACTGATTCTATAAAAAGGACATGTCCCAATGAATCATAACTCTTAATTGAAACTGTTAGTCTTGATCGTCCTATTTAAAGTTACTCTGGACTTGATTTTGTATCTACTGTTGTTTGAAACTTAGTTTTGCTTCTGTTTCCTTTAAACCACTTTGAATTAGTTATCGAAAGTTTAATTGTTTTCGAAATGAAATTAACATTGATTGATTGCTTAATTGTTTTTAATTTCGGTACAGCGGTTGGTAACGTTGTTATTATTCGTAACAGATTCTACTTGTTGATTATTGTTAGTTATATTTATTGTATTAATCTCTATCGCTTCCATTATAGATGTTAGTTCTCCTTTAACTTCAGCTATTTTATAAAAGCTATATTCGTTAGTAAAAGCGGTGTTAGCCCAGTGGCTGAGAATTCGGCTTCTTACTTGAGGAGTCCGGGTACGAATCCCAATGGCAAGCACCGATAAATTTCTTAAAAAAAGTTATGTCTAAAATTAAATTTCACTTGTAACGGTGAAGTAAAACGTCATAAAACTTGCAAGCTTGAGAGTTCATAAAAAATGTTGTCAAAGCAAGTGAATTTGTGAAGTCCGCCCGCACAAGGCCAGCGTGGTGGAGTAAGGCCTACATGCTTCTCACTGTGAGAGGAGACTCGACCCTGCAGTGGGGCATTGATAGTTTACATTTTAGTCTTTAGTTATTAAATAAAACCTTATTTTTAAGATCGCTACTCCCTTCCGTGGGTCAAGTCTGCAAAGACTGTAAGTCCCAGTTTTAGTAAGCTCATTTCCATTCTGACGTTACGTTCACTTATCTCAGCCTAAGTAAAATATCTTGTCCCGCGACTCGGAAAGATTAAGAAGTTTACTAGAATTTGTAAGTTCCACAATTCCAGGGTAAGCCGCGATATAATTACAGGGTGAAATGAAGATATTTTTTAAAGTTCACTTTATTAAGAATTTCGAAGTGTTTTTAATTGTTTGAAACTCCTTTTCTCCTGTCATTTTCTTTTATCTTCATTTCAACTTTGTTTTAATAGACATTAATTTTTATTTCATTAAGCAAGTTTCCATTCAACCAATTACTAGTTCTACTACTGAACGTGGGTTATTTCTAACTTTTATTCAACTTGGATAATTTTAAAAATAATTTATTCTCGTTATAAAAAAGTTATAAAACAGTTTTCTGTGTGGCATACCAATCAACTTTTAGATATAGAAGACGATGAGTGCATACGTCAAATAGAATTAAACCCAAATCTGCTTTTATCAAATCTTATTAACGCTCAGACGTATTCAAACGTAACGACGAATCGGGAGCTATAAGCACGAAGATACGATCCAAAACAAACGTATCAATAGATTGATCAAACCACGTCTGTTATGAACCAGAATTATCCTTGAGGTATTGTTAACAGTACTATCTTGACATTAGCTTTATGTGAGCAGATTAAATCAAGTGCCGCTTCATATCGATCGATGGTTAACTAACCGCCGTGTTTACGTCTACATAATTCATAGGCGGCTAGCGGTACCGACTTGTCATACCATAAACGAGTAAACAAGGCACTAACAATCTTAGCTGAAGGTATACACAAATGAATTGGTTCGTGGGAAACGTTGTAAATCTGGATGCGCTAAAACAGTAAAGAATACAGAGGAAACGTTAATTTTAATTAACTCTGTATCGCCTTGTAAGGCTAACAGTTTAAATACTAGGGAGTGTTCGTTACATTTTACTTGTAGATTAAATGCTTCTTTAATGGAATTGTTCATTGGAAGAGGAAAGGAAAAGCCTTAAAAAAGCTTAAACTAATAAAAATGTGACGCCAAGATACATTAAAGCCGTCTTCCACTGTTTAATTTTATGCAGAATAATTGTTTTTTTTCGCCTCGTAGAGGTACTAACTACATTCGTTAATAATATTTTCGTTATTTGATTATAATTATGTGACCCAATAAACGAGAGGTTATATCAAAATCAGTTCCATCTACAATTCCTTTTGTCTTTCCCTTTGAATTCGCGGTAGATTTTCCTCATTACAATATGTTGCGATTTCGCCAAATTTTCTTCTTTCCTACATGGGCGAGATAGGGAATTTCTCGTTTCTCTACCGTGGTAAAGTATCACCATTACAGCTCCGAAAACGTGACGTATGACATTTCCATCTTCAATCCCGTCACCTAATTGAGATTCACGAGTTACATATAATACAAAGAAAACTAGCTAAGGCCACATAATGTATACGAAAACGAACGATATATGAGTGCTTTGTTAATCGTGAAAACTAAAATATTCTTCTACATTACGGTGTTATTCTAAATTACCTCCTACCAACACAAAATACATTTGCTAGTCCACCATTGCTAATGAAGATGGCATGTCTCGGCAGCCAATGATATTATCTATCACTTCTAAAGCTGTTTCTACATTTTGTATCGTTTGAGCTCCGCAAAGTTTCATTCCAAAAACATATTCCCAACATCACGTTGCTACTACAATATTCATAAGTGTTCTTTTCCTTCCTTTTGAATTCTTAGCCGTGAAAAAATGTTATTAAAACAAGAAAAGTTGCAGTGGAATATCCGCTTCATACAAATTGCTGTACTTGAGCGAAATGTTCGGTAAGTTAGCGCTGGCTCCGTAAATAACTAAGGACTAGTTTGGATAGATTACCGGCATTGTTATTAAGTTCTTGCAATGAAACTTCATTAACAAGTTTACAAGTGGCGACGTTGAGAAATGTAATAAAAGGGTAATGCAGTTCTTTGTAGCTGGGGGGCTGGCAGGCATTTTTCGAGAAGTGTTTGAGGCATTGTAAAATCATGTTGAATTGATTGTTTGGATTATTAAAATAGTTTAAAAATAATTTTGGAAACATTTTACAAACACGACTCAGTGTATTGGCTTAATTTTCTAATATTTTCTTAAATCGTACTTACTTTGATGTTGTTAAAATTTTCGTTATGTTTAAAACATTTTTTCATATTTCACACAAAATTGTTATTTCATTTTTTAAAGCTTGACTCTATTCTATAGCAGACCTGCATTTTTCGTGTTCGGATTTTACAAATTATGTTGAATAGCTCATTTTTGCTTTTATGCCCCAAACAGAAACGCGTCTCGAAAAGTATCTGTCAGCTCTTGGCCTATTAGTAGGTTGTGAAGTTGTGATAGCGAGTTTTACTTCATTTAAGTAGCGGTGTTTCTGACACATTTTATTCGCTAGCCGCTTTGCTCAAACATTTGCGCCAGTCGGTAACACTATTTGCAGATAGATAAGGGCGCTAGCAAGGCTGCAAGGCTCAACACAAATGTTTGCTCAAATAATATTTTCTTGTGAGCCCCCACTTGATGTCGACATCAAATTAAACAAGTTTAAACCGAGACCGCTTTTAGAACCCTGATAAAAGCTTATGGGAGTGATGATAAAGGAATCATTATCAAAGAAATATGAGGTTTATGCAATGACTTCCATGCGTTTAAAGATACGCGATTTGATATTAACCTGACACGGCCCATAGTAATGCACGAGTAGATGAAAACTTAATGTTAACATTTTTTAGGAAACCTGTTAAACATTTTAGTTCGTTTTGGCAAATTTATGGTAGTTAATGATATAAAATTTTGCAATAAAGAAGTTAGATGAAAATGAAGTGTTGATGTACAGGTGAAGAGTACTGATAATACCCCTAGCTTAATAGCTCATTTTTAGATGATGCTCAGAAAATAAAGAGAAACCATCAGCTCATCAGAGGTGTATGTTTCGAATTTCACTACAAATAAGCATTGTCACCAGAAAAAATGTGATTCTTTTGAACCAGGAACGAATGCTACCGGTAATATCGTCATTGCTAAAGCTTCAAAGGCCCAACTCATCGCATAAATAATGTAAGGTTCAATCACATTACTTTCCCTGTTGCCCGACTAGTCAAGAATGCTTCGAGTATTAGTCATTACGGAGGGGACTCCAAATTGTAGGTTGCGAATCGTACCACCTGACTCGCTTTGGGTAGCACATTTTTTTACACTTGAGTAAGTAAAGCAAACATCTGTTCTGTACAGGCGGAATTTTCGAACAGTTGTCCGATGTTGTTAACTTATTTGAACATCTGAATAAACAATTTGTTTTCGTTCGCGAGCACGAGACGCGGTCGCAATAATTCCTGCATTGCCTTTTGCGAATATTCCAAAAAAATGCGACATGTTTTTTGGAATTTTGAAATTACTAGCTGGCCTACTGGATGGCTCTTAAATGGAGATTTCAATAGATAACCCCACTAAACTCCGTAACAACACCCCCTATTTCAAAAGCATCAAATATTCTTTTGCCAGAAATATCAATAAAATATTTACAGCAACAAGTATTATGAAATAAACTGACAATATTTTAACCCCTCATTTTATTAGAGATGAATGGCAACACTTATATGGTACGCAATTTCTAAAACCTCGGAGCTAGGGAGAATGTTATCTTTTTGCATGGAATTATTAAAATAGAACATTCTATCCACTATAAATGGATAGACGTCAGTGTTATAATGGACAAAGGAACCAATAGCGAGAGACAAAAGACCCATCCTTTATTCAAAACTGATTCTAGCTGCAGAGGATTTTATTTATTTACAGAAACATAATACAGTCTAGAATGGCTTGAAAGCCGAGCGAGACGATGAGGGCTGTAAAGTGCGGTAGCGTAAATAAAAAAATGAAGCAACGAAAAATGGTTTTTAAACGAAAACATAGCGAAGGAGATAAGGACGCGTTTTATTGTGCCACAACATAGGGGCGGACGAAACACATGACAAAAAACAGAACAGTAGGTATAGACGGTCCCGTATCACGTTACGCAAGAAATCTTCCCGAATACCGATGGAATCAGAGAAATGGAAAGCACCTCAGAAATTTATGCTCGGTACACTTACCTCGTAAGTAAGTTTTAGGATGATAAATATTTAAAGGGAATTTATTACGAAACATTAAACGTCTCATTTAAACTATCTCAACGTGGTCGGAATACAAAAAGCGGCTAAACGACTCAATGTGTATCAGCGTTACGAGCTATCCAGCGTTTCTACTTAAAGAGTACTCACTCCCAGTGAAACCTAGCTCATAAAATATACAATACATTATTATCTGAAGCAGAACCCGTAGCACATGAGGCATATGATATGTATCTAATAGAATAATACATCAAAACGTCCTGTACATATCTGATATACGAACGCTTCTACCTGTCTTCATCAATAACATTTTTTATGAAGCACGTTTCTTTCTAACATTGTCTAATATCGTCTGCCAGTTTGTGATTGATGTATTATGAATTCCCTGGAGCTTTAAGGATTCTTGTTCTTTTAATTTGATACTTCAGAAATTTGTGGTAGATGTAATCGATTTTGAGGTCTCGGTTCTTTTTTTATTTAAACCATATTTTACATTAAATACAAAGAACAAAATTAAATTCTCAAAATATGAACTTGCAATAGGCTTGTGTAGAGAACTAAGGCCTAAATCCTCAGTGTGAGAGAAAACCCGACCCTACAGTGCCTACACTAATAATGTAACAGGTGACAGAGAGACAGAGAGAGATTAATTCAGTTATAATAAAACATTATCTTTTACTTTAGAAACAACACCCAAACCTGAACCTGATCTGTAACACTTCCAGAACATTCAAAGAGCACTTAAGCATTACATTACTTAATGCTCTTAACAATAACAAAACTCTCACAAACGCCCGTTCAATTGCGGATAAACATCAGTATAATCAGTTTTTATCACGCAACAATAAAAGCGATAAAGATAATCTTGTAATCGATTTATCTAATGTCGTCATTCGTAACGAGAACTAATTAAAAAGCGGACATTGGAAAAAAATTGGACTCGTCCAGCTACTAAGCCGACGAAAAATAAAGGAGGCGAGCTCCCGTCCGGGCAATCTCGATAAAATTGTGTAAGAGGATTAAAAGATTTATTGTGCAAACCTCTTCAAAGGAAATTTTCGGATGTTCCCGTTTAATTTTTTTGTTCGTTTCAACGTTGTCTGGTTTTGTACGTGCCGTCGCATAACTTAGTCGAACGCTTCAACGCATTCGTTTATTTAGCTCGTTGATGTTAATGCCCACTTGTTTACAGTTTATACCTCCTCACTACAGTTCATACCAGTATGGAGACCTTATTATTATTTTTTAAAGCGAAATCGCTTATCGCGTCTTTAAGAGGCCACTTAAACACATAATGATGGTCACTTTTTAAGTGCCATCTAAAAACACTCGAAGATATCAGTTACGACATTTATGACGAAGCATTTGCTCTTTGATATGTTTTATTTCGTCTGTTAGTAGTTCTGTGTCGGAATTATTTTCGATTCCTTCGAATTGTGTTTTATCGGTGCGGCTGTTGTTAAATTTGACTCGCTAAATCCATCTGCTAATTAACGTATGTTCACGAGTACAGCTGTCTATCGTATCTCTAATCGAATAACATCGACCGGAAAGCCGATTGCCGAGCTAGTAGAACTACGTACAATTGCTGGTAACGTAATAATGTGCGTGATTGAGCGAACAGACGTCTTTAATTAATGTCTACGAGTACTTCCAGGCTAATAATAAATTCTCTCTGTTGCAGGTAAACACTAGCGGTAACCGAGCGTTTAGTGAGCGAAAGCAAGTATTGCCAGATGGTATTAATGGGAGTAAGTTCTTGTGTTCAGGCGAAATTTGTTGCTATGATAACCCCGAGTTTAACTATAAAGGCTCACAGCTGGATATTAAATTACAATAATTGTTTAAGTGCATAATACTTGCACTTGCAACGGTAATTGTCTTACTTATTGGCTATTATCTACATAATTTTCAAGAAATCCTATCTAAGAGTTGTTACTCACATAGAAAAGAAAAAAAGTAAATAATTTTGACACAAAAGTATTCTTCAAGAATCAAGTTCTCTTCATATGGGTACTTTAAAAAGTCCTTTGTCATCCCGAGTTATAAATTGACAAACGATAAAAATTCAAAAAAGTATGGCTAAAGTAATATAAAATTCGTAGACACAATTTTAGTCGCATTGATATCAATTTTAATATGTGAGACCTTGCAACTTTTATTTCTCTCGCTACCCACAATTCACAGTACCTACCTTTTGAACTGGCAACACAGACCGTATATCACAGCCGTGTCTCGGGCTGTTTTATATCGAGTCCTTTATATTACCCGTGGAAGCTATTACCTTTCCTAAGTAAACTATAACGATAAATTCAGAACCCCGCCTGTAGTCTTTAACAATTCATGTCGGTGTTTAGTATCTAGTTGTTGATAAAAAAATATTGGACTATTATTTTCTGCTTGCAACATTGCTCCATAACGACTTAATTGCGCTCCAAGTTCGATTTATGAATCAAGTTCAGTACAAACTCAAACTCAAACTCAAACTCAAACTCAAAAGCTTTTATTCATTATTAGGTACAATTTGTGCACACTTAATGAAAGTCATACAGATAAATTATACATTCTACATTCATCCGCTTTGATCGCCCCTAAGGCAAAACGTAGACTGGGAGAAAAAAGCGGGCGGAAAAAAACTCCCAGCACTCTTTTAAAAGTAAATAAAACTTAGTCTATAATGCAGTATGGCTAGGTCCAATAAAGGAACACACGTGACAGCTATCGTGTGTGTCAATATCGCCCCATTGCCATCCGCTCACAAATAAACTTCACTTGTTTATCTCCAATTTGTTTGTCAGTAACCCATTAATGACCCACTACAGGGTCGGGTCTCCTCTCATAATGAGAGGGATGTACACCACGCTGGCCTACTGCGGGTTGGTAGATTTCACACTTACATTTGAGAACATTTTTTTGTGAACTCTCCGGCATGCAGGTTTCCTTACGATGTTTTCCTTCACCGTAACAGCGGGTTATATTTAATTTTATTAAGCGCATCTTACTTTTTTTTACAAAGTCATTGGTGCGTGCCACTGGGATTCGAACCCGGACTATAGTCGGGGTCGAATTCTGAGCCACTATCTATCACCGCCGTCCAATTTGTTTATCAGTAGCGAACTATGAAGTTTACAGTCGATTTATTTCACCGCCCGAGTCTCATTAGACTAATTGAAGCAGAAATAGTGTTGGTATTTTAAACATCGGTAACTTAATGCTTCTTAGATGAAAGTCAAAATAATCATCACCACCGGAAATGATTTTCGGATCGTTTGACGTAAACCAGTTTGGAGTTTAGTCCAATTAGCTGTAATTAATCGATGGAAACTCAAATCGGATCGGATGCTTTGAAGTGACCGCAGAGTCGAACACCCAGGTTGAAATAAATGAAGTGCTATTATCCTTGTTGAAAGCATCCAGCCTTGTCAGATGTTATCTAAACACAACTCATCGTACCAGTTTCCATTGATCGACGGCTATCATTGTATGAAATATCTCTGCGGTACTATTCTATTGACAGGCGTATCGTTTATTAATATAAGTCACATATACGTCCGTCATGATATGAATCGATATAATTTTCCTTCTTCCTACTAATCTAGCGTACTACGTGCATACCAACTTCAAAGTAACAAGTCGTATTAATCACAAGGCTAGCTCCGTGCTCCCTCGAGTCACTAACGAGACCTAATCTAGGTTTAGCGTTAAAATATTATTTGTTTCCTGCTCTACTGTTTTTAAGTGACATATTAATTCGTTCGTCGACTCTTTAAGTAGAGACTTCCTCATTAACCGTTTTGTTATTATTTATTCTGGCGCGACCACTCAACGTCGCTCCAGAAGCAGTCACCTTAATATTTTAATAGGTCCGTTTGTCTCTATTAGGTGTGCCATTTATAGCTCACGTATCGGCGATAGTTAATGACAGTAATGATGGCCATCTCGCACTCGGAACTGCTGTCTCTGGTGATAAATCGTTAATAGTGATCTCAAAGCCCAATATCAAATAAGTCGTAAATAAGACAATTAAGGAAACGTTTACGCGACGGTATAAAATCGTTTGTTCTAATAGTGGATGACAACGGCCGCGCGTCAGTCTAGTCTAGATCGTCTAGCTGATTAAGATTTTAGATGCAATTAAAGTGTCACTTAAACGGTGCAGACAGGGAAATAAAACTGAAACATTTTTGAAAGTAAAAGATGTCTCCGATGACGGTGGAAGTCTAGACGGGACAGTAGTAAGCAATCAACGACGCGATTCATCAGTGATTGGGGCGGTAGCACGTGACGCGTAATAAAAAACACAGTTTAGGCCAATGTTACTTACCTAATATCAGCAGTGTCAGTTTAATTTGTTCTGTCCTTATTTCGGTCGCCTTGAAATATTGTGAAATAAGCACAAATGACCGCTCAAAATATCACATAGTACTACACTAAGCAGATAAATTTTAAAGATATTAATTTCCTCGCAAAAATATTAGGTCACGATGAATGGGGATGTATCAAACATAAATAAATAGTCTGTCACGAACAGTCTCGCGCAGGCAATTTGCTTTGGGAACTTTCAGAATTTTTATTTTATTCAACTTTGAACATTTCGCTGGCCGGCTTTAGCCTGATTTAAGTGAGGCTTTGGATACATTCGGGGACGTATAAAGCATTTTTAAACTAGAAAATATTATTTTAAGCTGGCCATTTTTATCCTCACAAATTTAATGCTTAAAGTTTATTTTTAAATTTGCTCTACGTTATGCAATCACAACAAAAGCAATGGTTAAAATTGCTTTTATCGTAACGATAATCGTGTTCATACTGCCGAAAAAGTTAAGATTACTGAATTTAAAGAGCTTTTGTAATTGTACTGCAATGAGTCTGAGTTCAAAGATCGTAACAAAACATTTCGTAAAGCTCAAATACAAACTCACACTGTCATAGCCATTGAATTTCCATCAGTCCTGACAAATTGAAACAAGCTGGGAAGTTTAGTTTCCAAGTTGGCGGTAACTGCCTTCAAATGGGGGCAAGGATCCATTAATTCACTGTAAGAACTTGAATTAAATCACTCGAGCCTTAGCTCGTTGGGGATTTGGACGATCCTCCAGAGTTATTCTTAAATTAAAATATTTCCAAAGTTATTAAACTTGTTATTAGAAACGAAAACATTATGTTTAGGCTTCTACGAAACCCGATCCCAGATAAGGATCGTCCGAGACAGCGGAGCGTTTATTTAATCCTTTTAACGTTTCTTTTAAACATAAGACACGATTTTGTAATCCTATTTTCTATATAAATGGAGAGCCACGTCTGCTCAGTGAAGTGATCGTTATGGCAAGATAGGAATAAAAAATATAGACAGACAACCCTTTGGAACTCAATTTTTTCCCTCAGAAATTATGTAGTATAATGAACCAGCGGGAAGTAAGTTAGCATTAAGTATTCGCATTTCCAGCGCTGTCTCTGTCGAGGCAGTTAAAATTTCACTTGGCTAAGCAAAATTTTCTGTCCGCTGCAAAAATCTTCCCCTTTTTAGGGAGAGGGGAGCAGCGAGCGAATTCTTGCATAAAATTTACATCGAGTGGTCCATACAAATTACCATTTCACTTCTTACTCTGATTAAATGTTGTAGAAAAAATATTGCTCTCTAAATGGAAGAGAAAATTCTCGGTTTTCGACTCATTAAAATTGATGTTTTGTTTTTTTTTCACCCGCCGCCTTCCGTCGGAGAGTGATGCTCTAAGTTTTACATTTGGATTTTCTCTGGCTCAAGGCTAGCTGTTCTTTCTCGTGTTTACGTAATTATTTAATTTGTTTTAATTAGTCGTTCAAATGTACTGCGGAATAAAATTGATTAAGGACTCTGGTCATTGGTGGCTGGCCTCTAAGGAAGTTAAGCTTACAAAGAAATAATAAAAGCATATCTAAACGTAGAGGAAAAAGCTGATGTAGTGTCCAATAAAAACAGTGTAAGACTTGGCAATGGTTGATAAAGCTTCTTCCAAAAAAGGTGTGTGTTACAACGTCTTTCGCGCATAAGGGTGCGAAAACAGTAAGTGGAGAGTGGGGATATTTGGCAGACATCTACAAGCTAATGATCCCCTTGATTGCGGTTAAGTGTCGCTATAAAGCGCCTAAATGTTGCCAACTTGGAAAAAAACAGTTGCCCCTCTAAAGTGACTATTTTTCCTGGCAGCGAACCGATATTATGAGACAATTGCCTTTAGTGGTCGTGAATTGATGCTTTCCTCCCGAACACACTAACTTTTATCGCGCGAAATTGTATTCGCTGACCGAAAAGTTTACCCCGCTTGGGCGTTTGCATATCGCTTCTCGTGTTATGAAAATAAACGAGGATATTGGACGACGCTTATCATCAATCTTCCGTTGCTTTCTTGGAAAATAAGATGGAACACCGAAGAACGGAAACCGCTCGAAATTTCATTTAAGTTAAATCGTTTTCATTGCAGAAATAATGATAGACCAATAAAACGCTACAACTTCGGCCGTGTAGTCGAGACTGGTACGATCCAATCTAAACTCAAGCACAAACAGATCCAACAGGCTAGACCATTTATTTATCTGAAACCGCAAACAAGGCACCCACTCGATTTCGCAACCGGTCTTGGAGTTCTCAATGAGATCGAAATGATATCCGCAGCAAAAACACCAGGAGGAGCAGCAAATACGGAAATCGTGACGGACATTAATAAGATGAAATAGATTTTTAGCCGGCGGCTAGTCGTGAAAGTCATCTGCTACTGTCAGTTGAGTTATTCGAATCTCTGCTCTTAGAAGCTCACGGGAGGAGAGGCGAAATCAATTCTGAATTCATAATTTAATTTAGCAGCGGTCGTTGTTACGAAAATGTTTAATTTGGCCGCCCGATACACCGGAGACATACTTTCGCGTTGTTCTTCCAACTCAGTTTAGGAACAAAGCTGCCTTATCGTGACTTTACGGGATTAATCATAATTAAAAATGACTTCTAATGAAATTTTGTATCATTGGAAATTGCTTTGTTGTTTCCAACTTGTATCTCAATCCCAGGAAATATTCGTTACGGATTACCCAGCGTTTTATAGAATGTTATCAGGTTTCTTAGAAGACTGATTCTGTGTTGTAAATTATAACTCCATTTTACGAATTCTTGTTTTATAAATGAACTAAAATTTTGATGTTATGTTCTTACTCGTAAATATAGTAATCAAGTCGACGTTAAAAAATAACTTCATTCGATTGTAAACATGTCAACATCTTAAGCTGTCATTTCTTAGGTTTCAGCACTTGCAGCTAACATCATTAAGAATCCAATTAACAATAACTTGTTCAGTGGCCACGGTACCGAGTGGGGTGCCACAAGGCGTCATTTTTGGTCCGACTTTATTAAAAGTTGATGCCGGGAGGCGGGAACCTTACGCCACTTTACCAAGTAATATAATACTTTTGCGTTGGTCGAATAAACGTTTCAATATTCAGAGGCTTCATTAATCACAGTAATTGACGGCGAGGGGACTTGGGCCGATATCTGGCCTCGCTTCTGTATCGCTCTCTGTTTTTATTTCGAGATGACAAATATTTAACGCGCATAATTTGATAATAGGGAGCTCGGTGACGTTAACTGTGAATGATCATCTTTCATCTGTATCTTAATAAGTTCCCTTTGTAATTGTTTATTGAGATCTTTTACATTATGTCGTCGTATAAATTTGTTCAGTTTATCAATATTTTTGATTTAGTTAATGTAATTCTTTACTTTTCGTTTGCAATAGCGATTAAATACGACGTTTCAACAACATTAAATCAATTTACATTACTTTGCTCATTTCAGCTGGAATAAAAAGGAAAGCTGAAACGTACTTTAAGTCTCTTAGCTACATTTTAAATATGCTTTAAGGATTAAAGAGAAACGTCGCCGCTCGCAAACATTTCCATGACATTAATATTTATTCAAAATCTGAACCTTTTTGTATCTCCGTCTGTTAATTCCTTCTCTACTTACAATCTAAAAGGATATTATCGCCTCTTAGTGAATTTAATCTCTCGTGTAAAAGCATCCATTAATCATTAATGGGGCATTCATCATAAATCAGGACACCAGA
This sequence comes from Erynnis tages, assembly GCA_905147235.1. Lineage (NCBI taxonomy): Eukaryota > Metazoa > Arthropoda > Insecta > Lepidoptera > Hesperiidae > Erynnis > Erynnis tages. Next base: position 830,146 of record LR990089.1, read on the forward strand.
CAACCCTGCGGAATCCGTCCCTGTCTTGCAATCTGTTGCTATTTCTTTCTGGTAGGGATGCGACGATCCGATCCGATATTTCGAAGATCTGATCGAGGGCATACGATCCAATCGATGTTTGGATCGGATCGAAACCATACGATCTGAATGCGGATCGACACAACACTACAAGTATCGGATCGACGATCCAAACTGATGATGTTATTGGGCAGTTAGTCCAACTTACCAAAGTTAATAATTATTGAACAATTTATGATTTTTTATGTTACAAATATCAAAACCAAAATGTCGATTCTTTACATCTTTACTATTAGTGTTGATGGGTGAAAGATGACACGACATAAACGATAAACGCGTTGATTATTTCTAGTAAACAGCGTGGGTATGATGCAAAATTGTGAATTTATCTGTGACTACGAGTAATTTTTATTAGAAATAAATGATTAGAAATGATTTTATATAAAAAAATTAATGCGATTTTTTGGACCGATCTCTTAGGATCGGATCGGATCGACACGTTACCTCCCGTATCGATCTGCAATATCAGATCGAGCCCAAAAAGTCGCATCCTTACTTTCTGGCATTCCACATTCCGTACTAAATGGGGACCTGGAGGATTTGCTTGACAAATTACTTTTTCTCTCTCCTTGTTTATAGGAGGTGGGGGGAGTTTTTTACAGTATCGGCGGAGTATCGGTCTGTTTACGGCGAAGTTTGCCGTAGTCATTTGGGACCGATTTTTATTAACTTTGAAGGCTTTGGAGGAGGAAAGTTTTGTTCGCCTTTTTCGTTTAACTTTACGTTCCGTGGTTTTACGGCCGCACGTTTGGTTTTATCACTTGTTTTTAATACTCATTGATTGGGTATGGGGCGATGTTTTGGATGGAGTTTCGAGAGTTGATTGAGGACTTGTTCCTCGTTATGGGAACGACTTATGATGAACTGACTTATCTTAAACTCGTGAAGCGTAGCTTGTTTTGGCTTCTTACCTTACTCCATTTTCTCATGATAATATAAAAAGAAATAGAGGAGATTTATCATTGATATAACTAAAAGCATTCTATTACCATCGATTAATTTACCTTACAATATTCGTCTTATTATCATATATATCGTTGATATCATGATAAGAATCACACACTACTATTATCAGTACATTAAGGAAAGTTTTGAATAACCCAAATTTATATTCTGTATCTATCTGACTTATTTGTTGCAATAACAAAGGTTTCGTTATAATAATATTCGCGCTAGGACTAGATCTCCTTCGGTGTATAAATCTTCAACCGTTTTGCCTACACCTGCGGCTAGGTAGATCGTAATACAATTCACAGACTAATTTTCTTAGCTCAAGGCAACATTGTTATTACAAATTCGTCTGTTGATGGTATACTTGATAATTTTTAAAGATCAACTGACATTTTATGTTGCATTTTTTACTTAAATTACTTATCTTAGTCACCTTTTAAAAAATGTAAGTATACGTCACATTTTTTACGTTTGGTAACAAGGATTGAATCGTTAAATCTTAATTTTTGCGTTTGTGTATTTTTTCCTTGTTAAAAATATTCACTGTGCTCGCGACTTCGTCTGCGTGAAATATTACTATCTAAATATATTATAATTTTTGAATAAAAGTATAAGTTACTCCTTATTACATCAGCTATCCGCCAGTGGAAGTCCCGTCGAAACCGGTCCAGCCTTTCCAGACATTAGCCGGAACAAACAGAAAGACAAAAATTGTAAAAATGTTATTTTGGTATATGTACCGTGTATACATTCATATGCATTTAGTAAAAATCGCTTATTTTTATATTACAAACAAACACTCCAATTTTATTTATTTAATATAGATTTCTTCTTATACGAGCGTCTAGAGTACAGTCGCAGGCAAGCCCTAGTTACAAGTTTCAGTTGCCACACCGCCAATTATCCTCCTTTTCAATTAGTGACGATACATTAGACGTTTGAGGCCCAATCAGTAGCAAAATGTCCCATTACGGAGACGATAATCGTAAAATTACATCTTCATTGTGCCTATAAATTATGTACAGTAACACAAAACCAACTCGAGTACAATGGGCGACGTGGTAACGAGAGTTGAAGGTTTTTGTACACGCAAATCGCGTTCTAATGAACATTGTGATAGTGGCGAAAATTACGTGCATTGTTTTGGAGAGACAGGCAACTTGGCGGCGAGTTGTATCTTCTTGCTAGATTCTGTGTGGGTGGTTAGAGTAAAGTATTGTACGCAGCACATTTCGAAAGCGTTTGCGCAAGGCCTTAAGACCCATCATACGGATAGCGTTTTATGATTCTGATTATCTTCAACTAATAGTAATTGTGAATAGGTCTGTGTACCTACTTATTTCAAAATTGCTACCGATAGTAACAATTTTATATGTATATTTTTTGTATCAGAAACTAGATTTTAAAAGACTTTTAAATGTGACACCGATGTAAAGTCAATTATACGACGATACAGAAAGTTTACTTATTACTTAAAAATTACGCTTTTAACTTTTAACATCACTGTTATGGATCGTATTTTTAAGAGGTTTCATTTTTGGCGTACAAAATAATTATAAATTTTAATATAAATTTTATCATAGTATTTGAATAGTGTTTATGAAAACCGCTGGAAAAACGCCGCGTCTCAACCGCTGGTTGTCTACAAAAACCAGTTTTCCAGATAATGGCTGCGTTGCCCAATTATACAGATTGGGGTAAAATTTAATTTTGCTCAACTCGGGATGTCTCTTGTGGAATCGAGTTAGCCTGATATAACGTCGCCGATTTAATTACTGTTACTAAGTTTAGACCCCAAAACTCCACGGATGTAGGGAATGTGCATTTCGTAGGTACTGATATAGGAAAAGTTGACTATGTCTCTGAAGAATGAAAGAATATTACTTTTAAATTCAAATCGGTTGGAACTTTTTTTAAAAACTGTTCCAAGATTGATCAAGAAGTTCCAAGAAATGAAGTTCCAAATATTAAACCATGATAATACATTTAAAAAGTTGAGGATAATGTACACGTAAGAATTGATATTAAACCAAAGGAAGTTAAAATTTGAATCATAGGATTAATTAAAGCAATTTAATATGAATATTTTGTTGAATAAAACATTCCTTACGTAAAGTGTGACCTAGAAAAAAAAAAAAAATGATAATTTCATACGGCAGAACTAGGCTAAGTTAAAGGGTAATAAAAGAAACACGCACAAAACTTACATTACAATGTAATTATTAAAACGTATAAATTTTAAAACGGAGCCAATAAAATAAAAATAAATGCTCCACGTACCTAAATGAGCAGAATTAAGAATTATGCTAAAAACTTTTAATGTTGCTTTAATTATGTTTAGCAGATGTTCTCAACTTTTGGCGTACATAAAAGTAACAAAAGAAATATGTCTGGATCTAATACTTAGAAGACCATTTTAACGAGACTGAAAGTTACGTATTGTACAAATTTTTATTTTATCAGACAATTTTCACGAGTCTGAAAGTTAAGTGTCGAACTAATTTTTGTTATAACACTTATTAAATATTGAAAAATTAACAACATACTTATATAAAAATAATATGTTTGTTTTTTAATCTAATGCGACACGGGATTTAAGGTTTTAATTTTCGACTGTCGTTTTTAGGACACTGAAATTTTTATGATATATTTTTCCTATCCGTTCCTTACCTGAATGTATTCGAGTTTGTACTGGTTCATTCAGAACTCTTACGAAATTATCTGATGACATTTGGGACTATTAAATCTGAACAGTTTTTAGATTTAGCTCTTTGATAGCCTTGGGTATCTCCATAACATCATGTCTCGACGTTGTGGCTAGAATTTTAGTTATTTTATTAATAAGAAAAGAACTGTTCTCGCAGGTCGGGCCCCTAATAAATCTCGACTTGGCAGTGGCCAGAGCCAAGCTTGGCTTCCTGCATAAATTTTATCCTAACTTTTACGATTCGTCTTATATCTGAATATGGGATTGGTCTATCGTACTCTTAATCCAGCTCTAAATGTTTTATTTCTATGAGTTATGTTGATCATATTTTTGTGAAGATATGAATGATTTATTTATTTAACTTTATTGCATTATTTAATATATTTATTATTAGTATTTTTCTTTTTTCTGGTTTATATGTTTTGTCTTTCCTTAATCATCATAAATCAATTTTATTTCGCCTGTATATCAAAAAGTAATTTCTTGTATTTTGTTTCTTGGTTTTGGTAGGTTGAGACAGATTTGAGGCGGATTAAAAATCTCAGGCAAGAATTTAGTTTTTTTGGATTTGAATGTTTTTGTCTATGGGCCGAATTGAAATCTTACTTCTATTCTAAACTTGAAAGATTGTGAAAATGGATGTATGGATGTTTATTACTCTTTCACGCAAAAAGGGCTGAAAAGATTTGGATGAAATTGGAACACAAGTAGATTATAACCTGGAATAACATGTAGGATACTTTTTATGCCTCTCTGGGTTCATTTCTTTGGTCAACATGGATGAAGTCGCGGTTGGAAGCTAGTCTTACATCAAACCTGTTAATAGGCCATGTGGCGCTATCCCTAACCTAATCAATTTAAAATGACGCTAGAACGCATATCATTTACAAGTTTTAATATTAAACAGAAGGGCTAACGTTGTTAATCGATTCATAAATAATCCTTGGGTATCGATGTCGCATAAAAAGTCGATTAATATTAATATGAAAAATATTAATGCGATGTTAATATCAGCCGTCGTTTTTGAGGTAACGACTTGAATCAACCTACGCAATGTTTTATATTAAAACTTCTCGCAGTTGACCCGGCAGACTTCGCTCTGCCAATTATTTTGACTATTATCCAAACTTTTTTGAGTTAGAAATGTTCACTACCAATCCTGTTCACCTTATCTTAATCTAACTCTTAATCTTAATCCGAATTTCAAACTTTAATTTATTTACATAGGTAATAAAATAATATTAGGTTCATGTTTGGATTTATTCTCTATTTTAAGACTAAAGTAAGATTATACGAGGCTTACTGTTGAGAAATTATATGAATCTCTTTGAAAGACAGTCTTTGAAAGAACATCAATATATTTCATTAATTATAATTTAAAGAGAATTGTCAAATATTCATTTATTCATTTTTATTTATTTATTGCATTGAATATATGAGAGAGAACATAGCTATTAAAATCTACGTACTTTTTTCTTTCTTTATTAGATTTTTTTTATTCCGAATATGAAGGTATGTACCTTAAATTTATTTCAAGTACACCTACTGTAAAATAATATAGATGTATGAGTTGACACTACCATTATCTGAGTGTAAATTATAATAATTAATACATTCTTACTGCAGGTAATTATATTCATTAAGAATAATTTAAAAAATACATATTAAACCGGTAAAAGCATATGCATAGAGGTAGTTGTATCCACTTAGCAACTAGTTTAAAGTGTTTTTATAACAAACAGCTTTTATAATAAAAATTGGAATTATTAAAAACGTAATAATCAAGGAATGTGAATAATTATTTAATTATTCCATGTAATGGCGTTTAATTGCCCGATAGAAGCATTACATACACATTATGACAGACAATGTTATTTTTTTTAATAGTTTTTTTCCATACTATTTATTATGTATAATGTACCTTCGTTAGATTGCCACCTTGAAAGTAGTTTTGCAATTTTTTGTTTAGCCATATTTTTGCACAGTTTTTTCTTCGAGTTAAGCCTTTCTTTATATTCAAACTGCACGGTGTCCCATGGAATATTCGTAGAGTATTGGACACTGCGCTATTTTAGACCTCTATCCCTCAAACAACGAAAGTCAAAAGAATACCTTACCATGCTGTTCCACTATGGATTAGTAGAGATTTTGAATGTTTATTAAATGTGACTGTAATAAAAATTTAAACATTTTTATGAAATTCGACCTTAAAATAGACCGAGAACCGATGGTTGCAATTACTGCTGAGTCAGTTGCCATTAAAATTTTCATAGAGTAAAATAAAATCTTTAAATATTATGAATTCCAATTAGTTATTTTTCGTAAAAAAATAATTTGGATACAAAACACACGGACAAATGCGTCGTCATAACCTACCACACAGTTTTACTACCACTGTACTGTATTAGAGGTCAAAATGATCGAGAATACATTTTTTATCGGCTAACCTCGCGTAAATCGTACATTACGAAACCTCGTATACGTACCGTTCGCATGTCTGAGCTACGTGATCATTGTACAGCGAACACCTCTTAATCAATGCCGTACGAATCGCTGATGGAACTTGGCCTTAAATACGTCGAAATGCGACTATAACTTAATTTCATCAAATATAACCGAAACAGAGAAGTTTTAATAAAGTGTCTACTTACTATAACACCTTACAGTTTTATTTTTACGGACCCCCGACTAAAAAGAGCTTTTATACGTTTTTTATTTAGTCGTTGTCTTATTCAATATTAGGTACCAATACAAGCAACTACTTCATCTGCTAAAACAGATAGTATTGACAGAAATCAATATAAATAATCATTTATTAATATTATAAACCACTGTTTTGTCTCGGGACCAAATTTTATAGGGAAGAAAGAATAGTTAATTATGGTATGTTTTATTTTTACTATAAATATTGCGCGTTCCTCGCGTTTTGCCGAAGGTTATTCAAATAGCATTTGTTGACTACGCAAATTTTGTCCAAGAATTTATGTCTTATTATCTCAAATTGAGTTTCAAAAATAAGTTTTGTAATAGTATGATAGTAATTAGTAATAGTGTAGGAGAATCTATCGATCTCATGGTTTAGGAGCTCGGATAGGTTCGAAATTAGTCGGGCTATCCCGAACAGAACACGTAAGTAGAACCATATATTATGTTCATAAAAATGATGGACGGATGTTTGTTTGTAACTGTTTCACACACAAACAGCTAAACGGATTTGGATAAAATTTTGTGATGAAATAGTTTATATTGTGGGTTAGGATTCAGATACAATTTGACATCTGAGGATCCAATTATAAAGATGGTGTGGGCAGTAGGTAAAGAAACAAAAATGAAGAAAATCAAAAATAAGACGGTACCCCGAAGTTGTATTTAATTCAAGAGGACAGCGACTTTCAGTGATGATATTTGAACGCGGCAAGAGCCTTGAAATTTAAATATCATTGTTCCTTTCTAGAGCGTACTTGTAATGATTCTAGATAATGTTGAAGACCGAAATAGAGAATTACACGAACACGCCAAATTGTAACAGTCGTGCTCGTGACCTTTACGGAAGAGAAGCTATCGTAAGTTTCAAATCTTGGCTTCTGATTCGACAGTTATGGGTGATGCGTTTGATTCGGATAGGAATATCGAGGTCCCTTGGAAGATGGCCATTGCATCGTATAGAACACGTGGAACGTTTTAGTTGTTTATGAAAATTAAACTACTGCTTACACAATTAAAGCCAAGAAGTCTGTGAGTTTCGATGTAGGAGATAATTTAAAAGCTGCTGATCTGATTTCAAAAATTCTTTCGTAAATTAGACTTTTGGGCTAGGCGAAGGCATTTGTACATTATCTTGAATTTCTGACTATTAAGCTTAGATACTAGTAAGTCCTATATAACATCGTTCTATCTTACAGTGAAATATTATAGTTTATACTTCTAGTTATAAATTGTTGATTCATACAATCTTTTTAATTCTCATGTGATCGGCACACAAATTACAGGATACTGTTATGAGTATTAAAAGTACTGTAACGTATTCGAGTATATCGGTTTCGTTTAGCCGTTCACCAGTCTCATACGGCAAACAATTCTTAAATCTAAAAGAATTTCAAATCGGAATCGTCCAAGGAAATATAAAACTGAACGAGTCACAAGCAATAAACCCGATACTGAATCAAGTTGTTGAGGAACTCGGCGATTCAGATCACAATGTAGCAGATCCAATAAAATTCAAAAGATGAGTGAACATAAAAGAAACAGGTGGCCAGGTGGAAGTCCGCTTCGAATAGATTGTGAGTCTTACAATAGAAGGTTGCCATGGAAACGGAATCAAAGGCAAACAACCTCGCTTCTCACGGGTCCCAATATTATCAGCATAACGACCAATAAAAGTCAAGAGCGTTTGCCACACAAATTGTACGTACGTGAGTTGTAACTACTTAAATTGGATTTTTAGAGAACTATCTTGCCACCATGCATTCAGAGATTAATGTGAAGCCCTATCCATAAACGTGACGTGAAAGTTTTAACTGCAACGTTTGTTTTACTTTTTTCAGCCAGATTTATGGAAGTGAATATTTCAGCGAAAAGACCATTATTTTATGGAGCTGAAACGTTAGCTTTGTAATTCGTTAATGCGTCTGAAGTATCGCTGAGTTATAAAATTGATCCTGTGACCTTTAGCGCTATACGAAGCCTAAGGTCGATTCGTTTCACTCTTTAACCCCGAAGAGAGCTTATTGAAATTTATATGCCCATCCATTTAACTAATTTCACCGAAGTCCTCCATTTCATCAAAGTCATATTTAAGAGGTGGATTAGGGTGGAATTAATAGGCGTAGCTGTTAACCTCGTCATAAATGATGCCTGTTGGTTCGTGAAAGATATCGCCACTTAAGCTTTAATAAGAACTTACTTGATTGATGGGAGCTTACAATTCATGAGATTCTTAATCATGTCTATCCCTATTCATTTAGTTTTATTAGTACGAAGTTAATTACGTAGCTGTTATCGGCTTAATTACTTTTACTCTTTTTCGTGTTTTCTTTACCTTGCATTTTTTATCTTACAAAGCATAACATTTGAATTATTGTCGGATACTATCTTAACTTTTCACAGTAGCACATCACACATGCAAGAATCGGTCGGAACATCACCGTAAATGATACAAATGTATGATAACACCAATTGGATGCCGTAAAAGAACAAAAAGCCGAAATTTCGAGAGCATGTAATGTTATACCTCTAACACAATCCGCGTTGAGTGTTTCAACATCTCATTTTAACAATCTTGACGACTAAATCGTTGACGGTGTAATTATTGTTCACGCGGCCATTGTTTTAACAAATCGAAATCCGGCCGATTTGAAAATCCCCTACCTCGGTGCGCAGTACATTAAAAACGTGGAGTTTGAATCGGTAGTGTTAAATCTCCCCCAAATTTAGAACATGGAAGTAACACGCGAAGTAATTCCATTTAAGATGTTTATCTGTTCAATGGATGGTTATATAGTTACGAAATGAGTTTAAAAAATACGGATCGTGAAGGTTAGACGGTTGGGTGTGGACTGAGGTTGTCGGAATGGTGAAAATAACAAATTAGTACCTAATTTTATAAATGGATGCGTTTAAATTTTAATTGGTTGTAAATATATTGGATTTAAGTTTTGAAGTTAAACAAAAAAGAATTGCACACGTGTTATTTGCTGAAAGTGAAATTTATGAAAAATCAACAAGTAATTTACACCTACATACATTTTTGTTCCATTCTTAAAAATGTATTTTAAGGAGAAAGTTAATCCGTAAAAAGTCAAATTAATTTTGAAGACAGATTTAAATGATATTTAAATGAACAAAAAAATAAACAACTTCTTATACCTGCCGTATTTTTATAGCCTATGTATTTCTAAAACACATATTTTGGAGGAAAAAAAGTGCTATTTAACCATACATTGGTGTCTAAAACCCTAAAATTACGCAAACAAAAGGTTGATATCCAAATGACCATGTATTTAACGTGCGGCTACGTTCAACAATAGGAGGCCTATTGTCGAACGCAAGTGAGGTTTAAAAATAATTCTTTTCCGCTCCGCTTGTCACCATACCCTCGGCCGAAGTGCGTGATTTGTATAATGAAGACGGCTAGTAATATCGCGTTTCGTGAAATAATAACTAACAAGTGTAGAAACCGATTATTTACATTATACTCGTATTATGCTAGTGTGATTCGGGATTTTGCGTCTTAATAATGGTTGTTCAGTGATACAGAATTATATAATTTGGTCGCATTATATTTATACTATAATACTTATTTTCAATGTTAAAATTATGGTATGGTTTTTGTTATTCTTTCACATGGATACTTCTGTCTCTCTGGATCAAATTCTAAACTAAATCTAATGACAGAACGGTGTTGCGTTCGGTCAAAACAATAAAAAATTACTTTACCGCTGCTGTTGAAGCTAGTAAAATACTAGTAAAGTACCGTAAGTATAGTAGAAAGAATTTAAGCACTAACCGAAAATTCTTGACTTGTATTTCGATTGAGGTTATTTTAAGCTGCAATTTGCTGCAGATATTTAATATCTACAACGCACCTCAACCAACCTCAAATAAGATTTGTCTCTTGAGGTTGGACCTGGGTGTCCATGGTATTCCTTACTACTCATTTATTATGAAAATGTTTGTACAGTCAGAGACATAGAAGTGTCGAATTCATATATTTTCTCGACAACACGTCGAGATCATTTCACATTTCACGTTTCGATATTCCGTCCGCTCGCTTCTTTTATTCCAATGTTCCAATGTTTCGGTTCCAAGCGAACTCGACGCAGCAAATTGTGAAATAAGGCTGCATTCTGGAGGGAATTTAGAAATGAATGCTACGAATGAAATGCGGGGAAATATGCTTTAGATAAAAGTACCTACCTACCGTTGAAGGAAAATTTGTCTGAGATTCAAATTTCAGTACCTACCTACTTAAAGTCTGAATTAGCAATACCCCAACTAGACACACACATACACAGCTTACATGAAGTCGCAGTGTAATAACCCAATAGAGGTAAATCACTCAAATTTGACAAATACCTAGCTTTAACATAGAACACATAATTATGAAAAAAATGTTTAAAACACCTGTCTTTTTTTCTTTGTACAATACAAAGTCTACATACACCAACACAGCAGCACATAGTAACATAACGCCACATCGCTTAAACGAAAAAAACCCTAAATAAAGCGTTTCAGACATCAGCAATCAAAAACCAGTTACAACATAAACGTTATCTTTTTATCTCGACAGATGGCGCTGGTCCCAATCCTTTACAAAGTCTTAATGGTCACTTAATTGTGTAAAAACGTTCGATAATGACGGATAGTTATTCGAAGGCTCCGAATGGCTCCGATGCAATTCATGTGTTGTAACTGCACCCGATTCTAGTGCATGTTACAGGGCATTAGAGGCGGAATTAGTGTGCAAGAAACAGATGTATGTATGACTGTCCGTGTGCTTTCGAGTGGCGTGCAATTTTTATATTTATTGGTCCGTAATTTGGCGTGGTGGTCGTTTTTTTACAAATTAGAGTTATATTGAGGATAATTTTCGCAATTCATGTTTTTTGTTAATAGGACGGATATGTAGGAAAACTTATGTCTCACGTAATGTCTAATTAATTACTAATGTCCACTAATCGCCGGGAATTCAATTTATATACTTTTCTACGACTTGTGACCGCTTAGATGTGTACTCGAAATATCTTTTTTTTTAAGATGGGCTCAATATAGTTTTATTCTAGCTTTTATTATTTTTTTAGTATGATGAGTTCTAAGACTAACTTACTTCTAGTTTAGAAACTACTTCAAAATATCGTGGGTCGTAGACATCTAAGATTCCTTGTCGTGCCGAGTTCATGAAATGACGTACGATTTGATGTCACACGATATCGACACGAAATCTTTTGGGGCTTAGTGAATCAGGGCCCTTATAATAAATTTTCTAAATAAACACAAACCCGAGCAACGCCCGGTTTATTAGTAGTTAAGGCGTGAAGCGAATTAAGGTCAAGATTATATTGCATTTATATTTGACATTCGCTGTACCGTTTGGCGTAAAACTAACACCCACGCGAAACAACATGCCGTATAAAGTAAGTTTGACATCACTCTGTATATGGGTATGATTAAATTTCAACCGTAAATATCGTGCTTGATTATAATATTTAATAGAGTCACAGCGTTATTAGGAAATTTTATGGTGTTTTAGTGATTTATGGGGTCTTGTTACAATGAGGACCTCACGTTTGACTGTCTTCTGTATACTAAAGATGGTCACTGCAACTAATAGACCATCATATTGTTTAATTTATTGTATCAGGCGTTACGTTTACAACAATCCGCACACGTGGAACTTGTTTTGTTATGGACCCACCACCCTCCCTTATCTCTCTGAGTAGGTATATACCATAACAACTTATTCCAATAGTACTCGACACGTGTTTCGCCCCAAAACGGAGCAACATCAGGTGATGTGGACTCTACAACGGTTGGTTGTCGAGTCCAACAAACCAACAATGAAATATAAATACATACAATTAAAACGTCATAATGATTGTTGTATCATCTGTAGCTACTAATTATTCGTCTTGTATTCGTTGGTACTTCTGTGCCCCGAACATGAACACTAACGTCAAAGTATTCGTACGGTAAACGTCAGACATTAGTTTGTCATATATCAGTCTGTGTGACATCTTCCCATACTAATGGCACACGTTAACTATACGAGTACTTTGACGACAGTGTGCATGCTAGAAGCAGTTGTCTAACTCAAATCGTACCTTATTGTAAAGCCAGATATTCTCCACGCAATAAATCTAGCGATAATTTAATAGCCGATCCGTTCTAAACGACTTTGAGGTTTACGTTCCTGGTCTTTTTTCATTTCTCCCCCTTTTTTCTTTTGGCGCCAAGGTGATTCTTGCCGTCTTTCGATTTTAATACTCAGCAGATCTTGATTTAAAATCCGATCGGATCTGTTTTATCTGTTCCTGTAGGATCCAGGAATCTTTCAATCAGATCATTCCGGGTGGAATTAATTTTGAAATGCTTTATGATATGAAATTCAATTTTGAGTCCTATTTACTCGTTCTTATTCATAATGAGACAAAAGACAAATGTTTCGGAATAGCGGTTGGAGCAAAATTAACATAAAAACACTTAAAACATGTTTTGATGCTTTAAATCCAGATACGTCCAGCTACGTTCAGATAAGGCGTTTTACGCGCGAGTGCACTCGCACGTTGGCACTCGCGCGTACCCAAGATACTAGAGCTACATTATGTCCCGTCCAGATGCCTACGCGCGTTTCCTCAATCGCGCGTAAAACGCGTGCAATGAGCGGGACTCGACTCGCCCGTTTTACGCGCGAGCGCCGCGCGAATCGAGATACTCGAGCGCCATTGCTACGTCCAGTTAAGTACGACGTATTTGATTTAAAATGGAGCGTAATAACTTCGATACGGAACTTTTTATTGATGAAGTTGAAAAAAGAGTAGCCACTGGATCCCTCCCAGCGTAGAAACGCGCGTAAAACGCGGTAACTGGACGGAATAGAAATTAAGACGCGCGAGTGCAATCGCGCGTAAAACGCCTCATCTGGACATAGCCTTAGAACTAATTGCTTTGACTTGTAAATCGTTTTAAAGGCTAGGAGTTCTTCATTTGCATTTACTAAATCATGCAGGCTTCCGACATGTTGCATAAACATATACCTGCAATTAACGACCATGTAACATTAATTCACAGATCTTAAATATCATTACAAAATTAAGTTCTTTTGATTAAAATATGTCTGTAACCCATTAATGACCCACTACAGGATCGGGTCTCCTCTCACTATGAGAGGGATGTAGGCCTTATTCCACCACGCTGGCCTAATGCGGGTTATGACTTCACATGCCTTTGAGAACATTTTTTTGTGAACTCTCAGGCATGCAGGTTTCCTCACGATGTTTTCCTTCGCCGTAACAGCAGGTGATGTTTAATTTTATAAAGCGCACATAACTTTTTTTTACAAAGCCATTGGTGCGTGCCACTGGGATACGAACCCGGACCCCTCGATTAAAGGATCGAATTCTAAGCCACTGGGCTATCACCGCTACTTTTGACAAAAAACATATCAAGATGTATTCCTTTTCATAGCTTTAAAATTATATCATAAGCCCAATTATTGTTTTCATTATCTACATTTTGTATCGCGATCATTTCAACTGAAAGATTATTGCCATTATTTGTTTTACTTTTCCCATTTCCTGTACAAATGCGCAATCGTAACCACAGTAACTGTAGGTATCATTTTTTACGTCCACAACGTGATTATATTTCAGTTGAAAGCACCTAATAAAGGTGGAGTTTCCCCAAAAATCTACGTTACTTTATCATATCCCGTGCTCGCAGTGTGGAAACTTCCAACTTCCCTTTTTTGTTATTATGTATATTTTAACGTGTATTATCGTAAATTTCTCTAACGTTTCCCTTTGCAGTATCATTTTCTTTTGCCTTTGTATGGATAAAATGAAAGGTGATATCGAGGTCCTTGGAACGATTTATAACTGACGGCCGGGTGCGGCGATGAAAACTATTATTACACATACTTTGCAACTAACCATTGACTTCTTGATAGTTTCCTTTCTTTATTACGTTTTATATTTTTGATCTTAATGAATGTTTGATTTATAAGATTATTAATATCCCGGACATTTATTTCTAAAAACTTTTTGAGGTTCCACTTACAGGTTTAATCACACAGATCAAGCAGTTGTCTAGCAAATCTTGAAATTTGATAAACCAAATAAACCATACTATAGTATTATAGTATTATGTTAAATTGTCTGAATTACATCAAGTGTATGTAGGTACTCAACTTTTATGATGAATACATTGATTTTTGAGTAACGCCACGCTATTATTCAGTAATAAATTTTTTAGTCTCCAGAAATAAGATTTAGCAAGCAAGCGGATCAGTATCAGCGATTTCAAATTTCATTTCGATAAATATAACAAAATAAACCTCGCTTATCAATGTTCTGATGTCATTATCGTAAACAAGAGTATTAACTGTGAACGTACAGTTATAATCGCCACACGTAGAGTTTAGAAGGAAGTGATTACCGAAAGCCCTCTTCCTGTGAGAGTAGAAAACGCAGGCCTCACTGCAATTACTGCTGCAGTATTTTCTGTAATAGACGATGTGGATTTGATACAAATATAACTAGTAATTACCTTGTCCACCGCAGATCTTATCTGTGGCGGTGCACATAAGCAGTACTTTTGAAATAACCAATTAATTCTATAGTTTAATGTGTTTAGTGTCACGACTTGCCCGATGTATGCGTGCGCATTTAAATAGAATTGCGTTTAATTGCTTTTTACGACGGACAATTTCTCTATTTAATTTTGATAAACATTTGAAAACAGTTTGAATTGATACTATATTATCATAAAATAGATGAACCTCTGGATACAATCCTATGAAATGTGAAAGTGTAATTGAACACATAACATGAAAGTTGATAAAGCTTCATAGATTCAGAAAACATAATACAAAATGGCAAAAGGAAACTGAGCGAAATCAAATCAGATTCGACGGAACCAAGCAATGGTATAGAGTACCTACTTTATGTCTTTTCTATGTTTGTTTTTGGTTATTCATAAGAACCTATTATTAATGTAAAATCCTTGATGAAATAAAAGCTACTTTTAAAAGTCGGATCATTTTCTGTTCCAAATTAATTTCCTAAGAATGTCAATATTGATAGTCGATATAGAGAATGTCGATATTGAAGGTTCTTATTATTTTTAATAGAAGTAAGAAGTTTTATTAGAGCTTTTGTTTGCGTCTTATTAGTCGTAACTCTATCCTACTACTATTATAAATGCGAAAGTTTATGAGGATGGGTGGGTGTTT
The DNA here is from genome assembly GCA_905147235.1 of Erynnis tages. Lineage (NCBI taxonomy): Eukaryota > Metazoa > Arthropoda > Insecta > Lepidoptera > Hesperiidae > Erynnis > Erynnis tages. The sequence continues at coordinate 845,829 of LR990089.1, forward strand.
ATTTCCCTTTAACGCAAAAACGACTAATCAGATTTGGATGAAATTTGGTACACAGATAGATCATAATGGATTAACATCTAAGATACTTTTATCCTTCTTTGGACCAAGTTTTAAAATACACGCGAGCGAAGCCGCGGGCACAGTCTAGTAAGAAACAAATTAAACGACATTATCGTTTACAATATGCGATAATTCTACTAAATGTGAAGAAACGCGCGTAATCCTTTTTTATTAACGTGTGTCAGAGTCAATAAACTTTCTTAATACACAACCGCGATATCCCCTTAAGGCATAAAAGGCTTACCATAACCCTAAAGTCATTTTTGCTACCGTTTCTCACGCACACATAAGAATTTATCGCGGAGAATATTATAATATATCAGTGGTACCGGAGAATATTCTAATACATCGTACGACGTGAACCGAGCAAAGTTTTATATGAACCCTTCTGGAAGATTCGTTATTTATTTGCGATGGTAGCGCGGAGTGCCACGCCGCGCTCCTAACTACTCAGTCCTAACCCGTCACGAAGAAGTTCTTCCTGTTTAAGGTTTCATTATGGGAAGTTTAAGCGTGAATTCACCAAATGCTTGAATGTTTCAACCAAGTTTCACACGTATTACAACGGACGAACGGTGGCAAACTGCAGCGGTTTCGCGGCGGAGATGTGCTAACGCGGTAGTTGCTGGAGAATTGTATGAGGTGACTAGTTTAGTCCTGATAAGATCAACAAGGCTCTTTGAGGTCGGACATCGGTGTCCATGAGTTACAGAGACTATAGTTAGTATTCGGTAGTTAGTTAACTAACTTTTGATAACGTTACTTATAACGTCAGAAGTGCGCATAGCCCCGCTAATTGAGTAAATCGCAAGCGATCGAAAAAGTTAAGCAACGTCGGGCGCGGTCAGTACCTGGATGGGTGACCGCTAGTGGCGAATTACATGCGCGCTTCCGTGCTTCGGAGGGCACGTTAAGTCGTTGTTGACGACGGGTTTAGAGGGTACCTTCCCGAGCGAACAACTTCGGCTCTGTCAGTAACCCATTAATGACCCACTACAGGGTCGGGTCTCCTCTCACAATGAGAGGGATGTAGGCCGCCGTCCACCACGCTGGCCTACTGCGGGTTAGTGGACTTCACATACCTTTGAGAACATATTTTTTTGAACTCTCAGGCATGCAGGTTTCCTCACGATGTTTTACTTCACAGTAACAGCACGTGATGTTTAATTTTAAAGCGCATGTAACTTTTTTTACAAAGTCATTAGTGCGTGCCACTGGGATTTGAACCCGGACCCCTCGATTCGAGGTCGAATTCTAAGCCACTGGGCTATCACCTATCACTTTGGCTCTACCACTTAAAAATCTCGAACATCGCGCGACACCAACGATCTACCAGCTTCAGTAATACACATTCCTTATGCACCAGAGGCTCGGATAATCAGAATTTAAATATCTGGATCGGAAATATCGGAATACATGAATGTCCACGTGAAAGATACCACCGCCTCACATATGGACAATCGGCTATGAATTATGCAATGGACACATACGATTGTCATTTTTTTGTTTTTCAAATCTGGAGGGGAAGAATTTGGCCGGTCATTCAACTCTATTTCAACTCAATACAGGACAAGATGGAACATCTATTTGCACAAATACCTATAGCTGTGTAGAGTTGTTACATTTCAAATTATTTTGTTTAATTTTCATCTACCGTTTTGGTAATACTAACGTTGTAAGGAAATTCAAATGAATGTTTACAAATAACTTAATGAAATGGGATTATTTTATTCAAATTTGATTATTTCATAAACATTAATTTACGTGTAGTGTTTAGAATTTGTTTATTCATTTCTTTAGTTGTTTCTTCGAGCTATCTTATGTAAAAAAAAATCAATTTCTTTTTTCAATTATAGAAGAAAATAATATTTTAAAGCTAATTTATTTATATTCGGATATTTTAGGTCATTACAATATACCTATTATTTATTGATCTATAAAAATTTGTTAATAATTTGTGAATCAAATGTATACTTTTGAATTTTCCCGTTGCATAATCATCTCCTCATTTAGGTACCTAATTAATTTTTAAGTTTTTATTTCAATTCAAAGCTGCACAAACAACAATATGATCTTATGCATTGTATAATATAGTAATTAAACCAAAATAAGTATACAATACAAATTAAGATTATTTAAAATGTAATTGCTAATAATGTTTGCATTGCAACGATGAGTCAAGATGTAACGGTAAATTAACGTAGATATTGTTCCGTTAATCTGTTTATAACACTTAATACTAACGGACTAACTTATTTCTCTAGAATATTTACTCATTTAATAATTAAATAGTAATTAATAATGACTATATTTTTTTATCTTCAAAGAGCGGCTCAACCCATATGGGAAGGGTATTGGTATCCTATATTAGATAATATGCTAGGCGGCCTTATGTTACAGCTCGTGGATTTGATATTGTTTCCAGAATTTCCTAGACACCAATACAAATTAAACACGATAAAACTATGTAAAAGAAAATTCCTTATACACACCCACGTATCTTTAATAGTCGCTAAACTATTGAATAAAACCTCATCAAACAACGAATTTTAAATGTTAAATCTTCGCGACTTTCCCTAACAAATGTCTCGACACAAAACAAATGAACGTATAAATTTTTGTCGCCTCTAAAATCTTCAGCGGCCAGCGATTACATACATACATACATATGCATTTAGTAAAAAGCGGTTATTTTTATATTACTACAAACAGACACTCCAATTTCATTTATTTGTATAGATAGTATGTATTTGTGTGCGGTGTACCTAAACATCGGGTTCGATGACCTTATTATCAACCGCTCGCGAATAATATATGGGACAATTTTTGCGTGCGATACGACTGGGCGAATTCGTCACGTTGTCGTCACTCGATCAAATATTCGATACAGATTTTCATACTACTGGGTGTCGGCGGATGTTGGCGGATTTTCGCTTCGACATCCGCGGAATGGCATTCGTGTATATAATACTCGCATTGGCATCTCATCTCGTTTTATAAGTGGTAGAACTATTAGAGTTCGTTTAGGGATGTACCTACCGCCGTCGTCACAAACCGCCGTGAAATAGCAGTGCCGTGTTTAGCTGTGAAGGTGTGATAGCTAGATTACTTTATTTGAGACAATTGTGAGCGACGCATCTTCTATCGATTCTATCTGACATTTCATTAAAATTCATGTTAACTATTAGGCGATAGACGTGCTTAAAATAACATCCGCATTTATTTTTATTAAATGACTAGCAAATGCGTAATTGTTGCGAAATATCAATTAAATTGGACGCGGCATTGACTCTTCTTTTATAAAGTTATATTCTATGACAATGTGATACCATCTGCGGATGTGAAAAGACATATCTACATCTCTACATCCGCTCCGCATCCGACTGATCCCCACTCTATCCCCGATTCTTATGCATTTATGATACTCTACATTTGCGTAAATCAATTCGGTTGTCTGTAGGCCGACGTATGAACGCACGCTTTTTATGCGATGATATATCAAGAGGTCAGAGGTTGTTAAACCCGAGAGGACGTTCAGTGACTCTTAATTTCACATTTAAAACAATATACTCGCTTAGATCAACATGATCTTTAATCGGAGAGAGAGATTATTGATTCTTTTAGATGCTAGAGACTTTGAAGCTTGATAGAGCCTAGGGCCACAGATTTTTGGGAACGGCAAATTTAAGTCTGGAGTTAGAGATCTTGAGTCAAACCGCTCATAGGGCTTCCGATTAGGTTTAACGATTCGTTATTTGACTGTGTGGCCATGTGTGGACGCTCTATTTGTACATATGTGCATAATGGTGCATTCGTCAAATATTATGCAAGTATTTGAATACAAATACGCAAACACCAAATGCCCAAGTGAAATGCCAACTCTCTATATGAACAAATTTATTTATATTTTATTTGTATTTCTGTTTATTAGTATTTCTATCGCTTAATATCAGGATTTTCCTGCTTATTTACTGTTAAAAATTGCGCCTGCTATACACGTGACTTATTTCACGAAGTTTAAAGCGTATCGCGTCTCGGCAGCCAGGTAAACAACCTGGACCGAGAGTAACCTTTCGCGACATTCAAGTTGGACGCTTTAAATCTATTTTTTACGATGTCATTGAAGTAACAAATTGTCCTTCATTTCTTGTTATTCTCGCTGTAGTCCTGTTTTTTATTATTTTTGACGACTGAATTTAAGTGATTAGTGCGTGGTGCCTTAAATAGAACTGAAATCCTCTCAGAGGTCGTTTGAGGCGCTGCTCATGAGGACTGAGATGTTTGCCTCAAATACATGAACAACATTCACTTTGATGTAAGAGGGTGGTAACTATGGCTCTGAAACACGCATAGTCCCGCTGCTTGAGTAGATCGCAAGCGAACGAAAAAGTTAAGCAACGTCGGGCGCGGTCAGTACCTGGATGGGTGACCGCTAGTGGCGAATTAAATGAGCATCCGTGCTTCGGAGGGCACGTTAAGCCGTCGGTCCCGGTTGTTAAGGAGTAGAGCAGTCGCGGAGGTCCTCTGGACGGCTTGAAAGTATCCTAGACCGGTGGCTTACCCGTTGCTCCACCAATCCGCATTGGAGCAGCGTGGTAGAGTATGCTCCGAAGAGAGTCCCGTGTTCAACTATGGGACATTAAAGGGTTACCAACTACGACTCTACCTATAACCCTGTTTCGTCGAACTCTATCTTGCATTTCGTGCTATTTCGAACGATTCACTCAGGCTGAAAACGCCTGTCATTGAACTTACTCGTATATTTCAATGAACTGAGGTAGGCTTCGAGAACTGAGCTAAGTCTCATTACGCCGGAGGTCATCAACTCTTAATAGTTTTTGCGGCGGAATTAATGAGTGCATTTTTATTATAAATCATCATAATATTTTTAACCGTTTTATTAAATAATACGTGCTCAGTCAAAGACCTTGATAGTGGTGCGTTATAATTAAGATTACGTTTAAATAGGTTTCGCCTGTGGACAATACCGCCACCCTCGTAACCTGCGGTATAGCAGTTTTTGAGTCTTGTGTGGGTGCGTTTGTACGTGTATGTGTAGGTATAATATATAGCTTAGGGTTCGTTGGATGCAAAGGGCGTAGCACCGGACGGAGTGCCGTCGATCAGGGGACTTCCAAGGGCTAATGGATATCACCATTGGATTACGCCTGCGATGGACCATACCGTCACTCTCGTAACCCGCCGTAGAGCAATTATTGAGTCATGTGTGGGTGACTTTATATGTGTGTTTGTGTGCGTGTGTGCGTGAATACGTGGGTGTGTGTGTGTGCAAAAAGCGCACTGCGTTCGCGTCAATTATACACTAGTTAGTTGTCCAACAGAATTTTCTATTTTTTCACAAAAAAGTTTTGTAGTGGCGTGGCGATCGTAAAGCGTTGTTTAGAAACGAAACACGTTTCGATCTAGAAAAGCGGGAACTAGTAAACCGTCGCAATCTTATTTTAGGCGGCGAGAAGTATTTTTTCAAATACGTAGGTAGGTAGTGTGTAGTACTACTGTTTACGACAATTGCGTAGTCGTTCGAACAAGTTCGTTGAACTCATTATTTGCATGCAATGATTGTTCGCAGTTGTTCATCGTTGAAGTTCAACTGTGAATAGGTGTGTGTGTTTGTTGTTTCGCGTTCGTCAATACAATGCTGATGATTTATAACTATCTATTGGGAGTTTTTTTCCGCCCGCTTTTTTCTCCTAGTCTACGTTTTGCCTGTGGGGCGATCAAAGCGGATGTTTGTATAATGTTAGATGTATGACGTTCATTAAGTGTGCATAAATTGTACCTAATAATGAATAAAAGATTTTGAAAATAAAGTTTACTCACGATTTGGCTTGCTGTAAGCTTCTGTGTTGAAAATAACAAATTACAAGTGATCATCAATGTATACAATACAGTTATAATACGAAGAACCTAAATAAAAAAGTAATACTTACTGCCTAAAACAAAACGTATATTATCCAAGAACAGATAAAAATAAAGAAAAAATAAAAATTAAAACTAGTTATTTAATACCTATACATTTTTACCTAAGTCTATGAATAAATAAAAAGCACACAAAAAAGAACGCTAGGACTTTATTTAGTTTCAACAGAAAATCTAATTATGAAGCAAAAATAAAACAAAACATAATCACCCCGAATCGAATTCGAATAAAGAACGCCTCCTTTGATACGAAATTCGAAATGAAATTCTCAAGTTCTTCTTTTTAATCGTCATCATAGACAATTCAGTTAATATTGAACAAAAGAGTGCTTTGATAGACTATTCCGTTTCTATTCAGCTAATTCGCATGATTACCAACTTGTGCGCACAATATTAATGTAAATTTTCTTTGATCATTCGAAAAAGGTAATAACTCGGCCCGAAAACTTTGTTTAATATTTCGCAGTCTAAAAGAGAATAGGTTCATTATTTAGAACTAGACATCAATGAGCCAACTTTTGGTGTAAATATGTTTAATTTTGAACAGACTGTGAAAGTCAGAACAATAAATGTTGGAGTTTGCTTTGCGATCTATGGATTTATTGTCCGAACAATATCGAACTCAAAGTTTTAAAATAAACACTCTTGAATTTAGATTAATCTGAATTATTATTCCCAACAATTGTGAAATAAAAATGTAAAAAAAACTGCTTGGCATTATCGTGTTAAAGGTAAAAGCACTTATCTCTACATAACCTGTATATTACTACATCTCATACTAACAACATCTGATACTAACAAATCTATAGTAATTGATCAATGTATATAATTATAAAATTGTGCAGTTCTGAGAATATTACATACCTACATAGTGTCGAATTGGTAACCTCCTGTTTTGAAGTCGGTAATAAAAATTGAAATACGCACCGACATGGGATAAACTGTATGTAATGACGTTGTCTCTTTCTTGCGCTATTTTTGCGGATTTTTAGCCACTGGGCTATCACCGCTTCAATAACGCTCGCTTGATACAACATAATAATTATATCTGTTCGCTGTTCGACCTAGTTGCGCTAAATGCTATTATAAAGACCGATAACCCAACGCGGACCGGGTTTATCTGATATCTTGTCTATCACTTTCCTTCCTCTACGATTCGACTGATCGCTCCAGTTACGTCTTTAACTCGAGTGTTTTATGATGTAATCTATTTTATGTTTTATGCTCCCAATTCGATCAAAATAACCAGGGGTTATGAGGATGGTAACGGTTGGTTACATTTCTTCACGTGATCGTTTGAGATCGCCCATTTATGTTCCTGGTAAAAGACTGGCCACATCGCAGGACTGACAGCCGATGGGGAAGATAAGTCCTGGAAGGATAAACGTTTAAACAAAAGGTTCTCTGACAGGCGAAAAGGGGCACAGGTCGCTCTCCGATGTGGACTGACGACCTGAAGAAGACAGCGGGAAACCGTTGAATTCAGAGGGCCCAAGTATGGGTGGAGTGGCCTAGCTCCAGTAGTAGTCAAAGTGGTTCAAAGGTAGGAAGTAAGAATTGTGTATAGATCACAGCTGATTCACCCGCACTTATCGTCAACTTCTCCCTTATTCTCGGATCATAATTATTGTAGTTCATATTATTCACACATCGCCCCCAAAAGGCATCAACAAACATGACGCTGGCTGCGAAAAATGTGGAATTTTCCGAAATAACGCATAGAGAACAAGGATTAACTCGTCCATCGGCGTTACTACTGGTCCCGGCTGTTGTGCGACGATAAACGTAGATTAAACCGGGATCGACGTCCCGGTAATCCGGCTGGCTTGATCGGATGTTTTAATACGATGCCGCTTAAATTACACTATGGATTTCATGGAAGATTGTGACTTTGAGGTCTTAAATGTCAATGTTTGTTGTAATTCAGGTTAATTCGCGGTGATAGCCCAGTGGCTTAGAATTCGACCTCGAATCGAGGGGTCCGGGTTCGAATCCCAGTGGCACGCACCAATGACTTGTAAAAAAAAAGGTATGTGCGCTTTATAAAAAAAAAATTAAATATCACCTGCTGTTACGGTGAAGGAAAACATCGTGAGGAAACCTGCATGCCTGAGAGTTCAGAAAAAAAAAGTTCTCAAAGGCATGTGAAGTCCACCATCCCGCACTAGGCCAGCGTGGTGGACGGCGGCCTACATCCTTCTCATTGTGAGAGGAGACCCGACCCTGTAGTGGGTCATTAATGGGTTACTGACGGGTCAATTCAACATGATTTTATATCCTCAAACAAGTCTCGAAAAATGACTACCAGCTCTTGGGCTACACATTATAGTGCTGTCGATTTGCTCTCTATTTTCGTTGGTCTGTTTATGAAAGGTAGTGTTAATAAAGGGGTTTGGTCCGCGCTCGGTTATTTTAAAATCCGTTTCAGTTCTATTTTTGGGTTCGATTGTTTTAACATCGCGTGTGTTTTGGTTTGTTTCTGTGGGTGTTAATGGACAATCATGACATCAAAAGATTTCAGATAACACTATAGCTTGCAATGTATTGATTGTACAGTATCTACAGGTGGTTTAAAAATTTTAACAGTTTAATCATTATTTATAAATTCCCATAATTTCTACACAAATCTTAAAATTACCTATATAAAAATTATTTTTATGTTTGCACCTTTTTTAAGTAAAGGGATTTAAGGAAACATGTGTCTTATTAATCAAATTAGCGTTCAAAATCGTGTTATCCCATTTGTTCCTACTGACATTCGAATTAGTTCCGATCGAAGCAGATGTACACTATTACATACGTACATTATTACGAGTACACGGGTGAAGGAAGTGGTCGGGACTAGCATAGATTTCGCGCTCGTTATCCTGTGGATGAGACTTAAGTCTAATGTGTTGTCTGTCTGCCTAGCATGAGGCGTCTGTTTGGCTATGTAGTCGTTGGCTTGTATAGATTGTATAGCTTCAATATACGTAAATGTTGTTGATAAGCCGATATTGGATTATCATAATGTGGTTGCGAGGCGTCCCGAGCGTTATTAATACGATAAAACACATTAAGGTGCGAGTTATTGGCAAAGGCATCATTAGATACATCGGAAAAGGTATCAGGGCTATTTATGGTTCAGACCCCAATTTTCTTTTAGGTTACATGTCAGTAACCCATTGATGACCCACTACAGGGTCGGGTCTCCTCTCACAATGAGGTAGTAGGCCTTAGTCCACCACGCTGGCCTAATGCGGGTTGGTGGACTTCACATGCTTTTGAGAACATTTTTTTGTGAACTCTCAGGCATGCAGGTTTTCTCACGGTGTTTTCCTTCACCGTAACAGCAGGTGATGTTTATTTGATCATTGTTGAAGTCATTGGTGTAACACTGGGATTTGAAAACGGACCCCTCGCTTAGGTTGAATTCTAAGTCACTGGGCTACCACCGCTAGATAACATAGACGATATTTAATCCTGGGTTATCTGGATCCTGGATAAATGTCCTCTCTGACAGAGATAAGTGTGCTAAATGTGGAATGTAGGTACCTATTCTTCCTTATATCGAAAGCATACGATTCTGGATCGGGTATTTATATCTGCTGTGTCAACACGTATAATAATGTATTATAATGACTTTATGTATTTAGTATATATGTATTTAGTTCGACTTTTTTACCGATAAATGGAGATAAAGATTTAGAAAAATAAAGTATTTAAGTTGTATTTATATTTCTTTGCAACAATCCGCACACGTGGAACTTGTTTTGGTATGGACCCACCACCCTCCCTTATCTCTCTGAGTAGGTATATACCATCACAACTTATTCCAATAGTACACGACACGTGCTTCGCCCCAAAACGGAGCATCATCAGGTGATGTGGACTCTACAACGGTTGGTTGCTGAGCAACGTCCACGTGTGCGGATTGTTGCAAAGAAATATAAATACAACTTAAATAACAATGGATTTCCGCAAAGTAACGCCTGATACAATATATTATATATAAATAAAGTATTTTTTAAAGACTAAGCGTAATGGTAGTTAATGGTATTACGCTAGATATTAAAATTCTAGAATGTCTGGGTCGATACAATTTATTTGGCAGACGTTGCGTTGTATACTTATTAGATGAAAATAAAAATTGGGTATAATCATAAAATGTAATACCTAATGATATTGATGAAAGAAATATCTGCAATATTTTTAACTATCAAATATTTTAACATCTAACATTAAATCGTAATGTATTTGTACAAAATAATATAAATGTTCATCTAGTAAGAGGTAAGTATTTATGGAAATTGTATTCCACTTTTGCTACAATTTTCGCTTTACTAATCTCTAACAGATTTATCATTACCATTACCTTATTCCGACAAAACAATCTGCTAGCAATGACTTAAAGAATCGAAGTAAGAACATTAATCCCGAACGAGTTCACGAGTGAATTGTTTTAAGAAACGTCCATTTGGCAAAGCGAAAATAAAAAAGCAAGTTTTAGTTAATGAAGTGTAAATAATCGAGGGGAACGGAGCAACTAATGTTTGGAAATTTTGAGAGCGCCGACGAACCAACTCGAGTGCCGCGCCGAAATCGCAAAAGTAATTCTTCCGGCTGGCAATATATCAAGAGAGCACTTAAAATTATTGACATTAGACGCGAGAAATGAAAGATACGGCTGTGGGGAAGCAAAATTATAATATGAAGATAACTCCCCAGCTCGTCAAGTTCTTATTGCTCGGTGATAGAGTCCAATTTGCTGACGAAAACGCAGAACGTCGCTCGCAAATAGAGATTGATACATCAGAGTTTGCTAAAATTGTTTTCCTCTGGATCAAGAAATGTGTTTCAATAACAGTTTATCTATACCTACCGCGTCGATATAACCGTGCTCGTCTACAAATTTCACGCTTCATGTAAATGTGACAGATCTCAATATTACAAAATGTGAACCGTCTTTTTATCAATACATATTTCTATTTCGAATGAAACGTCGACGAGGATCTGATTTACAAAAATGTTTCTCTCTGTCTACATTTACGTCCATCAAACGCTCTGTTGAAGTATTTTTATTTGTGAAAAAAATATCCTCCGTAATTCTACCATTCTTATTTCACCCAACAAGACGGCTGTGAAAGAAAAGAAAATTTACTCGGACGCACCAGAGCGTTCGAAATTGATTTCGTCTGCCTTTTTAAAGGTCTTTTATAATTGAGAGAAAATTTTAAACCGTGATAACAAGTATTCGGGGAAACAATAAAAAACTAATGCAATGAAAGAGGGAAGCCTCAAATGAAGAAAGTGCCTTCAACAAAGGAAACAGGCTCGAGTCGGATAATGATCGTATTAGATGTTTCAACATTTCGCGAGATGAAACCTTGAGCTTAATTTGTACATAATAGGTCTGGCTTAGCTTTTAGCGTTGAAAGCTTTTACTTCTGATAATACCGTGCCCATTATCTGTGTATAATACCCGAGTTTACTTGACGTCGGAGACCTTTACACTAACGGTTCAGTCAATAAGATAAATTGATTTGATTTTCAATAAATTGCCTTCGCCGATCTATTTCGATTCTGGGAAGGCTAATTAGTTACATTCGCTAAAGTTCTAACGTTTCGGATGTCAAAATTTGACGATATCTCGATGTTACAGATATTTGATACGGGTGCCCTATTAATTAGTTCTAATTATTGATCTGTTATTGGCGTAACTAGTTCAAGTCGATAACTTTACTGTCGTACGCAGTGTGATGTACAAAATTAGAAAGGATTTGTTGCTTAAGTTTAATTTTAAACATAACATATTTACTAATCTAAATTGTTTTACTATCCCTTTACTTTTCATCTTGTTTCTCGTCTGTTATTAATTGTGGTTAATTCAAACTTTGCATCAAACATGCTAAAGTGTTATCCAGACCCATTTCAATCATCAAATTTAAAGCAACACAGTCCGTATCTACTCCTGTCTGGCGCGCTATACATATTATACGTATGTACCCACGTGTTTATTGCAATGCGGTAGCTATATTTCGTGGAGCGATCTCCGAAACCCCTATTTACGCCCAGGTATCGTACCAGTGCGAAGTTTTTATGTGTATGTTTTGTATTATTTCTGTGAAATTGGATGCAACACATCTGGTGCAGGTCGACCCAGGCCAGGCCGCTTTTATTGCGATGTTATGACTGCAATTCGAATGGCGGCCCCGCAATGCCTTTTTTACTTATTTTATTTATTAACGCACCATGTTCGGCTGCGGTGAATTAAATTTCGTACTCGCATGCGGTTTGTTTGTTCGGCACTCGATATAAATGAATTAAAAGCAACGCTCGGTTTTAGTGGAATATTTTTATGATGAACTACGGCTTTGTTAACTCCTAAAACGAGAGCTGGGTCAGTTAAGTCTATTATGTCGGCACATTTCGTTCCGTATTCATATTCCCTTTGAACCGTTCCGTTTATGAAAACTAGATTAAAATTGTGGCCATCTGCATTTATTCGAATAATTTAACTGGATTCGTGGAATTGTTTGAATGTTTCATTATTTGATACGATTTTGGACCAGAGTGTACTTAGTTATTCAAATTTCCGAAGTAATAACGTCGCTTTCGTCTGCAAATGTAATATCTAAAACGGTCGTTGCATATTACTTAATTAGATTCTCTTCTCGTGCATTACCATCATAAGGCATTCGCTAATTAAATTCTACCTGTAAACTTGCGCCATCTTGTACAATTTGCTCACCTACATTTTCGAGTCAGACTCCAATACATGAATGTTTTCAAACCATTTCGTTACATGTTCCCAATTTTAACGCAAAGCGACTATATGTTTAATGCTGACAATTAATAGATTTACTATTGTCACTGCAGCATCAAAACCGATTTCAAATAGCACTTCAATGTGTACGTCAACTTCACTTGTGAAGTTTGCTTTACCTGAAAAAATACCAACAATTCCCCAATCTCTATTTGCCTTCACGGTATTTCCATTCCCTGTATCAATTTCGATGTTTAAAAGGAGTAATATTTCAGGGCCTAAAATGATTGGTTGGAAGTCCTTTTGACGACGATGTTCGAGCGATTTCATTTTTCAAAGTCACGCTGTACGAGACGTACGGTAGGGTTGGCAACCGTAGCAGAGTCTATTAATACAATCGAGACAATTGTATCATAATGGTTTCATTCTGACTACACAATAGTTATATTAAACAGTTTTGGTAATAAATGAAGTTATCGTAATAATAATAAATAACGCTTCAAACTTAAAGCCACAGTATTCCATATTATCGTGGTTGCCATGGACACAAGAGAATAATACATCTACCCAGACCAGAAACAGATATTAGGAAATGACTATGTAAATACCCAAAGTATTTACTTATCGAAATGGATATTACACCAATTCGCATGAGAGTAGCGTAAAAAAATTTTGTGGGGTATAAAAAGGATTGCAGATATTTAGATAATTAAAGAAATATATATCCGAATATAAAACATTGAATTAGCAAATCTTGAATACATGTATCTGGTATTTCGTCGTCAACCCTACCGCGTACTGCGAGTGTTGTTCGCAGTACAATCGCGCACACTATGCTTTATTAAATTTTAACAAGATTGGTTTTCTGAGCTTTACGGCCCTTACTAATAGGCCAAGAATTTTGGCCAAAGTAATTGTGTTTTTTTCTGTTATATTAAAGTAGTATGCGTTGCTTTACGTCTATTAGGTAGTAGGGCCATTGTAGCTCGCGCGGGTTCCTACATACCTACCGCCACCCTCATAATCCGTCGTAAAACAGTGTTCTTCATGTCTTGTGTAGGCTTCGGCTAGGGAGGTTTGGTTGCCGGAGATACTCGTACTTTGTTTGATGTGAACATTTTAGTTCTTATGTGTAGCAAAGCCACCGCATACAACCACGTATATAATTTCTTCGCCAATTCTTCTCCGTTTGCTACTTACTTACGATTAAAAAATCCATTGTTATTTAAAAAGATCACCGCATATCTGGAGTAATCTATACCTTTTAAAGTTTACATTATGGAGATGACTGCAACCCACGCGCTTAAAACAAAAGTTTTACCTAAAAAAATCAATTTTTTTATTAATTGAAACATATTTTTAAACTGGCATTAAAAGTAAAGTTTATTACAGTTACAGTTTATTTGATTCTTCTTACTGACGAACATGTATCTATGTTTATCTGCAATAGATTGTATCTTATTTATTTAACACACTGGTCTTAACTCATAGAAAAAACTATTCCGCTAAATCATTAAAAAGGCGAACAAAAAGTTCACAAGTAATTACTTAATTAGTATTTTAACACTCCTTTTGAATAACTAATTAATAGAGACCGAATAATTAAGACATTTTCGAGGATTAAAAAGCATTTAATAAGCTTTTTCTGAGAAAATCACATATTTTTGAATAACTGTTCTTAATTTATCTTAGAATAATTATATGCTCATATTTTTAGAATAATCTGTGTTTAATGACTTGTACTGAGCACTTACCTTAGCTCTTGTAAACAAAACCTAGTAGGTACCTACTTACTTGTCAGTAACCCATTAATGACCCACTACAGGGTCGGGTCTCCTCTCACAATGAGGGGGATGTAGGCCGCCGTCCACCACGCACCACTACTGCCCGTTGGTGGACTTAACATACCTATGAAAAAAAAAATTTTTTCTTTCTCAGGCATGCAGGTTTCCTCACGATCTTTTCCTTCACCGTGACAGCAGGTGATATTTAATTTTATAAAGCGCACATAATTTTTTTACAAAGTCATTCAGGGGTCGAATTCTAAGCCACCACCACCGCGCCTACTTACTTATATTTAGTATAATATTTAAAATTAAAAGCCTTCTTCAAGATACCTAGGTACCTGATTATCCAACGGTTGCAGTGACCTGAACGTCAGGTCACCTCAATTGTTACTTCTATAACAAAAGAAAAAACTCTATCTTAAAATAAAATAAAGAAAAAAAGGTTGCAAGCTCCCACGGTACAGGCACCGGGCTTAAGACCCATAAGTCCAAAAAAAGGTTCGATTAATTGATACCGAGCCTCGTCAATCAATCTTGACGTAATCGATTCGTCTCTTTAATCGATTTATCAACAATCTTTTTATGATATAAAATCGCTGTACCGTATTAAAGCTACAGGTAGGTAATGCTCTAAGCAAATAGCTGCCAAAATTTTTTTAAATACTTAGGTCCCTCTCACACCAGGATAGCATACTCCACCACGCTACCCCAATTGTGAATAGTTGGATATACGGTTAAGTAACCAGACTGTATAATATGTTTTTGAGGTCTATGGGCTACTTACCGAAGTGACTCAGTGGTTAAGACGCCGGTGCGCTGCACGGAGGGTCTTGGGTTCGATTTCCAGCAGAGCAGTGATTTGAATGATGAATTTGAATTTCTGTTTCTGGTCTGGCTTACCGAAGTGGCTCAGTGGTTAAGACACCGGTGCGCTGCACGGAGGGTCCTGGGTTCGATTTCCAGCAGAGCAGTGATTTGATGATGAATTTGAATTTCTGTTTCTGGTCTGGGTGTACTGAGATCTTGTCTTGTGTGTGTCCATGGCACCCACGACACTGTTATTTATTTATTTAGCATCAGATGGTACCTACACTATTTTTAAACGGTCACGGTCAATGTTTCCACATACGAGTACAAATCCATGAGATTTTACCTCACTCAATCTGCTTCAGCTAAAAATAAACTTAACACTACGCAAAACCCTGATAAGAGCAAGGTTGGTGGTTGAATGAACTTTGGTTTATATGATTTTATTATGAGCGTCTTGTATGTGGTTGTTTACTTGTATGTGTGGGGCGTGTTGTATTGTATGCACACAACGATAACTCAATGTTTTGTCTATAGTCGCGGTTGTCAAAGTTTCGAGTGCGACTTGTTATTTTTTAACACTTACAGGATTTTTTTATTTCTTTAAATCAATGATTTCAAAAAATTTAACAAATGTAGGTATTTAAAGTACCTTTTTTGTAGCTACTTTTTGCATAGTAGTTTAAAAATGTGGTGCCAATATTTTGAATCATTTAATTTTGATTTGACCGAAGATTTAAAAATCTAAAGTTTTAATGAGTCTTGTACCTATTTACCCATTTTTCTTAGATAATTATGTTCTTCACCTTGGCATTTGAAATGGGTTAAGTTGTAGGTACTCGTAGATAATCGGTTACAAATAAAGTAGAATTTAATTAGAAAGTAGATGTTAATTACTTAACCCCAAATGATCTGTAAAATCGTTCGAAAAAAAACTGTAACTCGGAAACCAAACAAGTTATTCAGATTTTTTTTTATTAAATTTCTGACCCCCTAAACTTTGACCATATCTGACCCCACTTTCGCCCATTTCATTGTTTACTACTTATATTGTTATGAGGCCTAAATAATAATTGTTGGATTATTCAAATTGCTACTTACTCGTATGAGTCGAACTATGATTTATTCATTTCGAATCAGTATAAAACTATCACGGGCTCTTATAACGGGCATAATGCTTCTATTTAAACCCGTTTTAATTGTTATTGTGAACGGTATAATTGTTTGTGTGAAAATCTAATAAAAATATTAACAATACATGTTTAATGAATAGCTTTACGTATGCAACTGGGGTCGTTGAACTTTGCTATGCTCTTTGCTAAATATTTTTGTTTTAATTTTTAGTTTAATGTTATTGGTTGATAGACTGGGATTTGTTAGTTTTTTCAACACCCTACTTCCTTCTATACTGTTATATGTAATTGCGAAAGTTTGTGTGGATGGATAAAAGGATGGGTGGATATTTGGAGGTGAATATTTCTTACTCTTTCACTCAAAAACAACAGCTGAACAGTCAATAACCCATTAATGACCCACTGGCGGGTCGGGTCTCCTCTCACAATGAGAGAGAGGGCTTTAGACCACCACGCTGCGCTGGCCTTGTGCGGGTTGGTGGACAGAGCTGAATAGATTTTGATGAAATTTTGTACGCAGGTGGAATATAACCCGTAGTATAATTTTTATCCCTCTTTAGAATAAATTCTTAGGTTACCGTTTGCTTTGACCGGAATCGAACCAAGAGCGCTCTCAACGCCTACGTATTGCAAAAGGCGCATGTCAAAAAAAAAAAAAATAGGCGCATGTCAAAACCGGTATAACCGCGGAAATTATCAGTAAACAACTGTGACTGTACCGGTGATGTATGTTCGCAATTATTATATCTACGTATATTGTACACGTGTCCGTTTGTCCACGACATTCGCATATCAATGTGCTAGGTACCAGTTTTATGTCTTTCAAGTACCAAATACAAATACTATTAAGTATTGTGTGGAATAACAAAAGTATTACAATAATGACAGTTCTTATTTTGCTGCTGCAGACTGCTGCCTTTATCGATAAGAACCAGGATCGGCTTATCGTACTCTCCGAAGCACGGTAGCGCGTTAATTCGCCACTAGCGGTCACCCATCCTGATACTGACACACGCGATTGCCGTCACGCGTGCTCATTTATCGGTCGAAAATCATACTGCAATATAATTAGTTCATAATTGATTTTAAGAGTGGCGGGAGTTTTTTTCCGCCCGCTTTTTTCTCCCGGTCTACGTTAGCCTGAGGGGCACCGAAAGCGGATGTTAGATGTAAGATAATATTCTATCATGTATGACGTTCATTAAGTGTACACAACTCGTACCTGACAACGAATAAAAGACTTTGATCTTGATTTTGGTGCTGACCGCGCCCGACGTTGCTTAACTTTTCCGATCGCTTGCGATCTACTCAAGCAGCGGGGCTATGCGCGCCAGTTTATGGAGACATATTTCTAGAAGTTTTAAATCCAATGCCAGAATGTTAAATACATAAAATTGCGCGTCATAACATATAAATAAACCCACAATATCGCATGAGCACTTCGTGGGATAAATATAATAATATTCAGATATAAGGAAGTTGTTACATTCGTGTTGATGTTTTGTTTACATACAATTAGCATCGTAGAGCATCGTACGATACACGTATTGTACGATAAGAGGAGATAACCGAAGGACATTATTTAGTTTAATTTCTAATCAATTCGTAGCGATATAAAAAATGCAAGAGGTTATTAGTTCACCTAAATATACAAAAAATAAGAAAAGTAGGTACGTAATACTGAATTGCTGCTGCTTTTCAATATTTATAAAATCGGTGATGTCACAGTGGCTAAGAACTCAAGCTTTCACTCAGGAGATCCGGGTTCAAATCCCAGTAGCACACCTTCCAAGGAGTTCTCAAAATAAAATTTATATATCAAAATTAAATATCTATGAAGGTGAAGGAAAACGTTAGTAAACCTGTATGTACATCAAAGGCATGTGAAGTCCACCAACGCGCAGTAGGCCAGCGTGGTGGACTAAGGCGTACATCCTTCTCATTGTGAGAGGTAATGGATCGCAAACTATATAATAATATGTCGTATTAGTATTATTTTGCTCGATTGAGAGCAGCATCAATAATAAATGAATCAATTTATTCTGTTTATTGAAAAATAAGTAGACCGATAAATGCCTGACTAATATCCATCTTAGTCATAAGCCGATTGAAAACCACACTACAGAAATTAATAAACAGAACGTTTTGCTTCTATCTGTTGTAAGTATAATGGAGTGCGGTTTGCGGCTGCGGCTTGCGGCTTGGGTAATGCGGCTTATGCGTCGAAAGCATTAAAACTTGTGAAACAGAAGCGAACGGTGAGGTCAGTCAGTAACTCATTAATGACCCACTACAGGATCGGGTCTCCTCTCACAATGAGAGGGATGTAGGCCGCCGTCCACCACGCTGGCCTCCTGCGTGTTGGTGGACTTCACATACCTTTGAGAGCATTTTTTTTTAACTCCCAGGGATGCAGGTTTCCTCATGATGTTTTCTTTCACCGTAACAGCAGGTGATATTAAATTTTGTAAAGCGCACATAACTTTTTTTACAAAGTCATCGGTGCGTGCCACTGGGATTCGAACCCGGACCTCGATTCGAGGTCAAATTGTAAGCCACTAGGCTATCACCGCTTCGACGGTGCGGTAATGATGCGTTATCTAATACGGTGAAACTTTCTAAACGTTTTCAGTGCTAATGTTGGATTTACACGACGTTTCCATCTTAGTTCTCTTAGACATTCCTCCTTATAACCCTATTTATATCTGCGTGTTTGAGTAGATCGCTAGCGATCGAATAATTAAAGCGACGACGGGCGCGGTCAGTACTTGAATGAAAAAAAAAAAATGAAAAAAGAAAAATTTCTTAATTTTTCAATCAAGTAAATGTTTGTTAACACAGTGGAGGCATCCTTTTAAGTAAAATAATACCTGTGACAGGATGCCCTGCTCTAAGTTAAATTCATTTCTACATATAAAATAATTTTAACAGAACTACTTTCCCGTTTTATAAAAATTTAAAGTGTGTGTGTGTGTGTGTGTGTTTTGTATGTGTGTGTGTGTGTGTGTTTTGTATGTGTGTGGGTGTATTTGTGTGCCTACTATGTACTATGTGTGAATGGGTGACCACTAGTAGCGAAATAAAGTTCCGTGCTTCAGACGGCACGTTAAGCCGTCGGTCCCGGTTGTTATCGATACGATAGCAGTCGTTAAACCTTGTCGGAGGCCCTATGAAAACATCCGTTTGAAAACATCCGTTACGGGTTGGCTACTAGCCCGTTTCTCTACCAACCCGCATTGGAGAAGGTCGGAGAAGCTTTATCTGTTGCAACCAGCCTTTGGCTAAGCACTTCCAAGGATATACTAGCGACTACCATACTATACGAGCTAGCATAAAATGAAAAATGAAACGGAATACCTACAAAGGAAGCAAAACATCGCAAATCTGCAAAATAGCATTCGTTTTGCCACAAAACGATAAACCGCACCAATTTAACTGGAATACAGCAAAATTGAGATGAAGCCTATTACCGCGGCGGCGTCTTCGGATCGACTCTGAATCGTGTTGTCTCGTCAATTACGAACACTGCATTGTGTACTTCCGAGAAATGTTGAATTGTTGAATAAAGGAACGGTACCAACGTTTATTTTCTCTGTGTTCCTTCTTTTATGCGGGCAGTACAAGAAAGTTTTAGATGAAAGAAAATATAATTTATATGAATGAGTAGCAAAACAACTGCATGCAACCTCAGATAGGATTTTTTATCTATTAATTTTCTCAATTGGTTTGCCACCATAGGCAACGAGTCTCCCCAGCCAAAACATAACACATGAAGAGCTGTACGAGTGGTTAAGAGGCTGGTGGTAAGGTTCCTCCCTGGACGGGCTACTATCTAAAATACGTTACTAGTGTTACTACCAACACAATTTTCCCAAGTAAAAAAGAACCTTCTATATTCAGTTTTTCTAAAACGCTTTTTCTTTTAAAGACGTAAAAGTCTTTGGGCGATGGCATACGCGATGATTTTCGCAAACAATTTGACGATTAGGTCCCGGAAATTGCTAACCGAACCAATTTGCGGAGCTAGAAAATGTAAATCGATTCATGAGACACTGTATTTACTGAACTTTATATATAGATAGCCCAGTGGCTTGTTCGACCGCTTAATCGAGGAGGCCGTTGAATCCCATTGACTTTTAAAAATAAAATAAAAATGGCCGCCCTATTGCTTATAAATTGCACTAGAGACGGCCGCTGTACCCGCCGCTCCGTGCCGACTAAATCTCCATAGTCAAATTATTCACTTTCCCAATCCAAGTAAAGCCCCACCGAACAACGCCGGTGCCGCTGTAATATTAAATTATAGTGGCCCAAGTAAAGCATTTCGAAATGGAAAATTGTACCCAGCTGTACGTTTTGTTATGAACTCGGCTGACGCGTACGTTTTCAATGAAGTTTTGCGAAACTTAACAGCTAATAAAGGTGTAGAAGTAACTGGCACCCTTTTTTGAGGTTGTTCTTTTCTTTTTGAGGCTGCTGTTCCACCTACCTGGATCTGTGGCGGTCCTCCACAGTATGTTTCTTACCTTGTCAACTTACGTTCTTACCTTGTACGAGCAAATTTTGAAACTGTCTCCCAGTTCATGTTTTTTCGCGGGACTATGACTTGGGGTTCTTCAAAAATTCAAAAAAGGCGTAAAAAGAGCTCTTCATCAAAGCCGGCAACGCACTGGCACCCCTAATGTTTCTCGTTTCAATAGGTGATGGTGATCACTAACCATCAGACGAACTGATTTTCGTAGAAAAAAACTGAATATAACTAAAGATGCTTAAAAGAATGAACCCATAACGAAGAAAGCTCTAAACAATAACGATGTTTACCCAAACTGAGTGAGCGATAAATCTAAAGTATGAAACACGTACATAAATGACGTATCCGCAGACGACGTTTTGCGTGGAGGTGAAATAAAATTGCGAGCAAAATCATGACTATCACGCGAGTCTAGACTTGTTATTAATGCGCCACCTTAAGGTAGAGCTGGATGCACGTTAAGATAATTCGAACCTACGATGGCTAAAACACACAGATGAAACAGTTTGAAATTGTGAAATATGTAATTCTTGTGGTGAAGCCAAAGCTCGCCCACGAAGGTATCTTGACTCTTATCGCCTTCCTCTTAACCCTTTCATGTCTTGTGTTTCGGCTGGGGAAGTACGGTTGAGAGATATTTTATTTGAGGCGAACATCTTAGTCTTCATGAGTAGCAAGCACACATACAAACTTAGATGGTTTCTTCACTATGTGGATGTCTATAGGCTGCAGTATCCCCATTTAAAATCAGATGGTTTGCTATTCAATTACTAAAAAAAAAAAAAAAATGGGAGCCGGAACCATAATGTCGTTCTCCCACTTGAAAAATTTATCTCAACTGCTTCGAGCGACGCGAACGAGCAAATAGGCTCACTGCATCCAATTTGGCACAAAAGATTCCTTCGAAATTGTTCAACTACTTACATCTTTTGAATTCATCGCCCCCTCAACGGTGTTGAACCGAGAGGATTATTAAAGGGAAGTAAGATGCAGACAGACGTAAAACTTATTATCATTCCGCCATCCACGAGAGCAACATCCATTTTTATCTCCAACGAAACACATTTAAGCATTCTTTATGGAAAACATACACAAAAAGACGGCAGGCAGCACAAAAAACAACAATGGAACGAATCCTTACTTTTAATTTATTCCCTTTCCGTTCGCGGACTGGACGTCATTTCATTTGGCTTTAAAGCAACACGTTTATGCTTTTATTTCTCCCTTCTGGCTATAATACTTCTTTAAAGCAGTTAGACGGGTTGTATTTAAGTTAATCCACGATTTGTTTGGCTACCTTAACAATTAGTTATTTGTTTAAAGTTTCGGACGGGTCGAGCGGTGATAAGGACGCCCAAGTTTCGTTCGCTCTGAATTTAAGTGAATTACGGATGCTCTAGATGGGATCTCGCTTTATAAGGTGATGCTTTCGTTACGACCTCCGTCTGCTAGAATCAAAGTTTAGAGATGAAAACTTTGAATTATAATGCGAAATTGCGGCGTGGTAATAAAGGCAGCCTGTTGTTTATGTACGCCATCAAATGGAGATAGCAGGCTTTACATCCCGGTCTTAAGTTAGTGTCATTGTTTTGTAACTTACAAGTCTAAGCGACATTTCACAACGGAGTTTCGCTTTAACATTCATGAATATCATTAAACCTCCCCCTGTTTTGAATATTGTGAACCTCTTCCCAAACGAACTTTGCCGGCTTGTTTACGCTTATTGCCTTTTAGAAGTGTATAATATTAGATAGACATCGAATGTCCCAAAGGAGGTACGTTAAAAGAACAATCCGACATTCGAAGGCAATAAGCTTCTATTTGAGAAAGTCCCCAACGGTTTGCTCTTAAAACAGACCACCTCGATCGTAACCGACTTGCAAAGCGACGCATTTAAAAAGGAGGAAGGAACAGAATAGCTGTAAGCAAACAAGAAAGTTGGCTGGGAGCGAGCGTTCTTCAAGGCGCATGAAACAAGTTAGTTTTCTATATACATTATTTAAGTTGAACCTGAACAGTTCTGTATCTAAGTTTTCGGTTTACTGTTCCACTATACAAGGGGATACGACTATTATTTTGTTCAGTTGTTTGTTCAATTTTATAATTGTTTTGTCTTTTAATGTTTTGCGAACTTTTAATGTTTTTAACTTACCTCGCGTATTGTATACCAGTAGGTATGTTAGATGATACATTATTTTTGAGCAGACCGCCCACTCCTAAATTAATTTGTGGTCCTGTAGCCTGAGATATGAATTCTTTGAAACATCCATAAGGACTGTTACCACATGGGATAAATTCATCAAAGGTAGCCATTGTTTCTTTGACTACCTCACTTCTCGTAGCTCTTAAAGCAATATGTTTTTCGCTCCAATACGGCACATCATCAGGTGATGTGCACTCTACAATGGTCTGCTGCGAATACTGTTTTCTATTATTCGAATCAATTATAATTGTTGACTGTTACACGAGAAAGATGTTACAAAAATTACAATAAATTTTGAACAGTCTATCCTATGGACATACAATAAATATGTCTTACATAACTAACACTCGGATTTGGGGGTCGTCAGGCTTTTTAGTTGTTTGGTGTTTTCGAAAAGTTTGAGAAACAGTGCTGTAAGCTGCATTGAACACTTGGCAGCGGTCGGCTATTTGAAATAAAACGCAGTCAACAGTTTGTTGAAGCCGTACATGTTGGTACTGAAAAGAATTATAGGAAATGTGTTTCGGGAAACGGAAATGTTCCGCATTATAGTTGTAAGTTTCAAATGGGTTTGGATGCTGCGATCATGAATTTAGATATGCTATTGGTATTATTGGGGAATATGTGGATTTAAGATAAAGAAGAAGATAGGTATAAAGTTGACCAATTACTTTGATCAATCTAGATTTACCATTTTAGGTGTATCTCTATAGATAACGTCTATAGCAATATCTTGATTGCTAGACTCGTGCATATTTAAGTTTCTAACTATTTGATGAATTACCTTCACATTTATGCTTGCAAAATGTCGAATGATCTTCCATCTGACGTGTTTTCTTATAGTGTGGATTTTCATTTGGATTTCAATGTCAGAAAATATATGGCTTATGAAGACGTAGTTTGTTTGATTCAACGAGACTTGCTTACTAAAAAGAGAGATTTGCTACGAGAATTACATAATACAATATACCAAAAGACGTAGAACTAAAATGAATAGTCCATTTATCTGAAATGTAGACATAAAGGGTGTTAACGCTTCGCCAAGCCCGAACATCATTACGAATGTATTCTAAATTTAAAACTTTCACACAATTCAGACATATTTCAACGACCCTATATAGGGTTGCCACATCAATTCTTACCTATATTTTTGTTTGTTCCAGGTAAACCACCGCGAAGCAGCATGTTCTTCATATTTCTGGAGAATGATTATGACGCCACCATTTTGATATTTTCAACCACCCCTTTTCATTAGTCCAGGAGTCTTGAGCAAGAACTCATAAGGCCTAAAATAATGGCCTCAAACAAATTCATTAGATTGTTTAAGGTTCTTAGTGACTCGCTTGTTTGCTAAGAAAAAAAACGTATGAATTAACTTTATAATTATGTTCATAATTTTGCACTAATACGAGTATTTTTATACAACTATAATAAATGCGAAATTTTGTGAAGACGGATGAATGATAGTAACTTTTATTCATAAACGGCTGAACCGATTTCGATGAAATTTGTTGTACAATTAGTTCATAATTTGGATCACATATAGAATACTTTTTACCTCCCTCTGGAACAATTTCTAAAGTTCACTTGAATTAAGTCGCGGGCTGTAGCTATTGTGTCTATAATTATGTAGAAAATAGATTTAGATTTTTATTTTGGCAACCCTATCAAAAGGCTGGTCCTTTAAATAAATTGGTCGTTCAACTGATATTCGCTGAAATTCCACAGTGACCCTTTGGGACAATTTTGACAAATAGTTGTTGGACTAATAAATTTTCATTGAAACCCCGATAACTTCGCGTCGGCTGACTCCGGAATTGGGACGTTTGAGGGAGTTAGTTTAACTTAATTAAGAGTTGAATTGAGGATACTTAACAACTTCTTAAGTCCTGTCCTAAGCATGACCTATTATCAAAGTATTCGTACCTGAAGAAGACAGCGGTAACCGTTGGATTCAGAGGGCCCAGTGGGGTTACTCTTGAAATCAATTCCGATCGATCGTCGTTGGAATTGTTGCACACTAGCGCCTTATTTTTCCAATATTGAACGGATATTGCAGAACTAAATGCAATTGTGTCATTTTGTAGCAATCTTCTTAATGCTAAAGAGTAATGCCGATTGCGTTAAAGAGTACCAAATCATGTGACAGTTCAGTACCCTTAGTCTGAGTTTTAGCAGTTCCGAAACGAAACGCACACATACACAGCTCACCAGACGAAAATGCACAGTGTAATAACCAACAGAGGAAAAAGATTTTTAGAAGATTTGGTGGGTCCATACCAAAACAAGTTCCACGTGTGCGGATTGTTGCAAAGAAATATAAATACAACTTAAATAACAATGGATTTCCGCAAAGTAACGCCTGATACAATATATTATATTTTTAGAAGAGTTAAAAAATTAGTAAAGCATTAGATAAATCATCACAAAAATTGCTTTATTTTTAATTAACACTCTTTCAATGTTAAATAATATTAATGAAACATAATAACCGTGCATTGGCGGAAATGCACTGTAAAATTTCGAACTCATATTATGCCATAGGTATTAAATATTTGTTAGTATTATAATGTCTAACGATAGGTATTCATATCTTTCACTCCATGATTTAAATTTTCTAACTCCTCTAAAAATCTTTTACCTCTATTTGTTATTACACTGTGGACTCCTGTGTAGTAAGCGGTGTATGATTTACGTATCTATGGATGTGTGCGTTTCGTTTTGGTATCGCTAAAACTCAGACTAAGGGTACAGATTGGATCGGAATCGGTCTTGGAATTGAGATTGTTTTCAAGAGTAAGGCCACAAGACCGGTTGGAGTGGCGTCGATTAGGGGAGGCCCCCGTGTCTTATACTTTGTCGATAGTGATCTATTATCATAGGATCACACGCTTTCTTGCTGCTCCCATATTATACACGTCAAAAAACATAATTACTCTACTGATATATGTAGGAGTCATGAAAAACAAATCCCTATTTCCTGTCTCGGATACCATACGCGTATGTAATGATAGATGTAAGCAATACATGACATAAGTAATGATGTATTAATGACACATCTTCTCAAACGGACGTGGTTCCATATTCATGAATTGCTGATGTCGTTTTGATGGGTGGCTCATATCATGAGACTGTACCCTTAGTCTGAGTTCTAGCAATACCGCAACTTCACACACATAGGTACGAGTACACAGCTTTTAAAAATAAAGCAATATTTATGATGATCTAAAAAACTTACCTCTATTTAGGTTATTACACTGTGCGACTCCTGTGTAGTAAGCTGTGTATGATTTACGTATCTATGTATGTGTGTGAGTAGTAGCGGTATTCTAACTCAGACTAAGGGTACAGGCACAGTAGCCATTAAGTTAGCCAGACACAATGTAGTGTAGTCCTTGGGTAACGTAGCTTGAACGCACGATAGCATCTGCACGCAAAGTGTTTACATGTAAGTGTGCAATTATGCAAAACTTTGACTGCAGCCTTGAACTTATTACACGCGTCACTGACTTCATGCATTTCTATCACTCGCTGCAAATGATATTATGTGTTCATAACGCAGTTTCAGATAGTAGTCGTATCGAGCTGCCGTTGGTGTGGGAAGGTGTGACTAACATAAGACGTGCTAATGATTTACGTTTTCGGTTATGTCGGTCAATTAAGATAAGGCCCTCAACCCTTTATCTGCCACGTTCTCTCCACAATAGGGGGTCCGCTGCTCCAATGCGGGTAGGTGAAGGCTTACCTATAAAACTCGAATAGTGTGAATGCTGCCTTACCGCCGACGTAATTATAAGGAGATTGAATCACGTGGCGTGTGCCCTTATGCAAATTGTTTCGGATTTTTTGCACTCCTTATCGTAGTTAAAGCCTTGGCTTCGTAATTACCGACAGTGCGAAATCAGCCTCTGTAATAATATGGGCCGAAAATATCACGAGTTACTTGTAAACTGTAAATACATAATTGATTTTAAATAGCAATTAACGGGTTAAATTTCTGTATCAGACAAATAGTTGTTGACAAAATTAAATACATTCAACTAATTTTTATGTATTTATATTTGTACAGTAATCTTATGCTGCCATTAGTATGGGAAGATGACCAACGTGCTAAGGGCTGACGTTTACTATGCGAATACTTTGATAGTCTTCATGACCACTGATGTGGTCACCGCTGCCCGTGGACTGCAATACTCGAGGTGTCATTGACTCGTTGCCGACATCATAATGATGGACTCACTTCTTGATGGACCCCAAGTCTTAAAATCATTTAATGTTTATTTTTAAAGACACGTTTTAATAAATGGGGCTATATTTAAAATTTATCTCTAAAATACATTACACAGAATGAAAATGTTTCACGATATATTCTTATTTTAAATATCTCCGCTCAGTAACCCGGAGTTGACTTAAAATTTTCCGCTAAAATTCTAACCGTGGAATTTTAACTTTGAAATTCTAGCGTGCCATCTTAAAGTAGTTCCAAAGTTAAACTGGAGTTTCGTCTACACGTTTAATAGCGGAGTGTTTTGGGCGCCAAGTTTTCATATGGAGTCCGCTAACATCGGCTGATCTTGGGCGGGGAATTTTCCCAACTTTGAAGTTAAAAGTCAAGACGTCGACGGTTGGTGAATTTAGGAAGTCTTGCTCTGGGTACTTTTATTTACCTTTTTTGTATACGCGTTTAAACTGGTGGATTGCCCACTTACTTTGTAATGATAAAGTACCCACTGACAACCGATAGGGAAGAAAGGTCCTCGAATGGCGACCACGTTTAGGCAAAAGGAGCACAGGCCGCCCTCCGACCAGGTGGACTGACGACCTGACGAAGACAGCGGGAAACCGTTGGAGTCAGAGGGCCCAGTATAAAATGCAAGTGAAAAAAATAAAATTCGCTTCATATAAGGTGTTTACATTTCTAATATCCTGACTCTATGTTGATATACCTACAAGTATAAAAATCTTTAGTCAATTTATACATTAACATCAATCACATCGCGGCATTTTTAAATTTTGCAAGATATGAATTGTAATTTAGATAATATGCGGTCACCGACCTTCAATTATTTAACAAGAACTAAAATTTTCCTAAAATACTCAATTATACAAATTTAGTTATGACACGGAAATTTTCGTTCATTCCTATTCTGACATTTTAATATAATTGAGATTAGTTATTTTTAAATAATATCAACTTGGTAATTTACATTCGTTATAATAAATAATTCAATAATAAACTTTAAAATAACTGTCTGTTGCACGGGGTTAATCCAAAAAAGAATTAACAACGTATATCTTATTATATACGTTAAATATAAGATAATTATGTAATTATATCTTATATTTCATGGCAAATTACTGCGGGTTGGTGGACTTCACATGCTTTTGAGAACATTTTTTTTCGTGAACTCTCAGGCATGCAGGTTTCCTCACAATGTTTTCCTTCACCGTAACAGCTGGTGATATTTAAATGTATAAAGCGCACATAACTTTTTTACTTACAAAGTCATTGGTGCGTGCCACTGGGATTCGAACCCGGACTCCTCGATGCGAGGTCGAATTCTAAGCCATATCACTGCTGTTACTTGTTAGTGGGTCATTAATGGATCATTATATAGATATCAATTTGAATGTAACCACGGCCTAATTGTGTAACACCTAGATTAGAAAAACAGCCTTGACAAAACACGTAGTCAGCAAAAACCTACAACAAAAAGAATTACATACTGTATTAAAGTTGGTACTTAGAAATAATTTAATTGAAAGTCGGAAAAAATATTCGGTTGTAACGGTTTTTAGTTAACTAGGCACGATCTTTGCTTGAAGTGTAATAAAAACTGCATTGATACAAAAACCCGTTTTTCAAATGTGGATTAACGGTCGGTTTAAAATGCGGAAATTTGCGGGTACCCACAAAAGTGGCATAATTTATAATTTATGGTCGCCATGTTATCATATTATTATGTTAAGTTACCTTCGTAACTATGCAATATAAAGATTTTTTGTGTGGGAAATAATAATAATTATTATGTAATCTTTTCATGAGGAAAATGTTTATATTATTACCATTTGTTTTCTTGTTTTTGTACCTTTTTTAATGAGGAAGGCAAACATTGTTTATTGCCTTACTTTTTTTGTAAACACTAAAAGATAATATGGCAACTAGAGCACACAGTAAAATTACAACAACAGTAGTCCTCAAGACCTCAAACGAGACCAGAGAAACTCCTCAACATGTAAAAATCAATCTACCTGTATGAAATCAATGCATAACTAAAATTGCATCGGTTTACTATTTCTTTTCTTTTTTTCCTATGCTAAAAATGGTATAATTGTATTAAACCACCTAGCCTTGCCATGAGTCACATGTGATACATATTATTTAACTATTGTCTACTAAACTTATTGGACAGGCAAAGTGTTAAAGCTTTAACATTTATTTACATTGTTCAATAACTCTAATTATGCCAAGCGTAGAATAAACACCTCTTAAAGGAGGAGTAAATATTTTGTCGCTAAAGGGACGAAAATGTGGCATTGCAACTTTGTTTCTGACGTACCGTCAGCAAAACAGCACCCTTAGTTCGAGCCTTTACTAGGTTATTTATTCGGTTATTATTAAACGTAACATTGAGAAATAAATACTTGAGGATTCTAAGTATTCTTATTAAGGGTAATCTAATTGTCCAGAAATAAAAAAAATCTATTCTGCATACATGTAAGTATTCTACATGACAGATAATACATATACATAAAATATTGTGACTAAAAAGTTTGTAAAGATAGTTCGCCCATAAAGAAACATTATTTGTTGAATGTAAGTATAACACGTATTGTAAGTGTAACACATTTACGCACACATACACGGCTCGCACTCCTTAGTGAGACAAAACATCTTTACGTAACTGGAATTTGTTTGCGTACTGTACCACGTTTATGTTAGAGCCAACTGAGTATTTACAGAGGTTCCAGACTGTAGGATCAACAAAGTCTTACAATGTTTTATGAGGTAGAAAATTTTAACTCTATCCATACTGCGCTCTATGATAATAAAGCCATTTATTACGCGTGTAAAACTCTAGGATTTAAACTCTTGAAATTCGAAACGAGTAGAAGTTTCCGGTAGCGTTCGCAGAAACAGAGGCAGGAATAAAAGAGGTTGGTTAAGTGAGACTCTGTGAGACTAATGACGGAATTTTCGTGTTAAATTTGAATTACGAGGGATTACCAGTACGCGATACCAGTACCACAGGGAGTCGTGATACTACCTATGTATACCTGCTCTACATTTAAATAAGAAAAAAAAGAACGAAGTACCAATTACTGGCTTATCAGCTAAGATTTTATCGAAATAAATGTATAAAATTTGAATCCATTTAAAACTTACCATAGTCAAGAAACGGGGAAAAAATACAAATCAAGCAATCAAGCATGCAAATCAATATGTTCTGTACATAGAAAAAGCTTTCTTAAAAACTGACACAAGCCAAGAAACGTTAAAAAAAATCAAGCACTAAACACAGAAAGAAGCTTTCATATCAATAAGTTGTGAAACATCTTCAAAACACACACTTGAAAAACTTCCAACTCGCGCAGAAGTCATACACAAAGTAGAATCGCGGTGTCTGCTGTTAAATGTTTGTTCGGAGCGTTTGTTTGTTAATCTGCTCCGGCGTCGGCAATAATGACAATGCAAATTGCGTTGCCACCGCTCGCCTTCTTTACATCCACGAGTTCGTTCATGGCAAGGAGAACTTTAATGGGAACACTTGAAAGAATTGCTTTATGGCTACACAGTTTGCTAGTTTCGGTGAATGCTGCTGCTTTGTTTGTTTTTGTGTTACCGTCGTTTGATTTAAGTCGTGAATCCTTGAGTTCAAATTACAAAGCTTTTATTAATTATCAGGCACAATTTGTGAAAATTTAATGAAAGTCATACATTATAAATTATAAATTCGCTTTGATTGATTTGATTCAAGCAAAATGTAGACTGGGAGAAAAAGCGGGCGAAAAAAATTCCCAGCACTGTTTAAAGAAGTAAATATGACAAATACAAGTTACAGTATGGTCTGATTTAACATATATGTCTAGTCTCTTTAAAAGGGGTAGTAAGTGATCATGATTTTTATGTAAATCGTCTGTTCCATTAATTTTGACAGTTTCATCGTTGTCCTTGTCAAAAACTAATGTATCTGACAAAACGACAAAAAATTTCATTAATTACACGAATGAAAACGATGCGACGCGTCGGCGGGCCAACATTGTAAGGTCACATAATAAAATCGTCTGAGTCCATTAGCCATTCACTCTTTTCAAAGGAGAAACATAATTCATTGGAAACGTGGACAAGCTGTACAAAATTTATTGCCGTACCTAGCATAATATAAACAAAATAATTTATGTTACAAAATAAAATCTGTATAGACGGGAGACGAGGTGGATGCACCCATAAACGCAAGCTCAGACGGACTCTATTATATTTTAACATGGACATAAATTGAAAGCAAAGAGTACCGATACCTCCTCAAAGTCAATAGCTTTTTGATTCAAATCAAACATTTGAGTGAAATCTTTTCAACTCAAATAAAGATGAACACGAATATAGATCTGTCTGACTGTCGAAATCACTGGACAAGAATCTGCATTATATGTTATAGCTCGAATAAAATTTTAGTATTGCGACGGTCAGTACGAAGTTATTGCTGCTTTTATTAAATTATGAGTTATTTTACTGGACGTTTCAGAGGATAACAACATGGATATCGCTTTCTCAATAACTTTGAAGTATTCCTTACAAAGTTAAGCTTTAACAGATATCGGAGCATCATAGGAGTTTTTATTGATGTTGATTTAAAAGTTCAGGCAGTTGGATTATCCTCGTGAAGTTGTAAATAATTTTAGGTAAATTGATACAAATGACCATTTGCACGAATGTTGCTTTTTGCATGTTGTTGGAAGTGAAAATTAATTCTTCTTCCTGTGTTAACACATTTGCGTTTTCAGACGTTTTCAACTTTAGATATCTTATTGAATTTATAGTTTAACAATACTTTCAAAACGATGGTTTTAGCTTATTCAGTAATCGTGTCTTTATCAGCGATGCTAAGGTCATTGTGCAAGTCAAGTTCCAGGGTTTGATCTACGCTACGATACAGGATTCAATAAATACTGTGCGGTGGGGCATAAAAAATCACCTATTGCCAGTCCACACACATCGAAACATTACGTGACGTGTGTACCAAGCGGACACACAGATACGTTATACGTAGTTTTGATATTCTGCCTACGTGGGTTGAACCTCTCGGAATAAATTTACAATAGTCTTTTAATCGGCTCTTTGCATTTCATTGGCTTCGTGACTGTTTGTTTTATTTTTCCTTATTAGATTTTTTGTACTTGCATCGAAATATGGTCACCTGTCGATTTTAATCAATCATCACTCCGCTATAAAATTTTGTTTGTTGGTTTATTATTTTATTTTAATGTGGAATAAACTTTTTGATGTCATCCTGTCAATCCATTTGATCAGTTCCACAATTGAAATAATTTATTAGAAATAAATTATGTATTCTAAGATTTTTTTTATCATAAGTACATAGTTTGTATAAATATTATTTTAATACGATTTATATCGTAGTTAGTAAAGCAAGTTGATAATAATTGTTACCCATTTAAAGATTTAGCGCTTTTTCTTTAATAAGAAACTTGTTTGACATTACCGCTATACCATTAATATTTCTCTTTATAGAAGTGGTTACATTTATATCCGTCATGAATTCTCTTTTATATCATAATGATAATAAGTAGAATTTTTAATACAATTTCCTTTATCATATTTTACCATTTTCATTTACTTGTTTTTTATAACGCGTCATGTAATAACATACTGTCAGGAACTTTTGGATTTCTTATTAACATTGATGATAATTATATACAACTCTACGATTGATATGGGTGAATACTCACTAGGGAGTCTCTTTTTATAGGTTTATAGTGATACGTCAATTTGTTATACAGCCATTAATTAATAAAACATTTTGTTACTTCTATACATCATCCTATATGGTCATTATAGGTCTTGATATTGTTTTATGATTATGTGCCATTCATGCGGTAGAACCTAAAACGGCATTTATGCTTTAAATGGCTGCGGAAACAGTATGGACCACATGTTTTATTACATTTCGTATTCCGCACGCAATTGACCTGTCTGTTACATAGCTGCTCTATGACAACCTTCGGAGCTCGGCAACTCGACCGCTCGACTCGAATACATTATAATACAGGAAATCACCAGCCAGCCCAGTATTCAATTTATCTTCCAAAATCATAAATTCAGCGTAATGATATTTTGCATTAGCTATATTTGGTATTGTTGGTACTATATTATTAGTGTTACTTACTCCGTTGCTATGACAATTTAATCCATAAAATAAATCCGTAAAAAGAAAAAAGGATACATCGTGTAGTATTTATAATGGAATATTAAAAGAAAACTCTAGAATAATTGCAAATATGGCAAAAATCGGCACGTAAATCAGACTATCTCAACACGACGTTTCGTGAATAAGATGCTTAATTATTATCAAATTAGGTCTAATGTATAAGTATAGGAATCAGAAATCTAAGGCAGCGTTGTTTAATTTATAGATAGTCCATTTTTATTCTCTTGTCGTATTTGGTAAACAATCTTAGCGTGTCTTTTTATTTTAATTTGCGATTACAAATAATGCAGACACAAAATTATAAAAATTTAAAAACAAATTGTCATTTAATACAGAAACAGATTTCTAGAAACTATTATTTATTTTTTAAAGCAATTTTATTTTATTTTTTTCAATAAAAAGACGTACTAAGATTGTATACCAGATAAGACAAGAGAATAAAAATGTACTGATTGTTTACCAGATAAGACAAGAGAATAAAAATGAACTGTAGAAAAGATTGGTTTCCATTTGACCTCCAGCAACATACCTTAAGTAATTGTAATGGAATTGAGATCTCGGCTTGATTTAATGGAGGCAATTGCTAAGCAATCGTTGAATCCATTGACCTTAGGTCTGCTCAAATAAATGAAATTACTCCTCAGAGTTAGGGTGTTGTCGCTGTGTAAGAGGAGATAAGATTAAGAACGTCTTCATAGTTTTGTAAAAACGGTAAA
Source organism: Erynnis tages (assembly GCA_905147235.1). NCBI lineage: Eukaryota > Metazoa > Arthropoda > Insecta > Lepidoptera > Hesperiidae > Erynnis > Erynnis tages. The sequence goes on from LR990089.1 coordinate 880,196, forward strand.
AATGTAACAAAAATAATGATGAAGATCACTTTTTGGGTTGATTCTAAAGAAATAGTATTGATTTTTAATATTAACATTTTTTTAAATAGTTTTGTAAAACTGTAAAAAAAATCTGATTAATCCTTAATTAGAATTAAATTACAACTCTTAGATAATATTAACTTCTTAAAAAGCTGATACCTACTTACCGTTCCTAAAACGTATGGAAAACATTATGTCAAGAACTTTTTAATTGATTTAGTAATATATAACTTTGAACGCTCCATCGTTTATCCATTTCTTGTAATACGAGTACATTGAAAACTCAACTGAAGTTCGAATACTCTCTTAACTTATTCATCTGTTTCAGAATTTGTTATATAACTATTGGTATTTCACTTTCTTCAATTTGATTACTTTTAAATTAAGCTGCGATTGTTATTTAGATTAGTTCGTTTGTTTCTGAATTATTTATATCGTACATAATTTAGGACCAATCAAATATGAGCAACTCTGTTATAAAGTTTGTAATTTTATTATTATTATGAGGTCGAAAAATTGCAGGGTTTAGAAAAACGAGACATACATTGATAATGCTATACCTGGTATTTAATGTCACTTCCTTTAAGTGAGTGAGTTCTGTTAAAAAATTACAGCTACTATGAGTACTAATGGTGTTAGTATATCTTTCATGTATTCATTTTCTTCTTCTTAATGTTCATATTTAGTATCCTATTAGTTGATAGCGTTAAGTAAATACATTATACCAGCAATAAATACTATCAGTGCTCTGTATCCGACTACTACACTTAACTTTTTATCTCCACCACCAACCAAATGATTTTCAAGTCAATCTTGAGGGAAAGGTGCTCGAATCCAGTCGCTATCATAAAGTTTCACCTCAGACTAAGTGGTTAATAATCGATAATTGTAATGTTTCGTTCGATTCCTGTTCTGAACACGTTTCTAACTTGACCCAGTAGCAAACTGGATTATGCACTCATTACCTGCAATACTAAGCGATCATTTACTTATCGTTGTATCTAGTGGGTGCATGATACGGTCGTAATTATGGGGAGCGAATCAATGTAGGGGTTTCTTTTTGTTAAGCTTTTTTGCTCGTATTAATGAGGGCATTATCATTCTCATCAATTAGCACTTGGGCACTAATATGATGTTCTTGTGCTTCACACTTCATTGTCTATCATTTTTTCATTACCTTACAGTTTTATCTGATAGAGGGAATCTAAATTTTTTTACACATCTTCTTCCCTACAGAGCTTGCATATTTATTTTAGAAACAACTTCTTATACAAAAGTTTAGTTTCACAGTTCGCTCAAAAACTTGCACTATTAGATAGATTTAGTAGATGAGTTAACAAAAACTCTTTTCAGTATCTTAATCCTTTCTTTATTTGGATCTATCTTAGGACGCCTACCAGTAACAAATAAAAATCATCTATATTCTATTTTTATTAAAATGCGTCGTAAATATCATCTCCAACATTCACCAACAAACACCAAATAAGCGTACTCGACACATCATCCCTGATCTTATTAGTATGGTTGGAGCAGTGATTCCAACCATAATGTCATACGAGTAGGTACCTACATTAAGAGACAGAAACTCTGCAATCCCAAACACATCAAATTGAATTAAATATTAACGTGTTTCGAAACCACATGCAAATACAGCTTCCGAGTCTAAACCTCTTATGTCCAGTACTAACTTAGAGGCTATTAAGAATTCACATCCACTTTGCTCTTGTACAACTGAGAGCGAATAAGTGACAAACGATATACAAACACAAGTCTTTCCCATCTTAGATGCAACTCTGTGGGCATTTTTTTAATTCTTTCAGTTTTGAACCAGTGAAGTCGCGGAGAACATAAGTGATAGAAAGTTAAGCAATGTTGCTCGTGGTCAGTATTAAATGGCTAAGGCAGTTTTCTTACCACTAGTGAGTGGTAAATTACATGCGAGCTTCCGTGCCTTGAAGAGAACGTTAAATCCAATTGCCATCGATATTAAAAGAGCAGTTGTTAAAGCTTAAATCAGTATAAAAAAGGATTCTTTGCAATCCGTTATGAAACCAACTCTAAATCTAATCAAAATATTTTGAACTGCGGGTCTAGGTTTTATTGACAATAATGTCTATTTACTATCCGTAAAGCAAAAATTTTTTTGCAACCGTGATACTGAAAAAAATGTTTTACCCTAATTCATAATATCGTTCACTACTAATAAGTAAAACAAAACTAAACCACCGTATTCCTCTAAGATTTTCAGCTTTAGCTACTTTCGTATTTAATTTCGTTCCTTATTCGCTGATTTCCGTGCCAATTATACCGTATCTGTTAAACAAGTCCTTTACATTCGCTCCACAGACAAGTGTATTTGTTGGAGAATCCGTTACTGTTTCCTGTTTATCTTCTGGATTAGTTCCAAAAAGCAACAAATTCGATTCTTGCTCTAACTAAGCATTTAAAAAGGTATTTGCGAAATAAACAGCACGTGCTTTAAGGCTTTTCTCTCTGTTACCTTAACTGTTGTCCTCGTCTGCTTGAATTTATTTTGTCATTAGTCTTACTTGACTTAGATGCGTTTTTTGCTGTTTTGAATGTCAGAAAGTTTGAGCTTTAATTTGTATCACCAAATTGTATTGGAACTTACTTAAACTAAATAGAGTTTAATGTGAAAATAGAGTTTTCCGTTTTGTTAATCATTGTTTGTTGTCTTTAATATTTCGACAGTTACCCGAACCTATGTCAAATCTTGGTCAAAGTAATATTTTAAAATAACATTTAACTTTTTTACACCTAACCACCAATTGATAAAATCTTGTTATTGGTTTTTTCACATTTTACCTACCATTAATATAAGTCTGGTATTTTTTCTAACATTTTATCACTGTTAGGTATATTGAACAAATATCGGACGGCCACAAAAAACTAGATCAACCAGGGTCCTTCATTTCACCTTCCACGGCCAGCATTCGACTATTATTTGTTAGTTGACGTAAAGCAAAAAATATATAAGAGTGATTACCTCTTGCGGACGTGATCAGATTGGGTGTACCGTTAGCATAAACAAAAAATTATGAGACTATTTACTTATGGATAAAAGATTTTTTTTTAACAATGAGGTTTAATGACCCACTATTCTGCGCCTTTAGTTACCATGACAGATCACTGCGACTGGCTGAGTCTCAGATCAGCTGAAATTGGATGAATCAAAATTTCAGTTTCAAATCTTAAGTCTTTTGTCTTTAGAAACATAGTGAATCCTGTGTTGACAGTATGAAATACTTATGAGCAAAATCTTTTTTGAGAATTTTATATCGATTTTACGCTCTTGGTTTTTTAAGTCTCGTACGACATACTGGAACATAATATTTGTCATAGAAGGGATGATTCTTAGACTCCCTGGAAATAGCTGTAAACGCAAAAAAATTCTAATCCAATGCATTCCGGTAAATTCACATAACTCCACTATCAAAACCCCCCAATCAATGAAAACTTTAGGGCCAATAAAACTAAAAGCCCCAACACGGTAATCGGAAAAACAAATCCATTTCGTGATCAAACAATTCGTTTTTACAGTTTAATGGTTTTGTATCGATTGTGCCGACCGTACGCGGAACGTGCATATCGAAATGGTACCGGTCAGTTATGAGTATGATAGTTGTAAACTTCATGCCACTATTAAATATAGCCCGGGGCATACACTTGACCTTGTCATTATCTCGATGATCGCAGCCACGAAACTGGCCTATAAGTATACTGACCATTTTCAAACCCTAAAACAGGACATTTTACTGTTTCATGACCCATTGTTGGGGTTTTTTTACCCCTAAAACAGGACACGGGTCTCTCCCCACGACACTGACACCTGGATTATACTGACGCTGCTCCAATGCGGTTTGATGGGACAAATTGAAACATCGAAGATCTTAAATTATTCACCATCAGGTTATTAGTGAACACTGATTGACGCTATGAATCTTTCGTATAATAGAAGATAAATCTCTTAGCTCTTTTTAAGTTCAATTTAGCTTAATTAGGTAATTTTTGATAAAAGCTTGTCACGTTCGGGTTACTTTACGCTCATTTTTAAAGGGTTTTATTTAGCTTGACCTGTTTATTTTTATGTGTAAGTCTATAATAGACCGATTTTTGTGGAGACTAACTAATTATTTGGCTTTTTTTTCTAAAACGGGACTGTTTCGAGGTGGCCCCAAGAAAGTAGCTGAAAGCGGGACTGTCCCGTTCAAATTGGGACGTATGGTCACTTTACCTATGAGGTCTATTACAAATGGTGTTGCCTCAACATCGTAATACAGATAATGTACTCTTAGGTAATGGTTATTGGCAACACTGTTATTATTATCTTTTTTAACAGCAAATGTCGCTAAAGGATAATAGGAAAATGAACACGTATCGGTAAATGAGGGAAATTAATTTTGGATATTGTTTGATTATTGTATTTTGCTGTTTGGGTGAGCATTATTACACCCTCTAAGGATTTAGTTGTGTTCACTTAAACTGATATAAACGATACTTTTGCTCTTACGAGTACCACCATATTAGAAGAACCAGCAAATATTATTTAACAGGAGAGTGATTTAACACCAACAAAAAATATGAATACAAAAACTTGAATACAAAAGCTTGCCATCATTGCCAATCCAGTAAACACACAAAGCATTAATTATATAAAATGTTTTAATGCCATTCGCAGTTAATTGGCTGTAACCAACCTCATCGATTCCTACAAAGCTTTTGATTGCGTTACATCTACCGCTCCCCGACATCAATCGAATATGTTCCCCTTAAAAACATTATGACTTAATTAAATCAATCTGTAATAACTTTGAACTTCTCATATTCACCTCAGGCGTTACACCCTGACGCCAATCGGTTATCGTATTAATCAAACCTGGCAACAGCCTCTGGGCTTGAGCGATCTGACAAGCTCATTATGATCTGATACGATCTCTCGACGTCATCTTAACGTTTGTATTTGAATTGTTCGAATAACTTAGTAACAAAGCGAAATTCAGAAAGTAATATAGGATGAATCTTATTAAAATTACGAAACATGAGTTTTATTTTTCTTATCAGTTAAACATTTTGAGTTTATATTTAGTCTAATTATGTATTGTGATCCTTAAAGTTGTGTATTAAATTCAAAAAACGCTTATTCGCGTAAAAATCAAACACAAAAGCTTGCAAAGATGAAATCAGAAATGAATAGATAAACATCAATAAAAAGGACGAACCAAACTGATAAACATCAAATTTAGTGAAGAAGATAGGTACTACAATTGCTCCAACCTTTGAATCCCAATTAGATCGTGTACACGATAGGGATGTAGCACAACAGGCTCGCAAAATTACCATCGACAGAAAGAAATTTACATGATACCAATCTTGCCAACGAAAACGGTTCAGGGTGTCAAAGTTCGAGAGAAATTCGAGTTTCAAGATGTATAGGCTCAACTGACCCCAAATTCAAATCGACAATGTAACAACACTATCGGCAGAATTTATCGCCCGCACACGTTATAGAACCAACGCGTGTGATACTCGCTGAATGCGAAGCGGTAAATGACAGGCGAACAACGATTTACTTGGAAACAAAATAAACCATTTTTAGTTTAAACAGCAAATGCGAGCCGTTTGTTTTTAATTAGATTAAATTGTCATTCAGACATTTTCTTAATCGACGCTACTCCGCCTGGTCCTACGCTCTTTGAATCCAACGGTTTCCCACTGTCTTCTTCAAGTCGTAAGCCACCTGGTCAGTTAGATCGGTCTGTCTGGAAGGGTTTCCATTGCGTGGACATTACCCTTCTAACGGCTAAATTTCTTGCTTTAAAGCACTTTATAAGAGCACTGGAATGTACTTCCTAATGCTTGCATCAATAAAATTAATCTGTAAGTAGTGACTAGCTATTTTGAAATTGGAATATTCGAACGAGCAATTTAAAAGTTTCATCGTATATCATCTATTAAGAAAGGGGACCAACGGTTTTCGCTTCCCTCGTCTAACATTCCCAGTGAACCCAGTCCCTTAAACAGTCACGAGTCAGGAGGCCTTTTCTAAAGATATGTCAATTTGACCCCTTTTCGCCATAATCGTCTATTCATGTGAGCACATGACGTGAATGCCAACTAGCCCTACATCATGGATGCAGATTATCTATGCACGTTCATAACACGATGGGAATATGTATTGGTGGTTTCGTTGTTTCTGTCCAAGTACGAAAAAGGGAAGAGGTTAGGGTATGTGATGGTTTTGTTAATGCGAAGAGAAAGGTGGAATATACTCCAAATATAGGAATAAACAGATTATTAAACTCTCACAAACCTAGTAGGAGCGAACAAGGAAATGTAAATAAGAAAGCAGTTTTGGTGTTGTTAGAAATTTAGAAAGAACTCAAAACGTTCTACTAACAGCAAATGAAAACAGCGTAAATATTAATACTAGGTACTCGTACTATTTGTAAAACGTTGTTATTAATTGATGAAAAGTGTAAAGGCAAACAATGTACTCATTGAATAAACAAAGCAAACCCGAGCCAAACACTAGTCACTTTTAAATGTATGTCGGTCCCCATTTATGTGTTTACCAATTTGGCGCTGCCATATATAGCTGCGGATTATTATTGTTTCATTGTACGAACGGCAACAAATTTGAGGCATCCATCAATTTTATGTATACCATTTTACGTTTCATTACGCTGATATAAAATCCAAAATGGCGTGTACATTTTTTACGCCGCAAACGGCGTGGGGGACTGCGTACGTTTGTGTTACTAACGCGATAATGTATGAGCGATAATTTATTACAAGTAACGCGTCTGCGGTTGAAGCTTTTTTATGGGTATGAAGTTAAACAAGTGCCTACCTGGCATTGAGCGGTCACTCTTCATGGGATCTGCAGGGATACCCGATTCTTTGCTCATCGAATTTGAAAATCGATCTGAATCTCGTGAATCGATTCACGAACTAAATCACATTGAATTGAATCGACCTTATGAGATATTGGAAGATCTCATCGTAATTTTATAAACGCAATGAAGGACGCTGTGTGGATACTAAATTTGTTATTTTACCATGATAGCAGGATCTTAAAATAAGAAGATTGTTCTTAGTCCGTGAATAGAAACTTAATAATTCTTACATGCTCATAATTCAGACTTCTCCAATAAGTATGCAAAGATCGGTTCATATGTCTTCGATTCATCTACGAGTTGAATATCTTTTGTTACATCGAAAAGATCATTATAACGAAAAATATAGTACAATCTTAGATACGGCCAACCTTGAAATATCGAACGCCTGACTCCTTTTGATTTTCATCTAATACATTGAACCCGAAACCGTCCAAAAAAACAACTTGGCAATCACACCGTCGGATACTTTAAGCCAAATTTGGAAACAACGTGTTTGAAAATAAATTATTTATCAGAATTGATTTGCATTGAACGTCCAGTACAACTGGTAGTGATGTGAAAAAATTAATGTCTCATTACTTATTCATTGCGTACACCTACTTAGTTTTATTGGTAATGTACTTGTGAGTATCAGGAAGATAAATAACATTTGCATCTGCGAGCTAGATAATTTTAATAGCAATGTTTAATACATGCTAATCCTATTTTAATTGACTGATCTTATTTTTTACTTCACGACTCATTAAACCATATTTGTAATCATATCAAGACTTATTTGGATTAGTTGTAGGGTACTAAATGAATTTAGGTTAGCTTGAGCAAGGAAGGAAAATAATAATACTTCAGATACGTTACCACTTGAGGAAATATTGTTTTATTACTAAGATATCTTCGTGAATTCTGATTTAGTTTCTTACTGTAACCTCATCAATAATTATGTTAAAAATCTAATTTGATTGTTATTAATACGCGTCAGCTTTTTTACGAGTAAATTTCATACTTTCATCTACTGAAAGCAACATTGTTACTTTCGGTTCGTTACTCGAATTCGGTTAAGCGAGTCCTTTACTTAAAGCACGATTCTTCAGACGAGAGCTAGGAATTCAATCAGCATCCGTTATTGAAAATGAACCTCCACAGAATTTCAATGCACGAACCGTCTTAAGATTTATTGCTAAAACCGAATAAAAACGCCTTTGAACGCGAGCGTACGTGATGCTACATATACCAGTGTTAAGCCTTGGCCTATATGTTTCGCTTTGTGATTTCAAAGGTGAACTCTTAAATTTTGATTATAGCACTCTGGTTCTTGGTATCGAAGTTTTATTGGTAGAGATTATTTTGTTGAAGCGTTTTCTGATTTTGAATCTTACATTTTTAATCGACTTCTTTCCCAATGGCAACATTATGTTGATGAGTAAGGAATACACTTTATGTTTCTTTAGATATATACTTTTCTAGTGAAATAACATTAAGTACCTAACGAACGGACTTTTATTAACAGTTTATTACATTTTCCTTCTTACCAAAAACAAATGTTTTCACTGTTTCATATTATCACATACCATCTCTCTTTAGTGATAGGTTTATGACATGAAATGACGTCTCACTAATATGGCACCTATGTTAGTGAGACGTCATTTCCTACTTTCTTTATCAATTGGACAAGTAGTTAAGTTGAATATAGCACCGATGTTAGTGAGTCATCATTTCCCATATAAATCTCATCTTAAATGATTATTTCATTGCTCACGCCTCCGCCAATATGAAATGTATGGATTTGCATATGATAATTAAGATGGACAGGAAGCATTTCGCTTTGCAGGAAATTATGTTTCCTGTCAATTAATGTGAAATTTCGTTTATTTATATGTGAAGGAACAACTTGATGGTATATTAAGTGATTTACTTGTATATGCTTGACCCGAATTCGCAAATTCACACGTTCGTATGTGTGATAAGTGGCGTCTTATATGGCAATAGTTACTTAAGTTCTTAAGAGTATTACAGATTACAGAGTATACTGACATAACAGCTATATATATGCCATGGATGCCGAATTATGATGGTACTTAGGAAACCTTGGATCCAGACCCTGTTTTAATTTTGTAACAATCCTACTAATTTTATTATAATTGTGGATCTTTGTAAGGATGGATCGATTTTTGCAACACTTTCACGCAAAAACGGCTGAAGAGATTTAGATGATGTTGGATATACACGTAGTTTATAACCTGGATACATTTTACCTCTTTGAACCAAGTTCTAAAGTCCACGCGTACGAAACCGCGGGCAAAGTCTATCATTCAATAAGTTTTCAATACTGTTTATTTGAACTCTGACATTAAATTACAAAGAGGCAATTCAAAGAAATCCGCGTGAGGAATATAGAATCTTCTAACAATACCGAGCAATGATTAGAAGTATTGAATATTTGATTTAGTAAGCCTGGTTTCGAAATGATGGATAGATGTAACGCCTACGGGTCGACCTTATTACGGTACATGTCTTACATAGTCGGTTTTAATATTTATGGTGAAGCAATGACAAATTTTATTAGCCTACGTATTCAGGCTTTTTTAAATCTTGTGTATAAAATGTTTGATTTTGTCTCAAAATTCACAAGAGTTTTGTACTTAAAATATAATAATTCACCAATTTTACTATTAAAAATTACTTACTTAGGGTTTTATTGATTTTTAATCAAACATCACTAAAAACAATCATCAAACTGCTTTAGATTATGTTGCCTGATAAATCATGTTATTTTCAAGCTATACTATTATTTATCGCTTACCATCTCAGAGTGAAGGTTCGATAACAATAATACCATCATTTTGTATATTTAAATCATTTCAACTGTCAGTATTGACAGTACGAATATTTTGTAAGTTATTATTACTTCACGTCTACAATACAGTAGTACATTATTTCGTAGGCAGCCTATCTCGTTTCTTGTTTATCAATATATCGAACTCCTTTCAAAGCAACTCTTAAAAGAGCACCTAAGAAAAGAATAGTGCGAAAAGAACCACGAAAAGATTAAGACTATAAACAGCTAAAACAGTGTATTTGATCGTCAAACATCATGAAACTAATGCAGCCTTCGAAATACCCGTTAAAACAATGATAAAGTCAAGTTCAAGAGTGATATCAAGCAAACCATGAAACAAGGCTTAAAGGAACTGCGCACTTGAAAATCCTTGACTTATAAGTAATTTAAATTCTCTTCCTTGTGAGTGATATCCCAGTCACTTCAGTAAGGAAGCGTTTAAAATTGGCAGATACTGATGAGGGGCAAGTATTAGGTGACTTGAGTAAAAAATGAGTTAATAATCACAGTAATGAACTAATGAATCAACAAACCCAAATCCTAGCTGAGCTGATCGGATTCTATAAAAAATTCAATATTAATAATAACGAACAATAGATATTTAACACAGATATAATTCCAACGGAGTCTCGAAATCCAACTCAATAAAGCGCAAGATGGCGTCTGAAAAATTTCATTCTTTATTCTCAAACGGACCCGATCAAATTGCTTCAGTAATAAGGGTCTCGCTTAATAAAAAGAACGGTCAAGCACAAGTTCGATGTCTCGGGTTCTGTCAGTAGTTTCAAATTCAGGATTTTTAAAATTGTTTAAAATTTCAACTCCTGAACCAAACATGAAAGTCTTTGTTTAGTTATTCGCGTTTTTCATAGTCCCTTTTAGTCTGTAGTTGATTGATTGAATAAATTTTTATTTCGCACTTATCTAGTCAGCTTCAATTAATGTTATGTGATGTGCAAAATCAAATTAAAGTTTCTAGTAACAATATTGTCGATTTTCCCTAAAAAAGAAAATTTTATAGAGTCCAGCATTATTGAAATTTGTATGGACCCGAAATTATCTGTTGAACATAATCTTGTGAATTAATTAACTACATTGAGCTTATTTAGGGGCGGAACCCTGAAAAGTTTCATTTTGACTATTGTAACTCATTATCAGCAAACACAAAAGGCCTCATCTGGTGAAGCCGCGTTACAAAGCGCCCCGGCCTAATCGCCGTCGTCTTTGTTCCTCTGAAAAGGACTAGAATTGTCAACATCTTCATTAATATTTTCGCTGAGATCACTTAATATGCTAAATCATTTTAGAGAGATCTCATTCACTGAATCTAGACCTACTTCTGATATTAAACAAGATATAAGATTACTCGGCGCCAAGTTTATTCGTATTCCTTTCAATTTTTCATCTCGTTGTGTATACGGAGCTCAAACAGGATCAAATTCAGAGAAGCAGTTGTTTTCTCCAACACTTTGTTTGTTTTAAAGAGCTCGCTTCACTTTGCTGTAGTTTTTCAGAGCGTCAAAGGCTCTTAATTCAAAGGACAATGCAAATGCGATACGCAAAAAGCATAACTTTTTATTGACACTGCTCCCCGTCTAGACACTTCAATGCAGTACCGAAATAAAAATAATCTCATAAGACCACTTCACTGTTTTATGTGACCTTACTTATTATGTAAGTTAGACCATTTGTATTCTAAATTGCAACTCTTAAGATCTAACAATATGATTAATGGTATTCAATTAAACATGTATAATAACACAAAGTTTTAAGTCGCCGGGCAAGTAATTGGCGTCGTTATATCCAAATAAAAAATAGATAGAAACTATTTTATTATAAAACACAAAGAAGAAGATTACAAACAATCTTACTTACGAGATTATTGGAATCCCTAAACATAGTTTTGTTTTATGCTTTCAACAAAAAGGAGATTTTAATTATCCCAGTGGAAGAATTGAGTTAAAAACTTATATCATATTATTTGCGAATAATTTCGCTGATATTAATAAAATCAGACCAATATCAAATAGGCCTCGGAAATGCGTCTGAGTTGTTTATCTAAATCGGTTGAATAACCAGTCCCCATGTAGGTTAGCATAACTTCCTCGAAGGAAGTGACAGTAAATCATCTTTGCGAAACCGGTTACATGCTGGTTTCGCGTTCAAGGCTCTGTACCAGTAGCGATAACTTCATTTTATTTGGACAAGTTTAGAAATAGAATGGTAAAAATACATTCGGAAATCGAAAGCGCTTAAAGAATGTTTTTGGTTATTGAAAATTGCGATGCTAGTGAAATACAGAGCAATCGTCTTCATCTTAGTCATTTAAATCCTTATTTTATATGATGACGTTTTTAATACTTTTTATTGCAACTAATTAATTCGCATGTAAGTAAAAATGAAACATTTAACATTGATAACTTTTTATTTCCTACTCTTAGCCATATTGCTATTAATTATGCTATTAAAACAATATTGAGTCAGTGTTTACAAGCAAAAGCACACACGGTATAAGTTATATCTTTATGAAAAAACTATCCGATTATAATTATCGTTTTTTTTTAAAGAAAAGAAAGAAATATTAAAAGAAATAAAAGATGTCACGGAAGAAGATTCTAGAGACGACTAAAATATCCGTTTTCACCATATCAGGTGAATATTATACATACAATTCTTACCTTAACAGTGGCCTTCCTAGCGAAAACTCCGAAATTGAACAGTCTTATGAACACGGAAACTCAGCTCAATACAGCCAATAATAATTTGCCAACTTGTCTCACTGAGAGCGTATGAACTATATACGGTTGAAGCAAATACCTGTCCTTATGAGAACAATAATTACTTAAATTCGCTCAATTATAAGACGGTAACTATTAAATGCACAGGCATAGTAAATATTACTATTCCTATCGACACGAATTCTCGTTTAACGGTTTCAATTGAAAAAAAATCAGATGGAGTGTATGCCAGTTTGGTAATCGATTATTTATCATCTTACTTCTTTTAACACTGTGAATAAAACGATAGCCTTATAAAAACTGGCTTTTTAATACGTAAACAAATAATTAACTTGCAAAGGTTGAAACGTGATCGTAATTTAACTTACTTTATGGGCTGAAGAATGAAAATGGCCGCTGTGATTGAATTATGGAATATTGCCATCGACATCAGCATTTCCGTGAATTAAAATTTATATAAATTACCCACTTCATCTCTCGTTTGTATTCGATTGTTAACAGTGGTTAATTGAATGGTTTTTGATTTTCATTCTTGTTGAACACTTTCTTTCTTTCTTTCTTAGTCCTCATGAGTAGCAAAACACCCGCTTACAAACTCTGTAGGAGTCACTATTTGTATGTTCACGTGCTGTGACCACTCAACTCTTCTTGAAATAATGAACTCAATGATATCTTCGTGCTTTGATTGACATAGAATAAAAATTGAAGGACATTTCTGTGATATCTAAAAACTCTGTTCCAGATCGTTTTTAAAACTTCATTTTCTATTTAATGCTTTAATGTAGGCTTTAATTGTAGTTTTTTACTGAATAAAATTATACTTTAAATTTTGTTTTACATATTATTTTAAACACGTTTAAGGTATGTTTTTTTGGCATCTTTTGAGGTAGCAAAGGTAGAAAGCAAAACAAAATTTCAGACGGCATTTTCAAATCAGTTATTGGCAACATTTTGTCTCGATAGAATTCTACCTCAAAAGATTCACAGATCCGAACTGAACTCTAACGAGGCTAAATGTCTACCATGGTTATCCAAGATTCGTTCGACAGATACATGTCGTTCAGGAAACGGAGTGGACGCCCTTGCCGGCATCGGCATAGACAAACGCGTGTCACATGTATGGAGTATGGACGATCCAAATAGAAGGTTGTATCGCCTTATACGGCTCTGACGTCATCCGCATGTGTTCCTTGTTGGGGCGTTTGAACTATGAACCGGCTTAGATATCCTAGTTTGTTTTTATTAGTGTGTTTTACGATTTGTTTTTGTTTCACGTTCAGTTTAAACGTCGAACTCTATTTGGAGTGCCGCAGGGTAGTATGTTTGGTCACTTGTAACGTTATAGTTTTATACTTCAAAAAGCTGATTTCAATCTGAATTAAACTGAAGATATGGAACGAACGATATTTATGATAGCTGTTCATATTACCTTTTTTCTAAAGACGTGTTTAATGAAATGTAAACATTAAAACTACAAACTAAAGCGTTTTTTCGCTATAAAACTTTACCGTTCAAACCGTAGTTGGCGTAAGCATGTACGAAACTACGAACTAAAATAAAAATCGCCTTATAAACTCAACACAGCATTAAACGACGTGACATTAAGGACGCTTAGCAAAAATAAATGGCAGCTCTCCTCGGATCTTGCTTAGATTACAGGAACGCTCGATTAAGCAATTCTTCGCCGAGATATAGGATGATTATCGTTTTACCTGCAGTTTCTTTTTAGAACCAGTCTAGCGTAACTTGGCAGAAAGCCTTTCTTAAATTGTTAATCTCGCTCATATCACCTTTAAGATTTCTATATTGAAACACTAAGGGATTGAAGCGGATATAGAAAATTTGAACCTTTAATATCCTTTTTTTTTCAAGAGGTTCCTTTTATCTACTACTAGACTATGCCCGTGGATTTGTCCTCGTGGACATAGGAATTTGACTCAGACGGCGATAAACAGTATCTCATATAAATCCATCTGAGTACCAAATTCCATCCAAATTTGATTAGCCGCCTTTACGTGAAAGTGTAACAAACATTCATTCATCCTCTCCAAACTTTCGCATTTGTAGTATTAGTAGGATGTCATTAATATCTTAGGCTCACACTTTGTAGACGGTTTTAATAAAAGTTATAATGTTGACGCCGTATACTAGAGTTGCAAGTTCATCTTGTTGATTAGAAGTGTCTGCATTAATATTTCTAGGAACATATCTACTGTTCCGGGTGCTATAAAAGAGTAATCAATTAACTATCAGCTCATGTAGGTGTGCTAATTGGTCCGCTAACTTTAATTAATGTTCTCTCCAAGGACCTTGTCGTTAACTTACATAGCAATTATAATTTTGGCATGTAAAAGATTGATGCCTAGCGCAACGTACAAAAAATCTGGTGCAGATAATAAAAACGCATCTGAGATCGTGAGTAACACTTACTGCATTTTAATTTTGGAAGCGGATTTAGATAAAATACTCGACGGTAAATGGAGTATCATACACCAAAGTTCCGTAGGTATATTGAAGTGGATTCGATATTCATTTTTTTGATGCTTCGAATTTTAGCTTTTATCTTCATTTCAAGTTTATTCCTCTTTTATTTCTACATATTTGTAGATGTCTTTATGACTTTGGTCGGTAATGTAGGTACTTCTTATATTTACTAATATGCACATTTTAAAACGACGCTAAATAAACAAATCTGACAGAAACGGATCTCTAAAGTATATATGTATGTTAGTGATATTAATAACATCGGTAACCTGAATAAGTTAACCGGCTCAGCAAAAAACCGCCTACCTACGTTCACCTTGGAGTCGAGTGGGCGTACCGAACTTGATTTAGTTGCCATCTGACAAACCCTTTTTTTGTCCTGAATATAAATAAGACGAGCAAAAAATATAAAGTCGAGATTTTTTCCCCTCGCAGTTACCAGCGAGACCGGAGTTTAGCGAAAGTAAGATTTAAATAATAAAGGAGATATATGCTTATACTGCGTACAGTGGGACTTTGTTTTTACGTCTTCGTCGGATTTGGGCCGAAGTTTTCTCTAACCCACATATTTATTCATCCCGAACGTAGTAACGGTTTATCCTCCCTTTGGTGTAAGGAAAATAGTGATAACCCGCGCCCTTGAATCGAAACGTCCTCAACACTTCCTACACGATTTGATAATGACTTCCTGCGTCCTTAAACATCCTCGTTTGTCGATGTTTTACAACATTCGGCCGAGATGCGGAAGCATTTGCTGCATTTGGAAAGAGCACTCGAGCCGCGGCCACTATCGAAACGTTCGAAATAGAATTAAAATTGGGTCACGCATAACACGAACCAAACGCGCAGGAATCGAATTATCAGCTCG
Source organism: Erynnis tages (assembly GCA_905147235.1). Lineage (NCBI taxonomy): Eukaryota > Metazoa > Arthropoda > Insecta > Lepidoptera > Hesperiidae > Erynnis > Erynnis tages. The sequence continues at coordinate 896,060 of LR990089.1, forward strand.
ATTACATATTCGAATTGCGTCCGCGTTATAAAATTCTCCGGTATCGAACTATTAGAATAGATTACAATTTGACTTGTTTGTAATAATAATAATTCCTATGATAACAATATCATTAATAGTAAGGACGCAGACTTAATGGTGCAACGTCATGCATACTAATGCCCGCAGCCAGCGCCGCTGGAGCGAGCAGACCGGACATGTCTGAAATAATAATCGCTCTCCACAATTAAACTGATAACACTGATTTCTGCTCCCGACATAAATCTGTTTTATTTCGTGCACGCTGCCAATAACAACACTTGTCGTTCAACAACGATGAACTAACGGAACTTCTCTCCTTGTTCACAGACCAAGAAGAACAACCCGAACCACATCAAGAGGCCCATGAACGCTTTCATGGTGTGGTCGCAGATCGAGCGCAGGAAAATCTGCGAGCAAACGCCGGACATGCACAACGCGGAGATATCCAAGAACCTTGGGCGCGTCTGGAAGACCCTGAACGACGAGGAGCGGCAGCCCTTCATCGACGAGGCGGAGAGGCTCAGGCAGCTGCACATGCGCGAGTACCCCGACTACAAGTACAGGCCGCGCAAGAAGACGGCCAAGCCGCCGCAGCGGACCGGCGCCGTGAGCAAGCAAAAGCGCAAGCAGCGAGCCGACTCCAACAACAACAGGGGAATGTCTAGACGGCGATCGCGACCGGCAACGAACGTCCGGAGCGTGCCGATCGAAACGCCGGCCCCGCCGCCGCTCCCCGCCTCGCCCGCCGGCTCTCCCGACTCCCCCGAGTCCGCTTGCTTCTACGACGACAACACGCGTCGCGACCAGGCCGATCTGAGCGAGCTGTACTCCATCACGGACCTGCTACCGCTGCCCGCGGACTGCGAGGTCGACCTCGAGGCGCTCACGACGGACATGGAGTCCTTCGAGACGGCGTCTTCCTCGTCCGGCTCGCATTTCGAGTTCTCGTGCACGCCCGACGTGTCGGACATGCTGAGCGAGATCGGCGTGGCGGGCGACTGGGTCGACCACACGTTCTCGTCGTACCTCACGTCGTCTTAGAGCGGTGCTCACGTCGCCACGGCCCCTGGCCGGTACCACTGATCTCATTTTCGAGCCGCCACACGGGGGCTGACGACGACGCGGCGATCGCCCGCCGCCCCGCCTAGAGAGTGCCTACATCCAAAATGACGTGTCGACATTTGGATTCAATGTACAAAGTTATTTAATAAGGTTCGAGGGTGAAATTTTTGAGTTCGATTTCGGCCGGCCGTGAGGTCGCGTCGTTCCTTGATTCTTTCGGTTTCTCGTTTAGTTTAGAATGCGAAAGCTCAGTCGAAGGCGACGTTCCGGCTTCGCGGAAGCGCATCGGGTTTTATAACATAGGCTGTGAGTTGGTTCTCGTTTAACCGTGTTGCTTTCATTGAAAATGTTTACTTTCGACACATAACGTAATCGGGGTGATTTCCAAACGGCACGTCTCAGACGCATCTCAGTAAATAATTCCGTCTTACTCTCCGTCGCCTGGTTAGCAAGCCGCGGTCAAGTCAGGGAGGTCTCGCACGCTTGCGCTGCGTTGTCGCGTCCGTATATTCTGTACGTGTATTACTCGACTTGGCTTCTAATAGTTAGTTCGCAAATCCTATGTCGCTCTTAATTATACTTCGATAACGTTTGTACCGCTAGGACGATCGTCGTCTTGTCTTATGTTCGATGTGTTAGAAATATGTATCATTCGATTAATAGAAAAATAAGACTAGGTTAGTCACGTTCGTCTTGCGTTCTATTTACTGTACGTAAGTTCACTTTATACTTTCATGCACACATAGTTGATAGTTCGACATTTATAATTTTACTCTCGGAAGCTGATCGGTGTGACATTGGAGGAATTTCGGAGTGCGGGAATTTCGAGTGGGTATTTTTTTGGATAGAATCGGGCCCGTGACGCAACTTTTTGGCCACGGACACGACCGAGCGAGGCTTTTGATCGTTCGACGTTGTCCGCGACGTTGGGTCGGTCCGCGTTGGTAGCGAGGGGTGTGTGTGGGTGTTTCGAATTGAATACGTTTCGCTATAATGTACGTTAGATTGTTTAAGGTAAGGTTATCCGTTCAATGGTAAAGTATGAAAAAATTGTAAAGCTACGACGGCACCTCAGGATCGTTGCGAAGGGACATTTCAACTTTCTCGTTATTTCCTTTACATCTTCACGCTTCATAACAAACGTCTATAGAAAGATACATATCAATAAAGGGATTGTATTGAATCGCGGGACGGTGGTCAAGAGATATAATATTCGTATGAACAAAATACTGGTTCGTTTTCACGCAATGGTTTGCTGTTTCAAACTCTGTGATTTACTTTATGGATTTTCTAAATTGTAAGGTTCTAGTGGAGACTGATATCGCATAGATTAGTTTTAGCTGCGCTAGCTTCTCTAACTTTTTTAATTTTTAGAACTGGGCATACTCTTAATGAAAAACTATACTATCTATTTTTGATAATTTACTTTGCTGTGGAAGCCGGGATTTTTTCCAAATTTTGACAAAATTGCCGTTTTAGAGACGAAATAGTTTTATTTGATGAAAATATAATATTTTGTAAATTATAGATTATGAAGTAGTTATCTCTCGTGTCCCGAGTTCCACAGTAGAGCAAGAGCTAAAGTTATATAAATTTCGCAAAATCTGTCAATTCATTGAAAATGGTGTCAGTTAGTTAGCGGGGTAATGTTACACTGATATTACCTCAGTCATCTTAAGATATACCTATAATTAAAAACCTTCTAAAATATACTGTTTCAAATAATAAATCAATATTTGTAGATATCTGTGTCCCTATAATATTAAGGGATCCGTTGTGCTCCAATTGATAAAGAAATGCTTTACTTACTCGTATATTATTATATTCTTATAAATATATAATGTAAAAAACGACTTCGTATAATACTAGTGAGTGTCTATGAAAACCAATTATTTTTAAAGAAATGCATAAAATACACATTATGTATACATTATTGTACTGCGAATCTGTAATTACTGTCTTGTGTGTCGTAGATGATATTATATGTATACATATATCGATGGTAATATAAATAAAGTAAATTTGTGCCTATTAAATTACTTAAAATCCTTTATATGTGTATTTTAGTAACGCTCAAGTTATCTTCGTAAGCGCGTAGTGATTACTTAGATGCTGTTAAAAAACTGTTATACACTAAATTAAGTTTTATTTGGCTGCCAGAATTGCATTTTGTATTGATTTCGCTTTTATTATAAATATGTGTGTAATGAAAATATCAGTTCATGGTACCATTTGCGTGGTAATAAATATAATTACTGCGATAAAAGCATCACCAGCAAGTACAGCTACATCTTTCGTTAAATGGTGGTCCATTTTCAACTTAATCACTTGAGCTTAAGATACAATTTCCAATGGATCAATTCTCGTTGTGACTGTAATTGCTGTGTATACATGAATAAACCGGCAGATGGTATCATCAGCTGTTATGAAATTAATAACACTAAATATACTTACTAGATGTTTCATTTTTCCATCATTGGTTTTGATATGAGCAACGTCTTTACTTTTATAATCTTCGTATACACCCCGTATATTTTCAAAGTTCGACAATAAAACGTCATGTTTGCTTTTGAAACTTTAGAGAAGTCGAGAACTGAGAACTTCCTTTGCGTGATTCATTTGAATATTTGCTGCTAACCACTCGGGTTCTGTTGCTATGGCTTCTTACGTGTTAGATTGCGTTTTACTTGGAAACTTGAATTCGATTTAGAGCAATAAAGTAATAGTGAGTCCGACGCTCAAATTAGGATTAAAATCTCCTCTACTAGTAAAAATTATACGACTGAAATCTTTGCTTTTACTGGTAGTAATACAATTGCTTCTGCCACTTTAACACTTTTCAATATTGTACTCATTACAAATTTTTCATTAGTAGTCCAAGTATACTTTTCAAACTCGAAATTCTGTAACACGTGTAGAAAAATATAATCAACCGCTTTTGTACGATGTAGCCGCGTCTGTAGTTCTTGTTTTTGGTCTTTGCAATTTTTATTGGTGGGGAGAATACGAATAACCCCGAGTATTTAAGCAACATCGAATTTAATGTTGTATAATAATAAATTAGCGCTTCTTGTTGTCTTTTCAATAATTGGAATTATCAGGGTTTCGATGTTTTGTTTTAAATTAAGATTGTAAAAAGTTGCCGTTTTAAATTAAAAAAAAAAGATATTGTAAGCCTTCTTCGGTGAAACCTGTCCCACAAAGTTATGTGATTTGCTTGTAAACTTTTAGGCTTTCTTCCTTTGTAGCCTTTGGTAGGTGTGTTGTACGAAACCCATGAAAGTATTTTTAAATGTAAATAAGTATTGAAACTGTTTATATGAAAAAGTCAAAATAAAGCGAACTGTGACAAATGTTAGAGAGTATAATACGCGTCTATAAGAAGATAAATATCATAGAGGACGTAGTTAGTTGTTGTAGGTTATTCTGTATGTGTTAAATATAACCATTATATTACTAAAATAAAAATTGTTGTGTACTACATTATATTGGACTCCTTTCATGTTTGATTTTTGATTCCAACATCGAAATTTGAAATCGGTTGATGGAATCAAATTTCAAAAACACAATTCTTCTCGTTACGTTCTTGATTCTTCATGTCTTGTTCATTATTCCATGTTACCTACATGCGAAATGTACATAGGAAACAAAATTTAAAATATGGATGTTATAATTACATTTTTGTAACGATCGTAATCGTAACATTTTCATCAACATGCATTAAAAAAGACACAGATCTCAAAGCAAAATAAACAAATTTCATATATACTCATATATTTGAGTAAACTGCAGTACTTTTCCTAAAGTACTAAACCTGTCAAGTAAATTGGATTTCTTTAAATTTTTTAGCAGGATGTAAAGAATCAAGAATCTAATCAATCCTGTCTCTGCATACAAAATGGCTTGTCATACAAGTAGATGGAAATTTAAACAAACACATAGCAACTGGTAGGATTAATATTTATATTACATAAATATATATAATATATACTTAAATAATATATATACTTATAAGTCATATAAATGGCGTTCAATTAAAAAAACAAAAAAATGTTAGTGAGTGATTCACAGAACTGAAAAGTTGATAATATTCTCGTTATGTTTAAAAATGGTGAAATTTTTGATTGTAATTTTTAATCTCTGTATCATATGTATCTATCAGTTGTTGATTTAATCGATAAGCGATACTAACGTAAGATTTGTATTTACGAAACAGACGTCACTCAGAGAGACAACGAAGATATTTCTTTTATACAGTTACTGTTAACTTAATATGGAATATAAGGAATAGATCGAGAAACGATGGCCAACGATGGTTCTGTTTGAAATGCCTATCTACAAGCAGCGTCTTTATTGTGTATAGATAGAGATAGAGATAGTGCGATCTCTTTCTAATTCCCGATTTCCATACTAACTGCCAGTCACTGTACCTTCTCTTGCATTACATTTAAACATAATTAACATTAATTAATCGATATCTAATTGATGTCTATAAAGTAAACATTATAATTAACCGTGTATTGTATAATAATATCAAAGTCAAATGTAGTAGATGCATATTGTAATAATTGTATCTGATTTGTTTGTTGACGTAGCCGTCATGTATGATTATTGGTATTATAAAGTTAATAATAATGATAAAACAAACGAAAACATCGCACAATATGAATCGATATGTAACATAGGAGTAACAGTTATAGATATTAATAAGTTAGTAACTAATAAAGTTACAGAATTACGTGTGATAGTTTTTTTTTACGTTCCATTATTGTCACTATGGGACAGTTGTCCAATGCGCCCTGCTGCTTGGTTGTTTCTATAATTTTCACGAGAAATTTATTCTGGATCACCAGTGTATATAATAATTCAGACTTGTGTAATTGTATCATTTGTATGTACGCTTCCCCCATATTCTACGCTTCTTTTACCATGATTTGAAGTTTTAATTTGAAGTTATTCCAATTATGTTCTAATTGTAAATAAGAATTAATTTGATCAAATTTGTTAGGAACAAAAGTTATTGAAAAATGGTCCATTAAATCTATCAAGTAATGTTAAGAAAAAGTAGTTGCATACGTGTATACTTTAAATGTGTGTGCTTATATTTCTTACTAAAGAAGTACCTAACATGCCAAACGTTTCCTACTTTCGAAGCTAAATTGTATGGCTTTAAGCATTATAATGGGACTGATGTCATTTTTTTGTGATCACCCTCCCTTTTCCTTGTACCATTGGATATTGTAAATACCTTGTTTATAATGAAGGCCACATTATTAAGGATCATTTTCCATGCTGATGGCGTGTTCCGATTCTAGTCTTGAAAGATTTTGGGCCGACGTAGTCTCTTAACTAATCGAGTTCCAGCCACGTTCTCTACTCCAACATCCGTAGTGGCCTTTGCATCATTGATACCTGATTTTTTATTAGTGTTCTTTTTCAATTTATACCAAAAAATGATGAAGCTCTTAAACACCGTTACCGATGGATCTCTTAGCACTAAACAGTTACGGTTTTCGGCTAACCAAATAATGGCAGCACTGTCGCTCAGTCGTTTCATTTCACGAAGACGCGTTGTTCTTTCGATTATAATTATTCGGTCTCGTACTTGAGGTGAGAGTGTCTTCGTGAAATTGAACGGCTTATACCAATCGTATAATCGGTTCTAAAACTTGTACATATTAGACGATCAGTGTTGGTTTTAAGCGAAACCCATCGTTCTCTTGAACGAATGAAAATTTTTCCCTGTACTGGGATTATTTTACTAAAAACCTATTCTGGCAATAGCTTAAGGGTTTTATTTGTATTGATAAGTTATTGAAAAAAGTCGAGGAAAATGGTTCTGTTTAGTAATTATCTTCTCCTCGTCCGTTGTATAAATTATTGACTCGTATCTCATAAGGACCTACTATAACTGCATATAATGTACGTAGTTTTTTAAACTGTTAAGTATGAAATAATAATACTGTAGTTATCGAGTTAAGACAAACGTGTACATTTTGTAACGTAATTTGTTTCAATAATGAATATATATTATTATATGGTAATAAATCATCCAGTTTTTAAAAAATAACCAGATTTTCATTCACCCTTTCCTTTTATCCCAAAACCCACAGAACAGAACAGTTTATTGTGCAACCAGTACAAATGTGGAATTGTTTGAAAACATTATTTTTTGTGTAACCTTGAATGACAAAGTCACTTTCACAGATAATATCACAAGAAGTAGTAAACAACACACAATGAATTAAACACAGTTCGATGATAAGTAGAATTTTAGTAAAACAATAGTAAATAATGCAAAAATGCATAGTAACTCCTTTTTTGAAGTAGTTAAAAACATGAAATTCATCGAAAAACACGCCACGCACACTACTTTAGGTTTGAGTACTTTGCACCTTTATTTTGTACTTTTGAGTGATATGCAGTAATATGCACACATAGACAAACATGGCGTGACGTGTTAAGTTCAAATTTCGATTAATTAATGTCGTATTTAAATATAAAATTAAATATCACCTGCTGTTACGGTGAAGGAAAACGTCGTGAGGAAACCTGCATGCCTGAGAGTTCACAAAAAAATATTCACAAAGGTATGTGAAGTCCACCAAACCGCAGTAGGCCAGCGTGGTGGACTAAGGCCTACATCCCTCTCGCTGTGAGTGGAGACCCGACGCTGTAGTGGGTCATTAATGGGTTACTGACAATGTCGAATTTACTGGCTAATCTCTAGTATAAATAAATATTAAAAAACGCAGATTTCTACACCTACCCACAATTGTTTATTCACATACCCGTAACAGACATAACTACCCGCGTTTGAAATGACTCAAGTACCCTCACAAAGGCAGCGTTCCAAAAAAATCATATTGCGTGTTCGTGGATTTACAAACAATAGATACTCGAACATGTTGCCTCTTGTAAAACAACCCTTGCGAACGTATCAACTACCCTGATAGGCTGAAATAACATGTTACTAACGTGCCTTTTCTATGAAAGAGTTGAATACCGTTTTTTATTAGATTATGATGAGAATATATATTATTATGTAGTACTTACTTAGTATTTATATATATATATAAGTAGTATTATTATTTTATTTTTAGGTTATAGTTAACCTACTTTTCAATTTTTTTATTTCATAAGTAATTGTTTCGTAAATAGACAGACAAAAGTCTGTTAAACGTTTCTTTAGATTTACAAAATATTTTGAATTTCAATGTTTTTCTTTAATAAATGCAATTTTCTAATGTTTTTGTGCTGCAGAGGCAAAAGTAGATTCTTCGATTCTATAAAAGACGTAATGTCATAAAATTTAATTTTACAATTTCTGATAGTAATTTTTCAAAAAATTTCAAAATTTTCCGGTCGATGTTTCCATATAAAACCATGCATGCATACTAATGTTATTATTTTTGACATTTTTATATTTTCATACCATTCGTGTAATAATTTTTTGCGAACTGAAGCATTGTTGAATTCTTTCAAGGGCCCGAATATGATACCGTCATCAAAATGAATAACGAGATTGCACAAGGTATTTGTTGCACTATCGACGAGCAACGAAACAAAGCAAAACTTTTTTTAAATACATTAATGTAGGTACAAAAGAGTTGTAAACATTAAAATAAATTACAAAGGCACTGCTTATCCCAGGGCTCTCTTACAGCAGACGCACAAAAGATTGTTGAAAGATTGGGGTGCAAAGTATAATCAAATTATAATAAGAAAGATAATAAATGAATGTTATATAAAAATAAGAGCGGTGATAGCCCAGTGGCTTAAAATTTGACCTCGAATCGAAGGGTGCGGGTTCGAATCCCAGTGGCACGCACCAATGACTTTGTAAAAAGTTATGTGCGCTATAAAAAATTAAATATCACCTGCTGGTACGGTGAAGGAAAACATCGTGAGGAAACCTGCATGCCTGAGAGTTCACAAAAGTTCTCAAAGGCATGTGAAGTCCACCAACCCACTAGACCAGTGTGGTGGACTAAGGCTTACATCCAACAAACATCGTGAGAGGAGACCCGATCCTGTAGTGGGTCATTAAGGAATTACTGTCGTCAACATCGCTTACAACGTATCGCCTAACGCTAACAGGGAGACAAGTGAACAAAAAGGGCATATAAAATTAAAGCTATAAATTTGAATAATAGTCAGCCCTCCGGCCCTCTCGAATCTTATTTGTGAGTTTGCTTAATTAGGGTTCTTGAGGTCAGGATAATGGTAGCTTGAGGTTTACGACTTTACCAGCTAACAGAGGTCAACCGAAAGAAATCTGTACAAATATAATTAAAATTGGAGTGTCTGTTTGTAATATAAGACAAGACAAAGATAAAACGTTTATTTGCACAAATAGATATAGGTATAGAGTTGTTACAAATTATTTAGATCAATCTATATTTACCATTTTAGGTACCTACCTATGCAAATATTATTGAGAAAAACCAACAACTGAAAGTTAATAAATTTATAACTTAATTACATTAAATAGGTACTTTGAACACAATCATTTCTTTTTATTTAAATTTGATTATTTCACATACACTACTTGGCATGTAGTGTTAGAATACATTTATTTAATTGGTGCCACCCAATCGGTTGAGAGAGAAAAAAAACGGAGAAAAAACTCTCAGCACCTTATGTTTAATTTAAATTTTGATTTAACGCGCGGAGACCCAGTATAGTTTAAATAAATTTTGTTATAAAATTTAATATTTTATTTTATTACCAATTTTAGTCAGCACATTCACTCTCCCTATACCATCGTATAGACAGAAGGAAGCACTGGGTGTGGGCAGCTTTACAACAAGAAAAGAACGGTCAAGATACGTCCATTAGGTTCGGAGATATATCAGGTCAAACATATCTACATAATATTTGGAGTCTGTTAATAACCGCTTTTTACTAAATACATAATAATATGTTTACACGGTACATAAGTATACCAAAACAATTTTTTTACCATTTTTGTCTGTCTGTCTGTCTGTTTGTTCCGGCTAATCTCTGGAATGGCTGGTCCGACTTTGACGGGACTTTCACTGGCAGATAGCTGATGTAATAAGGCGTAATTTAGGCTTTCATTTTAGAAATAGGAATATTACACATTTTAATTAGACAGTTAAATTCCCCGCGGTCGTAGTCGCGGGAACCGCTAGTAATAAAATAAGCTTATGAGCTATTATTATATTCGTGCTGAACTGTTATTAGTGTGAGTAAAAAGGCTTTTGTTTAATTGTGAGCAATAAAATTATTTTATTGTACGAGTTAACTATCAATTTTGCAAATTGTTCGAGTTTTATGACGTAAAGTGAAACTGCTTTTTAATAATATAGAGGTAACAAGCTGTTTGATCAACTATTGTTAAATGATCATATCATTTCTGCTAGCTACGTCAGACATGACAGGATTGAAATACTACTTGTATCTCAAAAAAAAGACAAAAAAATTCTGAAGTAAACATAAAAAAGTAAAAAAGGCACGGACGAACGATAATAAAAATACCCTAATTTTAGAACACTTAAAATTAGGGTATTTTAATTATTAGCTGCAACATTAGATATATGTCAAAATATCATCTTGACATATCTAACGGCCGCACTCAGAGACGTCATTTAACGTAATGGTACCTACAAAACAAATTAAATAAAAATATAAAAAAAATTAAAAAATAAAAATAAATCATAAATCAAATTATAGTTAACAAACAAATTGAATCGCCTGTTTTCGTATTACTATAAGTGTCATCTTTAATTTCATAAGAAACCATAAGAGTTAATGCATGTCTGTGAGTACGGCTGTAAGACAAGACATCTTTGAGTAGGTATTAACTTTAGTCTAAATATTACTATGGATTTCAGTATCACTGAACTACCGTACAATCGCATGGTGTGGTCCCACCCTCATACATAAAACATGAGTGGAAAGCGGTCCCTTATAAAACCTTACATGAAACCAAATTAATTTGGCGTCGACAATTTAGCATTCATCGGGAAGGCACCCTTGTAGTTGCCTTAATTCCGACCAGCTGAATTAATCGCGATAAAGACTTTATTGGTTACAGGGAAAACCTTTGGTGAGGGAGGTCGATTTATGTCAAGAAAATGCAACTGTAGGAAGGGATTGTTAATTAAATAAATAACGCTTCACATAGTGCTATAGACTAAGTTTTATTTACTTTTAAAAGAGTGCTGGGAGTTTTTTTCCGCCCGCTTTTTTCTCCCAGTCTACGTTTTGCCTGAGGGGCGATCAAAGCGGATGAATGTAGAATGTATAATTTATCTGTATGACTTTCATTAAGTGTGCACAAATTGTACCTAATAATGAATAAAAGCTTTTGAGTTTGAGTTTGAGTGCAGCGCCGCTAAAGAAGTTTTCACTTCAAAAACATAAACAAGGATCTATGTAACAAAACAAAGATATAAATAACAATGACAATACTTTTTATCTTATCACCGCGACAGATTGTCTACCATACACGACACGGCGCGTGATAGCACCAGCGAGGTGACACGGTTACGTGGTGTGCTGATCAGGCCGATAATCTTTGGAAAAATTGGTTCTGATGAGATACGGGAGCGGATATTTGTTTTGAGTATAATTTAATAAGTATGCAAACAAACAAAAAAGAATAATTATAAATCAGACGATTAGGTGAAACGCAAGGACAACCGTTTTTATTTTTGTTTTCTTGGTAAACAATGTTGTCTATCTATGCTTTTTATTGAGGAAGATCACTGGCTTGTAATCGTCGAAAAAATTGGTGCTGGTGAGGTAGGGATTGGAAATTTGTTTCGATTATTATGGAGAATGCAAACAAACGAAAGAATAACCTGCAGTTCTGCCTTTTATCTGTCCTGTCTATTTCTCTCTCCATAGTTTTCACTTGATGTTCACTGTCTCTATTCTCATTTCGTCATTTTGTAAACAACATCTTCAATTCAAAACCAAAATACCCCAAAATTTCACTGATTACAAAACCTGATAAAAAGAAATTGATAGGTGTTATCAATGGTGACGTCACACAACCTTGGTTGTTGACATTATTTTGTAAGGTTTTAACAAGGTGATGTTATTTGTAGTGATTTAAGTCTCTCTATATAATTCTACCTATATCAATACTTATATAAAAAGTATATAATTATAGTGTGAAGTATTACGGTAAATATGTGAATTGTTTCCACCAATTTTGTTCGGACTAGGTTTTTTGACATGACTGTAATTTATTTGGCAGATAGCTTATGGGCTCCAGCGATTTTGCAATATGCATTGCAAAATTCAAATCAAATTCTAAAGAACATCTAATCTGAAACTAAACGCCCCTCCAGGGTCCTCAAGATCCTCGGTCACATGATAAGTACATAGGTGCTTAGAAACACAAACAAATAGAACGTCCCGATTGGCCATTCGTTTTTTTGTTACAACCTAGACCTATTGGCCAACTAGTGTGTAATTGAAGCGAGCGCAGGACACAGTAGTTGTGTTTTACCATACAAAGTGACCACATAGCACATCTATAGATGCCTACACACAGGTAATGTATAAATAAATAAATAACGCTTCACACTCATTGCCCCGCACTAGGATTCCCTGTGTCGTGGGCGTCATGGACTCACACAAGACAAGAACACAACACACCCAGACCAGAAACAGAAATTCAAGTCTCTGCTCTGCTGGGAATAGAACCCAGGACCCTCCGCGCAGCGCACCGGTGTTAACCACTGCGCCACTCAGGTCGTATTGAACTAAATATTTCGTCCAACAGGTCGTAATCATTAAAATGGTTATAGGGGCGTTCATTCTAGATCTAGACGGTATATACCTACCTACCTACGTTTCGAAATTTCATGAAACGTTGCGAAATTATAGATAAGAAATTGAACGGGAAATAACACTTAGATATTCTAGAAAAAACTATAATCATATTTTCACAAGTATTAAGTACTTTCCCTAGATAGAATGATTAAAACTTTATTTGATTATTCATCACAATATCGTGGAGAAATAATAACGCTTCATTTCATAGTCCCACACTAGATTTCTTGTGTCGTGGAGGCAATGGAAAATACATTTTTTCAAAAAAGCAAACATTTCTCATCATTCAATTTTCCACTGGAATCGAACCCAGGATCGCTGTGCCACGCAGATACTAAAGACATTGATTTTATTTTGAAAACGTTACAAAATAAAGTTACGAGTACACGACCCTGTAACATATTGTAAAAGTTAAACAACTTAGCCCTTATAATCGTGTTAACTACCAATATAACTGCTCTCAATAATTGATTATTAATTACATTCGTATTCGTAGGTACTTATATCATCGGAAATCGCAATGACCTAGATTGAACACGAATTTCGTTTAATTTGATTGCATGTTATGTTTAATAGAGCGATGAGTATGCCAAGTTTAAAGTCTGTGTTATTTTAATAATTTCAAGTTCAATGCGATTTTAATTATGTATAATATAAATCTTACTAACTTTAAAACTTTAATTTAAATTAATGTCAATAGTTTCCATCTATTAGTTACATAATATCTGTCTATTCAATATTAGTAGAGATAGTAGAAAAAAATAAAAAATAAATTCAAATCAATAATAGTGAAAATAAGAAACAAAAGTATGGGCTTGCAAAAAAACATTTTTTTAATTTTTTTAGTTTGGATTTTGTAAGTATTTTTTAATTTTTTAAACTAATATTTACTATATTTTAAATTTTTAGTTAGATTTTTTATATTTTTGCATTGTCATTAGTCCTTGATATTACTTATATTACTTATCAAGGACTAATGACAATGGAAAATTTCGAATTGATTCGACGTTTTAAAGTAAGTACATACGTCAGTCATGTTTAAGTTTCCGTTACATTGTTACGATACGACCGAAACCAATAATAAAAGCGTGTTAAAAATCGAACTTATTTGCTCGAAATAGGTTGAAAGGGCGGAATTAGTACAAACTTCTTAATAGTGCTGTTCCTATAAGCTTCCTACAACCTTGCATTCTAAACCTTACTACTACTTCAAACATGAAATACGAAGTAGGTCATTGTTGACTCGCTGCCCTAATCTACAGTAATTAAATAATAATACTATAATAACACTATAATAATAAACAGATACGTGAACACGCGATATGAAGGGCAAAACTAACCAGAAATCTGCATCAAACTGACTCATGTTTGGATAAAGTACTGTACATACTGTACAAGGTTAATGGATAAAATCCTACACTTCGGACCTGGGACGATTGATTGGTCGACCGGTAAAATGAACGGTCGGACGACAAGTTGGACAACTGGTCAAACAACTGGTTGGCCGACCGGTTGAAGGACTTGATATCAAATACGTCCTACTCCTATTCCTTCGTTCCTTTCAGCCCTGTAGTCCACTGCTGGACATGAGCCTCCCCTAATCAACGCCACTCCCGGTGCTGGGCTCTCTGAATCAGATCGTCAGTCCATCTGGTTGGAGGGCGGCCTGTGCTCCTTTTTCCTAAACGTGGTCGCCATTTTGACGCACTTGACAGCATATGCTGGATTTGTTAATAGCCTGCTCGCTTAAAATTCGAGAGTAGAACAGAGCCTGCCTAAGAGGCGACTTAAAGGGAGCTCTAGAGTGTTCTAACACAAACCTTCCATCATCACCATTGTCATCAAGAACAAAGTAGCCTATAGCTTTCTCCTTGAATGCGGCTATGAAATACGATAATATTTTCGCAATGAGTCGCCGATCTAGAGATTAACACGTTTAAACAAACAAACTCTTTATCATCAGCTTTATTGTATTTGAATAGATGATAGTGGAGATTGTTTTTTGTCCTGTGTGACCCTCAAATTGCATGAAATATTCCTGAAGCCAATATCCCCAAGAACTATTTGTAAGTACTCAGAATTTTAATGTCAGGAAGAATGAAAATGATTTATGCCAACTTAATTAACGTATATAGCGTTACAAAAATAAATTCATAATAACAATATAATTCAGTAAAAAAAAAATACGAAATATTTATTATATAGAATTCGACTTCGAATCGAGGGGTTCGGGTTCGAATCCCAGTAGCCAGCAATGGCTTTGTAAAAAAGTTACGTGCGCTTTATAAAATTAAATATCACCTGCTGTTACGGTGAAGGAAAACATTGTGAGGAAACCTACATTCCTGAGAGTGAACAAAAAAATGTATTCAAAGGTATGTGAAGTCCACCAAAATTTAACAATAAGTAGAAAGAAAATACTTGATACTAAAGACACGAACCTCAAAAATAGTTGGAATAAAGTATTTAAAAAAATTTATTTCATACTTTTTTGCTGTCGGTTTAAGTTTTTTTAAATATTTTTTTTATATTTAGGTTTAAAATTTTAAAACGAGAAGGCGGGACAGTCACCGCCGCGACCTCGCTGCGACGGGAGCTCATGATAAAGGTCCTCGGACACGTCCGAAACTAGTCGGGCTCCCGAAACACATAGGTACCTGAGGTGAGCCGTATATTAAATAAATAAATAAATAAATAACGCTTCACACTCATAGCCCCACACTAGGATTACCTGTGTCGTTGTCGCCATGAACACACACAATAACACAACACACCCAGACCAGAAACAGAAATTTAAATTCATCATTCATATATCTGCTCTGCTGGGAATCGAACCCAGGACCCGCCGCACAGCGCACCGGTGTCATAACCACTGCGCCACTCAGGTCGTCAGGTCGTATTCATTTAAATGTTAAATGATACCCGCGAATTCTTCAATGAAACTAAAAATTGCGTAATTTAAAATTATCAAGAAAGTAAAAAGTAATGTTGTTTATCGAATTTTGATGTCTCTGACCACTTATCCTAATCCCTTTAGATACGCTGGTGATAGGCTGATTATTGATAAAAGGGTCATGTCTAAAGGGCATATTAGAGGTCGCAAATAAGGCAGAGGTCGCGATTGTTTTGATGTGATTATCTTATTCCGCATATATTAACGACGTTATCGGTCAATGAACTGTTATTTTCTCTTTTATGAAACTGATTAGCCGTGATAAGTTTCTTTTGGTTACTTTTTTTTGGAATCCATACAAAACACTGTGTATTATACATATACTTTATACTGTGTATTTAAGAAAAGAAAAGAAAAGAAAAGAATGCGTTTATTATTGACTGTTACACGAGAAAGATGTTACAAAAATTATAATAAGTTAAGAACAGTCTACCCCATGCGGGCATACAATAAATATATCTTAAATAACTAATGAAATGAACTTAAATGAAATGAAATGAAAATCATTTATTTGCACGAATATGGGTTAGTTATTGGTTTTACAGGGCATTTTGATCAATCCATATTTACCTTCTCAGGTATGCAAATTAAGAAGTTATATGACAGTAAATAAAATTTAAAAATAAAATAAAACTAATGTTAGTACTTATTACAATTGAAAACTTATAACTAACTAGCTGACCCGGCAGGCTTTGCTCTGCCAATTATTAATTTGACTAATATCAAAAGCTTTTTTGAAACACAGTCAACTTTCCACCACCAAGTCCATTGCGAAAACCAAACAACTTTAACACGTTAGTTACAACGAAAAATATTTGGATAAGGATTTAAGCAAAAGTATGAATAACAGAAGTAACAGATAGCCCAGTGGCTTAGAATTCAACCTTGAATCGAGGGATACGGGTTCGAATTCCAGTGGCATACACCAATGACGTTGTAAAAAAAGTTATGTGCGCTTTATAAAAAATTAAATATCACCTGCTGTTACAGTGAAAGAAAACATCGTGAGGAAATCTGCATGCCTGAGAATGCATAAAAACAAATGTTCTCAAAGGTATGTGAAGTCCACCAACCCGCAGCAGGCCAGCGTGGTGGACAAAGACCTACATCCTTCTCATTGTGAGAGGAGTTGTTTAATGGGTACTGACATCCATGTCAGTAACCCATTAATGACCCACTACAGAGTCGGATCAATCTACAATGAGAAGGATGTATAGGCCTTAGTTCACCACGCTGGCCTACTGCGGGTTGATGGACTTCGCATGCCTTTGAGAATATTTTTTTTTGTGAACTCTCAGGCATGCAGGTTTCCTCACGATGTTTTCCTTCACCGTAACAGCAGGTGATATTTAATTTCATAAATCGCACATAACTTTTATTACAAAGTCATTGGTGCGTGCCACTGGGATTCGAACCCGGATCCCTCGATTCGAGGTCGAATTCCAAGCCACTGGGCTATCACCGCTGCATGACATGACATGGATATCATGGTCTAATTTTTTTAAATTTTTTTTTATTTTGGTCGGTATTTCAGTAGAAATAATTATGTTCTTTAATATTGCACCACATACTTTTGTTCTATCATCAATAGTTTCCGCAGCGCTTGCGACAAAAGACGTTTTAGGGCACTTTTTTACACCTTGGGTTACGTTACTTAAGTTTTAGCAAGGGTCCCTAATCTTTTCTAGCAATAAATATAGCCTATGTTACTCAGGGTGAATGTAGCTTTCCATGATGAAAGAATTTTTGAAATCGGCACAGTAGTTTTTGAGATTATTCATTACAAACATACACAAACACACAAATATACAGTGGCACAACAATAAAGTGGCGCCACCCTAGTTTAATGCATTTCGACGGACACTTTTTCATGTATACAGATGATCCTCCTTAGCACTATCCTCCATGCTGCGTAGGGAACCTACCGCGCGAATGAGCCGCGCGGCTACCTACCTATTTCATAGATGTGCCCGCCCCTCTCCAAATATATTATACCCATATTGAGGTAGGCGCGGAAAAAATTTGTAACCCACCATTTTGTGGCGGCGGCCATCTTCGATTTTCATTTTTTATAGTGAGCTCTATTCTACTAATCAAGCACTTTCATTTGATACCCATATTGAGGTAGGCGTGGAAAAAATATGCAACCCGCCATTTTGTGACGGCGGCCATCTTGGATTTTCATTTGTTATTGTTAGCTCTTCTACTAATCAAGCCCTTTCATTTGATACCCATATTGAGGTAGTTGTGGAATAAATATGTAATCCGCGATTTTGTGGCGGCGGCCATCTTGGATTTTCATTTTTTTCATAGTGAGCTCTATTCAACCAATGAAGCCCTTTCATTTGATATCCATATTGAGGCAGTTGTGGAAAATATTTAATACGCCACTTTGTTACGGCGGCCATCTTGGATTTTCATTTTTTCATAGTGAGCTCTATTCTACCAATCAAGCCCTTTCATTTGATACCCATTTTGAGGTAGTTGCGGAAAAAAACATGCAATCCGCCATTTTGTGGCGGCGGCCATCTTGGATTTTCATTTTTTTATGGTGAGCTTTATTCTACTAAACAAACCCTTTCATTTGATACCCATATTAAGGAAGTTTCGGAATAAATACGTCATCCGCCATTTTGTGGCGGCGGCCATCTTGGATTTTCATTTTTTTCATATAGCCTATGTTACTCAGGCTGAATGTAGCTTTCTAATGGTGAAAGAATTTTTGAAATCGGCCCAGTAGTTTTTGAGTTTATTCGTTGCAAACATACAAAAATACAAATGTTTCCTCTTTATAATATGTATAGATAGATACATAATTTAATTGACACATTTGTATAATAATTCATTTGTCAGTTTAGCATACTACATAACTAATACTTAACTAAAATTTAACTAATACTAATACATAATACTTAACTAATACTAATATTTAGATATAAGTACTGCAGCACTTAAACATCAGTTGCATTAAAAGTACATTTTATTATTTCCCCGTGTATCAGATACGTGATAGAATTTGTAAAGAACGAAATAAAATTTGTTACATACTTTAACAAAACTGCCAAAATTTAAAAATAGAACTAAACAAAATACTTGATACTAAAGACACCAACCTCAAAAAATAGTAGGTAGGCCTCAAGTATTTACCTGTCAGTAACCCATTAATGACCCACTACAGGGTCGGGTCTCCTCTCACAATGAGAGGGATGTAGGCCGCCGTCCACCACGCTGGCCTACTGCGGGTTGGTGGACTTCACATGCCTTTGAGAACATTTTTTTTTGTGAACTCTCAGGCATGCAGGTTTCCTCACGATGTTTTCCTTCACCGTAACAGCAGGTGATATTTAATTTTATAAATCGCACATAACTTTTTTACAAAGTCATTGGTGCGTGCCACTGGGATTCGAACCCAGACCCCTCGATTCGAGGTCGAATTCTAAGCCACTGGGCTATCACCGCTGTAAAGTATGTACCTAACAAATTTTATTTTATACTTTTTTGATGTCGGTTCAATTTTTTCAGATTATTTTTTAAAGCGTTTGTTTCTTTTTCTTTCACGTCTTTCACTTTCACATCGCTGCAGATGATTTAATTATTTCGTTTGGGGATTCTTGATTTCGTGTAATAAGTTACTTTATAAAGTGTTTGTTTGCTCTTCTTTACATGTAGTATAAACACAGGTCAAAACATTTCAACAATTACAACCATAGACATAAACAATATGAAAGGTGATAAACAATATGAGCGACAAAAAATATGCTAATCAGGGTTCATCGACCGCTTATCACGACCTACGTATCACCGATATCAGTTATCAGCGCGTGAACTTTACTACAAACGTGTCAGCATAGCACGCTTCCAGTGTAATGTATTGAATAGTTCCCTTTAGTTTTTTTTATAAAAAGACCCGGCAAAAGGGCATACGGGCCACCTGATGGTAAGTGGTCATCTTCGCCCACTGACACGTACAACACCAGAGCCGCGAAATCGCGAAATGCTTGAATGTTTCACCCAAGTTTCACCCGTATTGTTTTTAACCCATTAATGACCCACTACAGGGTCGGGTCTCCTCTCACAATGAGAGGGATGTAGGCCTTAGTCCACCACGCTGGCCTACTGCGGGTTGGTGGACTTCACATGCCTTTGAGAACATTTTTTTTTGTGAACTCTCAGGCATGCAGGTCACGATGTTTTCCTTCACCGTAACAGCAGGTGATATTTAATTTTATAAATCGCACATAACTTTTAACTAAGTCATTGGTGCGTGCCACTGGGATTCGAATCCGGACCCCTCGATTCGAGGTCGAATTCTAAGCCACTGGGCTATCACCACATCACCCGTATTACAACGGGCAAACGATGGCAAACTCCAGCGGTTTCGCTAGTTCGCGGTTTCGCGGCGGACGTGTGCTAACGCGGTAAAGCAGAGTTCTTTTTACACCCATATAACTCTCACGTATGCTACTCATTGAAGCACGTCTCGCTGCTTGAGTAGAGCGCATGCGATGGAAAAAGTTAAGCAACGTCGGGCGCGGTCAGTACCTGGATGGGTGACCGCTAGTGGCGAATTGTATGAGCGCTTCCGTGCTTCGGAGGGCACGTTAAGCCGTCAGTACTAATTGTTATCGATAAGATGGCAATCGTTAAACTTTGTCGGAGGCCTTCGTGGTTTGGACATCCGACACGGTTTGACCACAAGCCCGTTCCTCCACCAATCCGCATTGGAGCAGCGTGGTGGAGTACGCTCCAGGCGTCCCTGTTGTGAAGAGACCCGTGGCCAATGGGACATAAAAGGTTGCAACTCAGCAGCTAAAAAGCGATGCGTGAGAACTGAGACAGCACGTCACCTATAAAAATACCGCGTTATTATAAAAACACATGTTCTCAAACTATCGGTCAGGGAGAGGTCAAAGATAGGAGCGCAATGCTCTCCTATTTTGTACCTACTGTTATCAGCCGCAGATAATATTATGTCTGCGACTATTATTATCAGATATACAAGTACCTTGATATTGCGAAACGTGTATGCAGTTCAATGTTTCCAAATACGATATAAATAATAAACTAAATACAATACGTTATACGATTTTATAAAAGCATGGCTGGCTGGCTGCAATCTTTTCATGTCCCACGGCTGGGAACGTGTCTCTCCCCACACACACTCACCACAGGAGGAGACCTGGAGCATACTCCACCACGCTGTCCCAATGCGGTTTGGTGTTAACTGCCCATAGGGCCTCCGACAAGGTTTAACGCCTGCCATCGTACCGATAATAACCGGTACCGACGGCTTTACGTGCTTTCCGAAGCACGAAAGCGCGCATGCCCATAGGGTTCCGACAAGGTTTAACGACTGCCATCGTACCGATAACTACCGGTACCGACGGCTTTACGTGCTTTTCGAAGCATGTTCCGCACTAGCGGTCACCCATCCAGGGCCGGGTCTCCTCTCACAATGAGAGGGATGTAAGCCTTAGTCCACCTCGCTGGCCTACTGCGGGTCGGTGGACTTCACATACCTTCGAGAACATTTTTTTGTGAATTCTCAGGCTGGCAGGTTTCCTCGCGATGTTTTCCCTCACCGTAACAGCAGGTGATGTTTCATTTTATAAAGCGCACATAACTTTTATACAGAGTCATTGGTGCGTGCCACTGGGATTCGAACTCGGACCCTTCGATTCGAGGTCGAATTCTAAGCCACTGGGCTATCACTGCTGCTTTAGGTGCTTAATACGTTTAAGCCTTTCTTAGTTGACTTTTCCCTTCCATGTAACTGGTACAATCTATACAATATAGATGTATAGATAGAACACGATGTAAATATACAAAGAGAGAGGTCGAAATGGTTATTGCTTACCACGAAGACGTGCCCGTTGGTTTGATTGACAGCGTTTATTTATTCATTTCTATGCCCTTTGGAAGGGTTGTGTACCCTTGGACCTTACTACAAGTTCACGTTTCTCAGAATATACAATTTTTAATTTTGTCATAGGTATCGTCTGCTCATTGCAACATACTACGGAAGGGCAAGAGAGATGTCATCTGAGTTCTCAACACGAGAGTAGGGCGTTGGAGATAATCTACCACGAGGGCGTCAAACCCTTTAGTGAAGCTTAGGCAGTGGACGGAGGCGCGTCCACTGCCGAGTAAATATTTATGTTGCCCTACAGCAGACAAGATGGATGTAATCCCGTCCCATGTCACTAAGAGAAGAACTCCGGGTTATGACTCCTCTTACACAAAGAAGAAGAATAGAGATATCAATTTGACCACTGTTCTTTGAACTCCCCATGCCTTTGTGAATAATAATTATATATTTCTATATATTAATATAGACAATTCTCAGCGTACTGGTTACTTCGTGCAATTTTTTGAAAGCAAGTCGACTAACTGCAGCTGATTTTTAATCTCCAACTATCTATTTATGACTGGCCTGTTGGTCTAGTGGTTAGCGACCCTAACTACTACGCCGGAGGTCGTGGGTTCGATTCCCACCCAGGACAAATATTTGTGTGATGAGCACAAGTGTTTGTTCTGTGTCTGGGTGTAAATTATCTTTGTATAAGTATGTATTTAAAAATATAATATGTGTATGTTTATCAGCTATCTGGTTACCATAACACAAGCTCACAGCTTACTTTGGGATCAGAAAGCCATGTGTGAGTTGTTCCACAATATTTATTATTTATTTCAAATGTTTTGCTTTATTCATAAGCTACATAACAGTTATTAAATCAAAGATACATATAATTTTCTGATAAATTGTGTTTCCTTAGCGTTTTCGAGTTTTCAATGAATAAATCCCACTCGAAATTGGTAGATCGAATAACAATGGTAATCCTTCGTAATGTTTGCAGGTCCAACGGACCCTTTAAATACAAATAACGTTATCTTTGGGTGCTCGTGTTTATACATAGTTGTTTCAATGGAGGTCTAGAGGAAAATTCTATTATGAAGCTACCTTTTACTAGGGATCCGTATTTTACATACTCATAATATGTTGTAGAAACAAAAATTGTATTAATTTTTATAGTAGATACCTACCTGAGTACCGGTGGGGAAGAACGGTACTCGAATGACGACCAGGTCTCGGCAAAAGACCTCCTCTCCGCTCGATCCATTCCCACCGAAGCTAAGCGGAGAGGAGATGTGGGAGTTAATTAATTTTAACACATCTCCTCTCGTCTTCTCTCTATAATTGTCTCCATATCCACGGAACCATGCCGAAGCAAACGCGACCTTACATGACTGATATATAAATATGTAATTTTTCGGTCTCCGTGTGTCATGAGGAGGGATGTTTGTCTACAAACGAATGTTTTATTTGACGTTTTTATGTAGCAGAGAAATAATATTGATACGCCCTGAATTATATGAGACCTGGCGCATTGGTATTTGTTCAAACGCAACGATATATTTGTTTGAGAGTAATAAAGTGTTACGTTACAAGACGGGCTGATAGAAAATGTCTTTTGGGATTAAGCGCATTGGGAAAACAAACAACAAATGGCAAAGGAATAAAACAATTAATTAATTTAAAATAAAGTGACCTATATCAGAGTCAGAGGAGACCCCGTTAGAAGGATGTAGGCCTTAATCCACCACGCTGGCCTAGTTGGTGGACTTCACATGCCTTTGAGACTAATGGAGAAAGGCATGCAGGTTTCCTCACGATGTTTTCATTTACCATCACAGCAGGTGTTATTTGATAAAGCATGGTATAGTTTTATAAAACGCACGTAACTTAAAGAAAGTCCCTGGTGTGTGCCACTGGGTATTGAACCTGGATCCACGAGTTAGTCGAATTCTTAACCATTGGGATAGCACCGTTGATACTGAATCAATAGATCTTCCAATTATCTGATCAGAAGGGTTAGGTACAAAGGCTTTTTGCTGATAGGTATTTGCTATTTTTCTAGAGAGCATTACAAATTCAGCAATTTTCCTAAGTGGCAACACAAGTAAGCTCGTACGTGACTATTTTAAATTTAGCAGTCAAATAGAAACAATTTAAAGGATTTTCAAACAATTACAAGAATTCTCTTGAATTTTCCAGTCGGTCGAGGAGACAGGGGTAAATTGAAACTTCGAAAATTGAACCTTCCAAAACTACAAATGGAACGAAATGAAAAATATTTATTGGCACAAAGATGCAGGGGCATCAGGCATAATCAGGGATTATACGATATTTTAGGAAGAAAACTATATTATTTACTTTTTCAGGTATTAATTTGTTCTAACGAAGGTTTAGTTCTTACCTATCCTACAATTTTGATTTTTGAGTCATCGACGATTTAGATTGCACAATTCACCTAGTCAAATGGACTGAGCCGGTATTTTGACTCTGCGCAGAGATAATTCGTAATATTTTTTATATAGTAAGTGAGTAGCGGTGATAGCCCAGTGGCTTAGAATTCGACCTCGAATCGAGGGGTCCGGGTTCGAATCCCAGTGGCACCAATGACTTTGTAATAAAAGTTATGTGCGATTTATGAAATTAAATATCACCTGCTGTTACGGTGAAGGAAAACATCGTGAGGAAACCTGCATGCCTGAGAGTTCACAAAAAAAATGTTCTTAAAGGCATGTGAAGTCCACCAACCACAGTAGTGGTGCGTGGTGGACGGCGGCCTACATCCCTCTCATTGTGAGAGGAGACCCGACCCTGTAGTGGGTCATTAATGGGTACTGACATGACGACAAGTGAGTAGCAAACGGGAATGCAGGCCACCTGATGTGAAGTGGTCACTGCAGCCCATGGACGCCCGCATCCAACCTCATATTGACGACCCAAGTGGCGCAGTGGTTAAAACAGCGGTGCGCTACGCGGAGGGTCCGGGGTTCGATTCCCAGCAGAGCAGAGGTTCGAATGATGAATTTGAATTTCTGTTTCTGGTCTGGGTGTGTTGTGTTCTTGTCTTGTGTGTGTCCATGGCACCCACGACACAGAGAATCCTAGTGTGGGGCTATGAGTGTGAAGCGTTATTATTATTATTATATTAAGAAAAAACCTATCTACGGTTATATGTGCGGGCTTTGCTACTCATGAAGACTAAGATAATTCTTATATTTGCATTGAGGATGTCCGATGAAAGCACTATTCAATGTTTCTTAAAAGGTCTAAAGAGTTAAATCAAGTTAAAAAATGTTAATCACATCCATACGTCAGTAAAGAGGCTATCACATTGAGATTAAGATAAAAAAATTACGAAGCGCCATTTTTCTGCAGGACTTAAAAATTCAGCAGTTTTAACACAAGTTAACCCGTACGTGACTATTTTAAATCTTGAATTCAAACAGAAACAAGCTAAAGGATACCCGAACAATTACAAGAATTCTCTTGAATTTTTCAGACGTTCGAGGAGACAGGGGAGAATTGAACCGTTGTTTTCGAAATGTATTAGTGCATTTATTCGCGCGAGACGCCCCTACTTTCGATCCTCTACGTCTACGATAATATTTTAGCTTTATCTCGGATACTGTAACTGGAGTACTTGTGTTGGGGACACAGAGTAGTAGAATTAGTAGGTTAAGTAACTTAAGTTCGTGTATTTTGTAAGAGTGGCGTAGAATTCGATCTCGAATTGAGGGGTCCGGGTTCGAATCCCAGTGGCACGTACCAATTCGCTCGCTTTATAAAATTAAATATCACCTGCTGTTATGGTGAAGGAAAACATCGTGAGGAAACCTGCATGCCTGAAAGTTTACAAAAAAGAGTGTTTGCAAAGGCATGTGAAATCCACCACCCCGCAGTAGGCAAGCGTGGTGGACGGCGGCCTACATGCTCTTATTGTTGGAGGAGTGGACCCGGTAGTGGGTCATTAATGGGTTATTGACAATGTAACAATGTATACGACCTCAGATGGGATTTCGATACCCTATTTAAGGTTAAACGTGGATCTCCATGGGCTGCAGTGACCATTTGACCATGAGATCTTTTAACATTTGCGATCATTTGGAAATAGATAAGATAATAAAATTCATACAAAATCTAAATGTCATTAAATAAAACTTACAACGTTGTTTACAATATGTTCGTTGCCAAGAAGCAAAAAATGTTGGTATAAATCCTGATTTTATAATTTCCTCTGGGCCTAATATATTCGAGAAACCAATTTGTTAGTACTGTTATTTATTGGTTCTGAGAAAATCTGGCAGTTTCTGTTTTATCCAAATAATAAGGTCTCTGTTAAATGATAGTGTGAAAAAGTTGTGAATATTATATTATATTTATGATTTTTTTTATTTAACCTTTTACCTTTAAGTATTCCTTCCCTCCTATATTTAGAAGTAGCTTCAGAGATAATTAAAAAATTAAAGCTAAAATAATTAATAGGGTTTTAGGATAGTTTATCATTATTTCCTTTGTCATTGGTTTTTGGATGGATATTTGTCATTCTCCCATTAGTCATTGCATTTGTCATTTTTGCTAGTGACTAAGACCTCTGACAAGGTTTAACGACTGCTATCGTATCGATAACAAGCGGCACTGACGGCTTAATGTGCCCTCCGAAGCACGGAAGCGCGCATGTAATTCGCTACTAGCGGTCACCCATCCAGTTACTGACCGCGCCCGACGTTGCTTAACTTTTTCGATCGCTTGCGATCTACTCAAGCAGCGGGGCTATGCGCGTTTTACAATAAACCTACTGCAAACAATTTCCGTTTCGCTATACTACCCGAAATACGTAGAACGATGCGATGCGACAGTCGGCATGTTTATATGCGCTCGAAATGCACAAAAACTGCAATGTTCCCCGGTTGCCTCTTTAACATAATAATAGATTTCGGCTTCAGAGAATTTATTTTTAACTCGCCCCGGTGATACGTCGGAGGACCGCTGCTGAATACGAAGGGGGTGATTTGCTACCCATTTATATTGCCAATTTAAAACGAATTTTTCCTTATAAATAACCCTATTAAGATATACGGGGGTTAGCTAAATGTAGCAAAGTAGTAAAGGAATAGGAATAGGAACCTACCTTACTACTTATAGACTTATACTTTCCTTACCCTACCTCCCTTAGAGGTAAGCGCCAAAACACTAATATTATTATGAAACCAAACAAACTTTGAACTCACCTTTCGCGGAATATTTATAAGACAGATATTTATATTCGTAATAGGAATATAATAAATGATATTTAAATACCATTATGTAGAGCTAATGTCCTCGCCGTCTCTCTATGGTATTCCTCACCCAATCCCATCCGATATGTCCGAGAAATTCTTATTTTCCTTTAAAAACCAAATCAAAACTTTCACAAACTCTGACACTCCTTCTGCTTTTCATCTACCCTGTTTATTCCGCTCTCGTCTCTCGCTCTCTCGTCGTCGCTCTCTTTTACGAGTATGTCTTATTCGAAAAATAATATAAAAATAAAAACAGAAAACAATAAAAAAATATTTAAACTTTAAAAATATGTATAAAGCGCTTATTATGTAAGTTTAGTAACGGTGCGTGCTATGACTTCTGTTCGAAGTAAAACCCCAAATAAAGTGACTTTAAAAAGGGACTTTTTGACCTCGGTTTTTTTCCTTCCTCTACCAAGTCCATCATTTTTTTTACGATCGCACCCAAAATACGAAGGCTTTAATTAAGCTTCATTACACACTTCTGCCTCCGTTAAGGATTTTACAGCCCAATTTTAACAGTGACGGGTCTTTTTATACATCTGAAATGACACCAATCTTTGCATATGAATGCCCTGCGTAAAATTTTATTTGGGCAAAAGGGGAAGCGAGTATCGGATGTCCTTGGAAGGGGGTTCCGTAAAGTACTAATCATTTAAGCGATAACTTGACAACATAGAACTTTAGGCAGCCAATAACAATATTCTTACTGAACCTACAATATGCGCAGTTCATAAAATTTTTGAACACGGATAGGGCACTATTGTAAACAATATTCTTAGAGACAAAATTTTCTTTCACCTAAATAAACGATCTTAATAATAATATGCAAATTTTTAATCTACTATATTTTTTTAGTTTCATAGGCTGCTCGGGATTAGCTCGCCTAGGACACCGTAAATACCTTACCATAGGTACCCGAAGCCCAGGGACTGACTTACGAAAATGTAGTAATAGTAAATACAAAGCTTCAAAAAGGAAAGGTCTAATAGCGTCTCTTATGCAGTCGTCGCTATCGCCAGACACACAGGCTCTTGCACTTACTACTCGGATGTCAGTGAGGACGCCATCGCAATCTTCATCAAACAGGCCATAGAGGCAAACACAGCTGCCATTGAGGACTACAACCTGGCTACCGCTATCAGCCACAGAGACGCGACAGTCATTGCAGAAACTCTAAAGGAACGATCCAAGGAGACACCGGGCCAAAATTGACAAAGAACTTTTTCTGGAGCAATAATATTACTAGTAACGTGATGCAAAAAAAGGCACGGACCTAGAGTCTATGGATAGCAATTGAGATTTAAAAAAAAATCCTTACCGCCACCCTCCAAACCCGTCGTAAAGCAGCATGTTCTTCATGTCTTGTGTCGGCTGGGGAGGTATGGGTGCCGAAGATATTTGAGGCAAACATCTTAGTCCTCATGAGCAAAGCATCGCATACAACCGCAGATAGGATTTTACAGGCAGTGACGACTTATTATCAGGTGGCCTGTATGCCTGTTTGCTACTCAATTACTATTTAAAAAAACGTATTGTAATGTAATATTGTAGATGACCTGAGTGGCGCAGTCGTTTAATACGCCTACCTACGCTACGTAGAGTTATGTGTTCCAGTCTCAGCGGAGATTTGAATGATGAGTTTAAATTTCTGTTTCTGGTCTGCGTGTGTGTGTTGTTGTCTTGTGTGTGTCCATGGCACCCACGGCACAGAGAATCCCAATGTGGGGCTATGATGTGAAGCGTTTATTTATTTATTTTTATTTATTAATTTACCATTTTTGCCCTTTAAATCTTTATACAAAACAGTCATCACAACTTGTAAGACATAAAGAGGGAATTCCCAAAGAACCCCAAGAATGGTGTTCAGTGTTCTTTGAATGGTGTTATTGTGTTCCTTTATGGGGAACATTGTTCCCGTTCCGAGTGTTCTATATTGAACATTAGCAATTCAGCGATGTCAAAAGTATTACGATAATGGTTTCAGCTTTTCCGGGTAATTGAATAGAATAATGAGGTGTACTTTTGGGTTTTGTAGTTTTATTGTGGGTTTGTATTTTTAAGTCATTCGCCAATTGTTATCCTTATCTTTTTTAAGTCTTTCGTGTCCACTGCTGGACATGGGCCTCCCCTAATCGACGCCACTTCGCCCGGTCCTAGGCCCTTTGAATCCATCGGTTTCTCGCTGTCTTCTTCAGGTCATCAGTCCAGCTGGTCGGAGAGTGACCTATCCTCCGTCTTTCGAGATAGTCGCCGTTAAAAAAACTATGAAGACCCTTTTCTCACCGGTCTTTCAGCCAGCCCATTGCCTCTTCAGTTTGCTACCTTTATGAATTATGTCATTCGATTCATGTACGAAAATAACATTTTTTACAATTTTTTATTTACGGTTAGCTTGTTCCGACTTACCTCTGATACGGCTGGACCACTTTTTTTTTTTAAATAACGATTCCCTGTGTCATGGGCGCCATGGACACACACAAGACAACAACACACACACCCAGACCAGAAACAGAAATCCAAACTCATCATTCAAATCTCTGCTCTGCTGGGAATCGAACCCAGGACCCTCCGCGCAGCGCACCGGCGTCTTAACCACTGCGCCACGCAGGTCGTCAATTTTGTCGGGAACTTCACTGGCAGATAGCTGAAGTAATAACAAATAACTTAGGCTACTTTTATTACGGGATTCCACGTGGAAGAAGTGACATGCAGCTACACATGACAGACCAGTGACATGCAAATTTTGGTAAAAGCTCTCACCAGGGCCTTGATTCTGTATGCCCATTCACACTCGTATCGCGGCAATGTCGTATCTTAGCCGCGATAAAGTCAAAAAAGGCTTAAAGTCAAATATCGTGACAATCTATTGTGTGCCTTATAGAAAAGACATTAAGGTTCCTTGTCGTGCCGAGTTCATGAAATGACATACGGTTGAATGGCACACGATATCGGCACGAAATCTGAATAGTTATACAGAATAAGCCCCCAGTACATCATCTCGGTATATTTTTAGAAAACTTCGATATCGCGATTCAGGTAACCCGTGGCGCCATCTCTTGATCATCGGCGGTAATCTCCATTAAAAACCTTAGCAACCATCTCCGACCTCCGTCCATCCATCTTTTTGACATA
This sequence comes from Erynnis tages, assembly GCA_905147235.1. Classification (NCBI taxonomy): domain Eukaryota; kingdom Metazoa; phylum Arthropoda; class Insecta; order Lepidoptera; family Hesperiidae; genus Erynnis; species Erynnis tages. The sequence goes on from LR990089.1 coordinate 926,178, forward strand.
AAACTATTACTTTATCGCGAGGGAAATATTCTCCCGGTAAAATTGAATAGCTGGGAAACTTTCCGCCCGGGAACGTGGAACAAGGGCGGCTCAAGAGGCTTAATGACCCTCCTAAGTAATTCCTCTATTCCTTCCAGTCATAGCGTGAAGTGTATTTTGAAAAGGAATTAGTGTACCAACTATGTTTGTGAATATCCTTTTAGCATGTTTCATTTCCGTGCTCAATATGAATAAATAAGATAAAAGGCTAGACTAAATGAATTAAAAGCCTCAAGCTTATGCCTTTCTGAACGTTTTTTACGCTTTATAAAATTAAATGTTGCCTGCTGTAATGGTGAAGGAAAACATCGTGAGAAAACCGGCATACCTGAAAGTTCATATAAAATAGTTCTCAGAGGCATGTGAAGTCCACAAACCCACAATACGCCAGTCTAATCTTTTAGTATATCTAGGTTATCTTTAACCTAAATAAATAGCAACATGTTTACAATCAAAAATAAATAAATATAAGTAATAATAAATATCGTGGGACAACTCCCACATGGCTTTTTGATCCTAAAGTAAGTTGTGAGCTTGTGTTACGGTGATCAGATGGCTGATAAACCTACATAGATGTTTTTAAATACATGTTTTACACTCAGATAATTTACACTTAGACACAGAACAAACACTTGTGCTCATCAGACAAATTTGTCGTGGGTGGGAATCGAACCCACGACCTCCGGTGTAGTAGTTAGGGTCGCTAACCACTAGACCAACGAAACGACCAATTATTAATTTATAATGAATTCATAGCCTAGATTTTCCTTCAAAAGCGATAAAATTCCTCCAAAAATATTGCTAACCAAGCCGGCCTGTGAAATTTTAAAGGCACCAATATCAAGTTGGTGCTAGTTTGAATTTTAATAAAGTTGTCCCGAAGTTGAGAGCCGAAGGATAGCACTTGGTCTTTCACTTCGTGGGGCTTTTTGAATTACCTAAGTTTTGCTAAATTGGCTACTGCTATATTAAAGAAACGAAATTTCTGTTAAGTGTTATTATTACAGAGGATAGAGGACAGATCACAATCATCGGGAGCAGCAGGATAATAATAAATGGATTATCTACTACTTAACTACATCTGTACATCAAACCCAGTCTGAATTATAGGCACAAGTTCTTAGGGGCACGATATTATCCCACTCTCCCCTATATTCTCCCCTATTATTTGGGATAATTTTGGATACAACACTGGTCTGCAAAAAAAATTTTTTTTTTCTCCTTCTTGTTTTCATGCATGAATTCTTCATATTTTGTGCTCTAAACACGGAATCTGACATACAAATAAGTACCACACGTAGATTTCCAATATAATATTTATTTAATTAACAAATAATATAATTAAAACATCAATTATTATAAGAAAAATCCTAAATTATACTCACAAAATGAACAAATATCGGTCAGCTATCTCATTATATGGTGAGAAAATTTATTTTGTAGTTTTTTTCCTTTTCATTGTTTCTATTGGAGTTTCTCGGCGAATTGATCAACAGAAATCAGCAAGCATTGCTGCTGACCATTTCCCACTGTAGCGTTTTTCAATCTGCATTATATCCTGATGAAACCTTTCACCATGCTCATCTGATACGGCTCCAAGATTTTCAGGAAAGAAATCTAAATGAGAGTCCAAAAAATGAATCTTGAGTGACATATTGCATGCTAAAGCTTTATAAGCAGAAGAAAATTTTATTAAAATAATTTTCAAACTGATATTTACAGCTCACTACGCGAACGTGGCAGATTGAAATTTGGCACATTTCATTTATATGAAGAAGAATCCACAGGGTCTAATATTTTTAAAATAAAATGTATTCGAAATACATGAAATTCATCAAACAACATGCCACGCACACTACCATAAGCTTGAGTAGTATATGCACACATAGATAAACATGACGTGTATGCACATTCCTTTACGAGTTAAATTAAAATGTCAATAAATTTCAGCTGAATTTCGAATATTGGCGACAGCTAGTAATAATAACACCACAACAGCGGGAGGCCTGGAGCATACTCCACCACGCTGCTCCAATGCGGATGTTTTCAAACCATCCATAAGGAATCCGACAAAGATTAACGACTGATATCTTATCGTTAACCGGGACCATCGGCTTAACGTGCCCTCTGAAGCACGGAAGCGCGCATTTAATTCGCCACTAGCGACCTACCCTTAGTCTGAGTTTTAGCGATACCGAAACGAAACGCACAAACGTTTCGTTTCGGATAGATACGTAATACACAGCTTACCACACAGGAGTCCACAGTGTAATAACAAATAGAGGTAAAAAATTTTTAAAGGAGTGAAAAAATTTAAAATCAAATGTTTGTATGGAGTAAAAGATATGAATACTTATCGTTAGACATTATAATACTCGCAAATATTTAATACCTACGGGATAATATTAGTTCGAAATTTAAAAGTGCATTACGGCCAATTTACGGTTATTATGTTTCATTAATATTATTAAACATTGAAAGGGTCTTAATTAAAAATAAAGAAATTTTTGTGATGATTTGCCTAATGCTTTATTAATTTTTTAACTCTTCTAAAAATCTTTTTCCTCTGTTGGTTATTACACTGTGCATTTTCGTCTGGTGAGCTGTGTATGTGTGTGTTTCGGAACTGCTAAAACTCAGACTAAGGGTACAGGTACTGACCGCGCCCGACGTTGCTTAGCTTTTTCAATCGCTTGCAATCTACTCAAGCAGCGAGACAATGCGTGCTTCTATTCTTTTTTTTCGTTTTCTAGTAAGATAAGTATTTCTAATTGGGCAGTAGGTTATAACTTATACCCGTATTTCGCAATTTTTGGAATTAAAAGATGGGTAAGATTACAAAAGTATTAAAAACAAATTTGCCCGGATTTCTTGTTTACTCGAATTTAATATCGGATGCAGATTACTTTCCTGATTGATTATTCAAAGCCAACGATTACAGGCAGGGTTGTATCATTAATCACGGGGTGAGGGAAACTTGAGCAATATATTATTTATAATTCCGTTTTAATTAATGCTAACAGACTCATCAATTGCTATTATATCGTAATTTTGAAACTGTGTTTTGACGACATCTAAAATTTTTAGATGTCTTGACGCGTGAGGCTTAAATAAGTAGACAAAAGTCAAACAATGGGTATGTATCACATGTGACTCATGGGATGGAAGTGGTTAATTTGTATAGCTTATGGACAACCTCAAATAGAGCAGAAGGTAAACATCGACCCAGATATAAGTAAAGGGTCTATCAACGCAAACAGGCAATCTGGACCCATAAATAACCCAAATCCGGGAGCCACTTAAAATAACCATCCCTGGCTTGCTGTAGGTACCTACAGTTCATTTTATCCAAGTTTATGAACGCGGGTTCCCACGGGACTTGCCCGGTTCCTGCCTAAAACTTGGCAAAAAGTTCAAAAACTCAGGCCTTAGAGTATACATAACCGAGATATACATAGAGTCATCGATAGCGGTGATAATGCAATTCACAACATTTTGGTCTTCTTATCGAGAAGTAGGTAGGTGTAGGTTTGAAATTTTTTGTTAAATGTGTACGTTTTGTAAAAAAATGATGTCAATTTCTATAACTTAGTATGGAAACCTTTATACCTGAGAGGCCTTCATAAAGTTCTGAGCTCTACATACAGTTCTCGAAAGTATGTGAAATCCACTAACTAGAAATTGGCTAGTGTGGTGGTCTAATACTTACTTCTTACTTGAGAGAAAACCCGATCCTGTAGGTACTAATGGTAGGTAGTATGTACTAATACCATTAATAGGTACTAATGGTTTCAAGATAGAGTGATCGTACGGCATAGCCCATAGGTCAGTAATTTAATGAAATTATGCGCTATGTATGGATAACTTAATTTAAATGGATAAGCAAATTTCTTTATATCTCAAGTAATACCTTGCTAGATTGCATTTTATAAATATGCATGAATTAATAATCATTATTTTATAATTAGTACATAAATAAATAAATAATGGTGATTACAACAGTTCATACACGTGCTAACAGTTCATACCCACCCACCTACTCTTGTTTATCCATCTCTAGTCCGATTCCGTGAAAAAAACTTGGACTCACATAGGTTGTCCTCTCTGACGGCAAAAAAATAACGCCAAAACTTAATTGAAAATGCCTAAAATAGCCGCGCGGCGGACATTTTTGCCGCGAAAACTTTTAGCTAACAATTCGGATAATTTCTTTCGCGTTGTTGTCATTTTAACTTTGTGCCGAGGGGATATTGCATTTTTCAAGTTCGAGTCGTTAGAACACGCGTAGACTTGAGGCGAAGGTTTTTGAGGCGAGAATTTTGTGGCTACGGAAATAACAACAGGCCTACATCCGTCTCATTGTGAGAGGAGACCCGACTCTGCAGTGGGTCATTAATGGGTCACAGATAATTCAAAGTTGCCTATGGTAGATGAAACTGAACATGACGAATTCTTTGTATACTGCAATAATATTTGTTCACATTTCTACTTTTATAACAAAACGATATCGCAATTAAAATCACTTGTGTAAATATTAGCAATCGCACTGAAAACGACCAAAACCGGTTTTGGATTATCGCGAACCGGAAAAATCCGGATATAACTGGTGTGTGAAGTGACAATAAAAGTTAATGGACACGACCGCTTTCTTGTTTGTTTGACGAAATGAGATAAGCGATAAGCGATAAGTTCTCGTGATTATCTTATTTGTGTATGATAATGCAATTGGTTGTAATTATGGATGGACTTCTTATTTAATGCGTACAGAATGAATATGCCATCCAATAGCTCAGCTTGTGGCATGGTGTCCAGAACGCGGGCTGCATTACCGCGTTAAATGCTCAGGGAAAAAGGCCAAAAAAGCTATTTTTTGGCCAAAAAAGCTGTCATCCTTCCTTTCATTTTGTTAAAATATAGTTTTAAAATGTAGATCAACATAGCAAATCTGACTGTATGAATGCCAGTTGGTGCTTAGTAAGTTACTGCAAGCCATAAACAGTTATCCAACCAACTTCAATTCAATTCACGCCACAATAACTTACTTTTTTGTAGTCGCTACTTTATGGTTTTCAGAAGTATTGTATTTTTTCTTTAACTATTTGCGATATAGAGTCTTTTATAATGTTTGTATTTTTAAAATTATTTCGGTTATGTCGTAATTTTAAAGTATATACATAGTTTAATCTGTGGTTATATGAAAAGTGACTTATTGACATGTGTAGGATCAGTTGTTATTTTTATAGCGCGCCAGTCAAGGGCAGTACTTTTATTTAAATAGCTGTTCTAAATTTGTCTTTTTTATTTGTAAATATAGATAAAAATAATAATTAACCTTTTACCCTCTATGTCAAATCATCCCTACGACTCATTGGAAAACTAGCATAAATATTTATAAAAAAATAGGTTACCTAGTTTATCCAGCGGGGAACCGTTGGATTCAGAGGGCCCAGGACCGGGCGGAGTGGCGTCGATTAGGGGAGGCCCATGTCCTAAATGTATATTAAATGCTATGTAATGTATGTTAACCCTGGATCTTTTAAGCATGAAATAGCTGAAATTCTTGAGAATTTATTTTTGAAAATTGCTATAGTTTTTTTCCATTCCATTTTTCTCTTTGGTCATCTGAGAAGGAATGTGATGAGAGGCACATGTTTCCAAAATTTTAATAATTTCTCTAATTGTAGTATAGTCCGCCACATCACGATAAAAGTATGAACTGATTTTTTTCTGGCAACTGCTCGAATAATGACTGAATTGAATGAAATGAAATGAATAATATTATAATATTTTTTTAAATCATTGTTGTGCGATAAAATTATATTTTTCTTAATCCCTAAATTTTGTTTGGAGTTCAGTTTTTTTATTTAGCCTATTAAAACGTCTTTTTTTACTATTTTACTACGGAAGTTAATTATTTTTATTGAGATAAAACAATAGATATTCAACATTTGTAAATATAACAAGAGTTTAAAATATTACTCAGTTCACCTTTATACTAATCACTACTTGTACAACGATGTTATCGCATTATCGAAGTAACCCAAAAGGCTTTTACAAAACAAAGCTTAACCTTTCCGAGACTTTCTAAACCCTCATCAAGCAATTATTCGGATCATTACTTAGAGCAATCCGTTAGCGATAACGCCCTGATCCATGGTTCGATCGTAAGCTAAGCTATAAGCGAGTGATCAGCGATGTTATTAAATAATGAGCTATTTAATAATAATAATAAATAACGTTTCACGCTCATAGCCCCACACTAGGATTCTCTGTGTCGTGGGTGCCATGGACACACACAAGACAAAAACACAGACACCCAGACCAGAAACAGAAATTTAAACTCATCATTCAAATCTCTGCTCTACTAGGAATCGAACCCAGAACTCTTCGCACAGCGCGTCGGTGTCTTAACCACTGCGCCACTCAGGTCGTTTAAGAAATCCAAACAATTTTTTTTATTTGGGTTTTGTTTAATCTATAATATAAAAACCTAAATCCATGTTACATGTCATTCTTTTTATTTTTTGCTTCATTTTACTGTCTCAACACTTTGCCTGTCACAGTAAAAGACACAATAGTAAAACTGGGTAATTATCAAATGAGACTCATGGGATAACCAAGTGATTAATATACTACAACCAAATCCAAAGGTATCAAAAAGTCTACAGTTACCAAAATTGTAGTAAATCTTGTATTTTAGAACTTACAACGCAAAGAATGAATGAAGAAAATGTAATGTTACTATATTTCTTTAATAAATTTCAAATTATTACAATTATAAAAGACATCATAAGTATCTTTTGAAATTTACGTCCATTTTCAACCACTACAGAAAAGTAACCTTAGTCGTTCATTCGCCCTTCATCTGACAGCTGGCTAAATAAGGTTCAACGCATTAAGGCGCTGATAACATGTAATTCAGCAAATTTGCTATTCTTATTTTTCATTTCCAGCAAAAATTACAAAGTATTTTACAATGGGAAAAATATATGTTATTCTAGACCGTATTCCGAACGACAACATAGTCGTCGAAACACATTTTGACAAAGTTGCCTCGATAAAAAAAAATTGCAAAGTTACCCCTTTTCTGAATTCTTATACTAAACTACAACGTTGTTTGTTAATATTTATTCAAATAATTTAACCAGTATATTAGCAGACCTTCGTTATTATCACATCATTGTGTTAATTTTTTTCAATAAGCTTATAAATATTCAGTAAATCAGTAAAATTTAAAACTTTTCTTTCGCGTGCTCCGCGCAATATTTTCGTATTTTGTATTTCTCGCTTACTATTATGGCAATTGACAGAGAGCGCAGAGGCGCGATGCTAGGTGGACGTGCGTCGCTCCGTCATTCCAAAATAATACACAGTTGTCGTATATAGCACAATTTCATAGCTTTGTCTGAGGCTTGTGTGGCGTATTAAGTAGGACGCCAGGCTGTATACGCTGGGGCGTGGGTTCAAATCCGCGTGTGCGTGACTTTATTTTCACTTTTATATAATTATATTTTTTATATAATACAAATTTTTACATCGATTATTGATTTTGGAAATTGTTGAATAAATAAGAAGACAGATTTTATTAAGTTACAAATAAATAAAAGTTTCAACGTCAATTTAATAACTTTTTTTTTGTTATAAGCTATACAATTATTTTTGAAATTATAAATTTATCTAAAATTCGTTATTTTTTTTCGGAATTCGGAAATATAAATAACCATTAGATGGCATAATATGAAATAAAAAAATAGTAATACAAAAAACATTTCAATCCAGAATGTCTTCTTATATTTTGCTTCGGGTTCGAACCCGGGTCATATAATGTAGGATTCCCTCCCGTTTTCAAATTGTACGCCGCCGAAATTCGCGCGACGCGACGTTGCCAAACCGACAGTAAAGAAGGCACCGCTACGCGCGGCGTTGCCGTCTAGAATTGTACCTATCACTATCACGGTAATTTTTATAAACGGTTAGGAGGAATAGTGGGGCCGCCGGCTAGGGCTGTGCGTCTTCGTGGATTGATAGGTAATAATACCTATTAGGTATAAAGGAAGTGTTCAATAAAAATGCGTGTTGTTTTTTGATTGGTAGATTTAATTAAAAAACCGTGTTTACGTTTGAATAACAAGTCGGTTTGATAAATTTGCGACCGAGAAATATTTGCGCCTTTACTGAGACGTACGAAATGCTTTATTATTAAATATTTTGTGAATATTTCATGAGTCTATATATTTTTGTTGTTATTAATAACGAGAAAAAAAACGCATGCATTTAAGTTGAAGATTTGAGTTGAAGGCCCAATTGAAATAAACTGAATGTTTTCAAACATAATACATACATCTAATAATATAATCTATAACACCTATGCAAGTATTTATTTTTATTACCTACTAGCTGACCCGGCACACTTCGTTTTGCCATTATAAAATATGTATATTATATCATTGCAGTTTGCATAATAGAAGTGGCATCCATAAAGAAAAATCTTGACGTTTCTAAATGCATGACATTGCCATATGAACTTATGAAGTATTCAATCTGAAATGATGTTTGACAGGTAGTACATGGGTTGAACAGTTTATATAGGAAAATGAAATTGTTGTTTTTATTATTTTCTTTACATTGTTTTCAAATTTTCTCTCCGTAAGAACCATCCTCGTACTTAAAGGAATATCCAAAAAAAATTAGCGAAATCGGTTCAGCTCCTCCCGAGATTTGCGCTTAGCAACTCATTTTTATATTGTACAAGGTGGAGATGACGTTACCTCATTAATTTAAACCACAAAGATCGTGTACTTAAGTGTGTTAAAGCATACGAAAAGGTTCAGGACCGAAAATAAAAAAAAATGCAAATTTCAACCAAAATAATTACACAAATAAAAGACACAAAAAGTAACAGGCTCAAGGTGAAAGGTCATTGACCTGAAACGAAAGGAAGCCAAAAGCGGCTTTTTTCAAACGGTAGGCATAGTACTGCGCCGCCGCCGCGCCGGCGCGCCGACTGATTTATGGCCTGTGTCGGCTGTGTAACTAGAGGGTTTTCAACAATTTAAAAAATCGTTCCTACTCCCATGCCGGGAGTCTAGGTTCGATTCCAGCTCTCGCCTTTCCTAAAACCACGTGATGAAACCTGTATGTCTCAGAATACATGTTTTTACATGATAGACGAATCAACTGGTTATACAAAAACCAGTTAAATCGTCTATCTGTCTTTTACTCGATCTCGTGACAAATTTACTTGCTTTTATGTGGTTAGGTATTATTTGAGGCCATCGAAAAATTTGAGGGTAATAATATGCAATAACATTATGAAGCTTGTTCCAAGCCTCTTTAATATTGTAAGAAGAAATTGAATTGTTGGTTGACATGTTTAGGTACTGCTGAATTATTGAATTTTTAATTTAATAGTGATTTAATAGCGAAACAATGGCATTCTGGGTACATCCTCTGAAAGAGAAGACCGTGTTTTATTTATTTTTTGGTGAGATGAATAGAAAACATAGGTATTATATGGACCTTTGATGGAGAATAATAATAAGAAGTTTTAGGTGTTCAATAAAAAAGCTCCGCGTTTTAAAATCACATCATTACTAGAGTCGTCCATATTTCTTTAAAACTGGAAACAGTGCCATCTATTGACGATGTTGTCCACATTTCTTTAACACTTGAAACAGTGCCGATTTTATCATTTTATTTAGTTCTCATAGAGTCCGCTCCACTAACAGTGGCGCATGAGGGGCATGGGGTAGGCGGGAGCCGCGAGCCGAAGATGCCCGATTCCTAAAATCATCGGGTGTTGTCAGGCTCTTAAGCAAGCTACTTGCAAGAGATAGGAGAGGCCCTTAAAAATTCTATTAGCTTGACAAAAATAGGGCTTTGTAGATAAAATCGGGCGAATCTGTAGATGCCCTTAATCTTCCATCTGAATCGACTATAAATATTTATTGCGAGTGCCGGACGCGGTGTAAGGTATAAGTGATAGCGTTTAGTTTTTGTTATAGATCGTATACCCATAAGAGGAGGTATCTTAATCCGCCGTACAGCAACAGGTGCCTTAAGATAAAAGTAATCTTAGCCAAAATATTTTTTATATATTTATTTACAAATTATTGTTAGTTTTTTACAATAGGTGCACTTAATGCCTAGTACTATAAATATTTTCCCCAAAACATAGTGTAATTTTCTTATTATAGTGTCCCTCAGACGCTTTGGTCTCCTTTTTATCTAAAAAACCCTGAAAAGTTGAGTCCTCTGTATCTGTTTCTGGTCACCTTACCCCTGGTCCTTATTGCAGCGACAAAATCGGTCGTCGTGTGATGTTTGTTGTCGTACAATGCCATCGCAGGTCAATATGTAATGACAGTCGACACCTCCATTCAAGAACCTGTGTTGGAATTATGTTTGAACAAACGGTTGGTCAGTTGGTCGATTCTTGTTGCGACAGCCAATAAGAACAGAGCCGTAGGCCGCGTTCAGTTTGAACGCGTTTCGCACAAATTTAACTCGCGCGTATCCGTACGTAGACGCACGATCAATATCGACCTTAGAATTACTGTTAGAGGGCTGACGTTACGCGTCAGTCGTACGTACGACTTAGTTTGCAGCGACCCACTGCGGCCCCTACGGTGTATTAGGTAAGTACTCGTACATACAACCCAAGTGGCGCAGTGGTTAAGACACCGGTGCGCTGCGCGGAGGGTACTGGGTTCGATTCCCAGCAGAGCAGAGATTCGAATGATGAATTTGAAGTTCTGTTTCTGGTCTGGGTGTGTATGTTCTTGTCTTGCGTGTGTCCATGGCGCCCACGACACAGGGAATCCTAGTGTGGGGCTATGAGTGTGAAGCGTTACTATTACTACTACTACTTACGCCTTGCGCCACACAGAAAGATATAAAATCTATTTTGCTCCACGTATTGCAAGTTGATCTGTCTTCGGCTGGGTTGCTGTCAGTAATTCAGATGCCATCAGTAATTGCTGCGGATTCGTTCACTTGTCTCTATATAGGTACTCATATACTGTGCCTGAAGCCAGCACAGCTCATAGCCGCAAGCAATCGATAAAGTGCTTCGGAGGGTAGGTTAAGCCGTCGGTCCCGGGTTTTATGGATGCGATAGCAGGCGTCAATTTGGTCGGAGGAGTTCACCTTTTCAGATATGCGAAGGACACAGGTCTTAGTCCACCACGCTAGCCTAATGCGGGTTGGCGGACATCACACGCCTTTTCATTGTGAGAGCAGAACCGACCCTATAGTGGGTCGTTGATGTATCTACTCTCAGGCATGCAGTTTTTGTCACGATTCACCGTAACAATAAGTGATATATGTAAAATTTTATAAAGCGCACATATTTTTCTACGGTCATTGTTGCGTGCCACTGGGATTTGAACCCGGACCCCTCGATTAAGAGGTCGTCTAAGCCACTGGGCTATCACCGCTTTGTATCAGCCAGCAGTTTCTTATCTTATATATAAAAACGGCTTGACGGATTTTTATGAAATATATATGCATATTCAGTAGGTCTGAGAATCGGCTAACGTCTATTTTTCATACCCCTAATTGAGAAGGGTTGTCCACACCTAACATTTTTATTTTATTTTTTGGACAATTTTTTTATTTTTATATAAAGTGGCATCAAAAAATACACACAACCCTAAATTTTTACCCTATCAACAACCCCTATTTTCAATAGTCGATTTTTAACGCTCGATAACGTTTGCGGGGTGAGCTAGTTACTTATAACTTCCTTGCAATTCTTATTCCTCAGACATAACATGGAATTTTTTATCATGCGTTACGCCTTATTTAGGTATCATAATTATTATTATCGTATGAAAACAAAGACCCTTACACATCCTCTGCGACCATAAAAAAATCATTAGTACACTTCGCCCATAATTATCCGTCTAGACTCCTCGCTGCCCATTCATTGGGTTCATCGGTCTGGCTGTACATTATGTACACCGCTTATGTACTGCTACCTAGCAGCGACAGATTACATGGGATCTTTGATATGTGTGTGTGTTTATTACGCTCTGTAGATCAGGATATGCATTCGGAATTAAATGCTCGACATAGGAAGAAGATTTAATTTTTGTTTCTTTTTTAAGATTTTGTGTAGGTACTTTTAAGTTAATAAATAAATAATGTTATGTAACTCAGTAAGTAAATAACTATAGCCCAGTGGCTGGGAATTCGGCCTCTTACACGAGGGTCCGGGTTTGAATCCCAGTATCAAGTCAATATCTTACTTAAAAAAGCTATGTGCGCTTTATAAAATCAAATATTACTTGCAGCAAGGAAAAGTGTTCGCAAAGGCACGTGAAGTCCACCATCCAGCATTAGGCCAGCGTAGTGGACTAAGGCTTACAAGCTTTTCATTGTGAGAGGAGATCCGACGCTGCAATGAGTCAAATGTTTAACCCTATATGATAAATCCATAATAGAAGAAGATACGACATGATAATATACAGCTTTACTGACGACCCCAGTGGCGCAGTGGTTAAGACACCCGTGCGCTGCGCGTAAGGACCTGGGTTCGTCTCCCAGCAGAGCAGAGATTTGAATGACGAATTTAATAATAATAATAATAATAAAGTAGTTTATTGCCTTATACTAATTACATTACAGAGAATAAGTACATAAGAAACATTAAAAACAAAGGGCAAAAGGGACAGCTTTTGCTGTCACGAGATTTTACCGCTGCAGCGCTGTTTCCAGCCTTGTTTTTCAGAATATGTATTTCTGTTTCTTGTCTGGGTGTGTTGTGTTCTTGTCTTGTGTGTTTGTCCCTGACACCCACGATACAGGGAATCCTAGTGTGGGGGTAAGAGTGTGAAGCGTTATTAATTTATCTATTTATTAGTCATCAATATAATAGGCATGATGACAGTAATCAAGTATCGCCAAAATATTTATCTGATCTAATGAAATAGGATTCAAAGATTTTGAAACATATATTTATTCTCTTATTAATGTCGAGATTAATAATTTATTTGTCAAAATAAATCTACAAAATACAACAATCCGGCATGATAGCTTAAACACCCATCAGATCGAATTACGTCAATTTACGTCACGTCTCAGTAAACGTCATTTTTTCGTATAGGCGTATCCGCGATCTCTGCATTTTTTACTGAGCCGTGACGTAATGACAGACGCCATGACACGGGCGAGCGTTTAGGAATGAATTTGAAACTTAAAATTTAAATGTACTTTTATTGCACAAAAACCTTAATATTCTACAAAAATTTGATATATTTTAGACATAATAGAAACTTCTGAATATCATAGAAGAGGTTTTGAAAAATAGTCATCATGCCTATTCCTCTATGCATCCAAGTAATGAGGAGGCAATCGATCGCTCATACCAAAGTTAGGTGAAGTAGGAGTTGGTGACGTATGAAGCTACGTAATTGGCTGAGCGTCTGTACGTCCGTCTTCATTACTGTACTTCGCAAAGTATAGATATTTGTGCAGGGGGAGTTTCGGAAAATGATATTATACGATGAGTTTGCGACTTCTCTTAAAAGTAATTGAGTAACAAATCGGAGTGCAAGCCCATGGACACCCACATCCGACCTCAAATAGTAATCTCAAAAGTATCTCCGGCAACCACTACAAGTTATGAAGAACAAGCTCCTTTACCGCAGGTTAAGATGCTTTTGATAATCGTTGACCAACTTAAATGTAAAATATTAATTGAATTTTATAAATGACATAATGACACAATGAAAGAGCAATCCTTATGAAATCGCACGCAAGGAAACATTTTCAATATTTAAAAAGTTAACCAACAGTCGCAAATCGCACATTTAAGAACCGCACCTTACCACAGAACAGATATGAGCAGAATATTGCCCTTATATTTTCATTTTCTAATTTCGCATAGTCTGTAGTTGACGGGTTCTTTTTAGGTTCGCGGCTTTTCCATTAACTTGACACATCCAGCTCTGAATAATTTATAGCTGTGCGACCGCTGAACTGAGATTCATATTTAAAACAATCTCCGCGGTGAATAAAATGTTATGCTTAGTGATTTTAAACTGGGTTTGTTCTTTCGTAATACTTGGCTGCAGGCTGCGATCCCTTGCCCACTACTGGGCACGGTCCCAACAACAGGGAGAGGCTGGTTAGTGGGCAGCCCGTATCGTATGTTTTCAAACCGCCCGTAGGGCCCCCGATAAGGTTTAACGACTGCTGTCTCATCGATAACGACGGTTTATCGTGCTCTCCGAAGCACAGAAGCGTGTAATTCGCCACTGGCGGTCACCCATCCAGGTTCTGACCGCGCCCGACGTTGCTTAACTATTTACTTTTAACTACATACATAGGTACATACATTTATGTTTGTACTCGTATGTCTTATAAACTACTTAATTGACGGATTGTGATCGTTTTTTTTTTTGTGTTTATAAGCTGTAAAATACAATCCAATGTGGTGTTTGAGAAAGTTTACGACTACAAAAGCGATATCAAACGTTGCTGTTGGTTTCAAAGCTAGGAAATGTAACCAAATCCTTAATGTAGGACATGCTATCGTGCCACATCTAGCCAGATAAAGGACCTAGGTTCAGAAACATGATACCTGGAGCTTAGAAAGCTCTTGATGGAAAGGTGAAAGCTTGTATGCTTTGAGCTTTAAGAAACATTATCACTATGAGCTATTAAATGACTGACATGAGAGATACGAGATATTTTAGTAATAGGCACTAACAGGATATATTAGTCCTCAAATAGCGATTTTTTGGGGAAAAAAGTATGTGTTTTGAAGTAAGTAGAGCCAATGTACCTACATAGGTAGCCCGAAGAGGTATCTATTCTCGTTATTTCGGCTAGAGTGTTTACCGGAGATACTTTATTTGAGGCAAACATCTTAGTCCTCATGAATAGCAAAGACCTCAAATTTTCGCGATAGGATATAAGTGTCTATGGGTTGTCATGACTAAATTGAGCAAAATAAGGCACAAACACATAATCCAAGGTACAGACCACACCTTGTTAAGAAACAGAAGTGTGTAATAAGTAACAATTTATCAATATTTACGCAAACTTAGCCGTTAATATCTCCATTCCTTTCCGTTCTTATCATTTTCCATAGGGCCATCGACACTGGTGAACGCTAACCTATGGTTAAGCAATTCGCGATTACCAAACCGATATTATCGCAAGCGATTAATGGTAGACACCAATGTCGATACAGCCTTACACGAGAAACGTCTCAAATAAAACCGATAACAAACGAAATAGAACCGAAAAAACGGCACGTTTAGGTCGGTTTTGCTTTGGGCTTCTCTCGCCCTGTTATACGAGATGGCTGCGAAGGAATTTGAGTTCTAAAACCATGGGTCTAGGGTGGATTTTTGTTTGTGGGACAATTATGGGATATGTGGACAACCAGTTATAACTCCCGAAGGGACAATAGGTAGTTCCGATGTATCTCTACAACGACACAATTTAAGGAATAACCCGAATATTAAATACGTCAGTCGTGGACGCAAGGACTTTATAAAATAACCTTTATTAATATTCCGTGGTACGGAATTGAAAGTTAGTTTGAGCTTTTTTAGGATCGAGTAAGGGATGAAATCTATTATATTATTAATTATTATAGGTATATTATATTATCAAATGGGTAATAAAGACAAACGTTATAACGAATTGTTTACTGACTTAACTAACTTAGCATTTTCGTAGACAAAAAATATTAATACCTACTTTTCACAAAAATGATACTCGAGTTCTTTAAAAAAAGCTTTAAAAAAATTCAATGTAAGAAATTACTTTTTACAACCCAACTACTACCGTACCGTCCGTACTACCATATAAGTATGGTATTTTTGAAGTTTACCGTATATTCCAACTCAAATTCAACATTTTTGAAGTCGATTCAAACTAAGAAACAACAGAATTAAAAATTTTTCATGTAATTATTGTATTATTGAAGTAGGTAAGTAGGTATATTCCAACTCAAATTCAACATTTTTCAAATTCAGATAAAAGGAATAAGAAAAGAAATTATGACATGTAAAACGTATCCTATTATGAGTAATTCCCAGTCATTATTCTCCAGTTTTCTCCACTTTTGAACAGAGTATTCTGTAACGGCAAAGTTGAACCAACTTACAGTTAAGTACCGAAATTTGATTGTCAAGTTCTGCGACCAACTTTTAAAGAGCTTACGTCGACCTTACGGAGTTCTGCAGAAACTTTCATATTGATTCTTGTGTGAACTTGTGGATTTTTAAATCAAACTAGCTGACCCAGGGACACTGCCCATTTTTATCTTTCAGGACTAATTTTATCAATGCGTCATTATATTTACAATATGTAACATAATATTCTCGAGACCGACGACCCGAGTGGCGCAGTGGTTAAGACACCGGTGCGCTACGCGGAAGGTCCTGGGTTCGATTCCCAGCAGAGCAGAGGTTCGAATGATGAATTTGAATTTCTGTTTCTGGTCTGGGTGTGTTGTGTTCTTGTCTTGTGTGTGTCCATGGCACCCACGACACAGGGAATCCTAGTGTGGGGCTATGAGTGTGAAGCGTTATTTATTATATTATTTATTATTCTCTATGGTGCACATAATGTACAAAATCGGTTTACAATAAAACAGTTATGTAGAACATGAGGAAAAACCACAATTGGCGGTCTTATCGCTAGAGTGCACGAAATATTTAATAATAATTTAATAATTTATTTTCTTTATCAATGAAGTTATTACAGTTTATAGCAACAGCAGCAGTATACAGTATACAGCAGTTATTACAGCAAGTTATTACAGTATTGAAAACTTAGCATTTTACATTTACACTTTACACTTTGTATTTAGAGCTAGTCAGCCACTAGTCCCCACACTAGGATGCTCTGTGGGTGACTAGTCTCTTCCCTGTTACTTATCTTAGAATAATCTAACTTACAGTTTGTTAGTCTTTCTATCAAACAGAGTAGGTACAGTAACCCATTAATGACCCACTACAGGGTCGGGTCTCCTCTCACAATGAGAGGGATGTAGGCCTTAGTCCACCACGCTGGCCTAGTGCGGGTTGGTGGACTTCACATGCCTTTGAGAACTTTTTTTTTCTGAACTCTCAGGCGTGCAGGTTTCCTCACGATGTTTCCCTTCACCGTAACAGCAGGTAATATTTATTTTTTTTAAAGCGCACATAACATTACAAAGTTATTGGTGCGTGCCACTGGGATTCGAACCCGGACCCCTCGATTCGAGGTCGAATTCTAAGCCACTGGGCTATCACCGCTTTTTAATGGGTTACTGACAAGGTACAGAGGAATATTGTATATTATTTAGTGAAGTAAACACTATACCGACAGAACAATCGGTTTTTAAAACAGATATTTACTTTCGTGATAGCCAATATTTTATAACGTACCGCTCTCCTCGAGTTATTTTATTAAATTCCAATCGCGTTGAAAATATCGGAAAATATCGCAAGTATCCATATTTTCAGTAAAAATAACGAAAGAGTTCACTAAAAAGAGAACCAACGTGCCACGGATCCGGCGTTTTTTTCATTCTTTGTATTTTTTCTCCTTTTGTATACAGGCTGCTTCTTTTTCACACACTCCAATAATGCGATTTCACTGTACGAACTAATTGCGATCCAGACGCCTTTTTTGTGTACCCTCCAATTATTTTTGTTCGTTCGCACAGGTTGATTGTGTAGTAAAATTTTAAAAGTCGCTTCCCTAGTTCCCGATTGACGTGGACTAAAATGTAGAACTTTACAAGTTCGCGAGAATGAAACTAAAAAGTGTATGCAACAATATTTTTTCTTATTTGGGTTCGGTTAAAACTATAAAGCTTTTTTTAAATGTCATCTATTTCGAATCTTATACATTCAGAGTGACAGTATTGGTGGGTAAATTGGCCTTGTTTAGGAATTTAAAACTAGCTTAACTAAGTTTATAAAAACTAATTTTTTAAATTTTTAAGACATATTCGTCATTATTCGTATGCCTTATTTACGCTTGATGCAATCGTAACACTTAACAAACGAATTACGTCGAGAGACTGCCGAAATAGTTAGATACTTGTACGAATTAATAAATTATAATTCTATTTACTTCACGTGTGATCATTTACCCGTTGAGCGCAATTGTGGTTTCGGTTGGGAAGATATGGTTGCCGGAGATAATTTATTCAAACTCAAACTCAAAAGCTTTTATTCATTATTAGGTACAATTTGTGCACACTTAATGAACGTCATACAGATAATTATACATTCTACATTCATCCGCTTTGATCGCCCCTCAGGCAAAACGTAGACTGGGAGAAAAAAGCGGGCGGAAAAAAACTCCCAGCACTCTTTTAAAAGTAAATAAAACTTAGTCTATAGTGCAGTATGGCTAGGTCCAGTAAAGGAACACACGTGACAGCTATCGTGTGTGTCAATATCGCCCCATTGCCATCCGCTCACAAATAAATATTGTTACATAGTGTATAGAAATAGCCTATAGTGAAGTTATTCAATCCCACGCTTTCTTATCTTATTAAAGGCGAACATTTGAGTATTTACAAGTAGCAAAGCACTCACATAATAATATGTACCTCAGATAGAACATGAGTATTTACAAGTAGCAAACCATACCACATACAACCTTAAGTAGGCTCTGTTCAAAATAATAATAATAATAATATGTTGGTATCTATTAGCTGGGGAGATGTGGTTGTCGGATATAATTTATTTGAAACGAACATCTAAGTCCTCATGAGTCGCAAAAGTTACAACTTCAGATAGGATACTTTCTCTATTTTAGGTAAGATTTCAGAGTGACTACTTAACTTCAGGTGATCTGCATGCCCTTTTGCTACTCAATTACTATAAAAAAACATTATCTCGGTACAAAAATATTAATAAATTTTGGTGGCGCACATGCCCCATTGCTGCTTATATACCTACAATGAAAAATTTTAAAACGAAGCACCCTGTATCTAGCACCGCCACCACCTGAAACAAAAGTCGCGACTGAACTGGCCGCTAAGGTTTCAGAACTCCTGACTTCTGTTTGCTTTCGGGACTTTTCTATTTGTTTCGACACCTCCTCTTTTTGTTTAATTTTTAAGTAGTTTGCTGTTATTTTATGCTGATTTTATCCTACTATATACTATTGTAAATGCGAATGTTTGTGAGTACGGATGGATGTTTGTTACTCTTTCACGCAAAAACGGCTGAACAGATTTGGATGAAATTTGGTACACAGATAGATCAAAACCTGGATTAACATATAGGATACTTTTTACCGCTCTCTGGACCAAGGTCTGCAGTCCACGCGGGCGAAGCCGCGGGAACAGTCCAGTTTTTAAATATAAAAAAGTGGTTAAGTTCGGTTTGTTTTTAGCTAATTGATTAATCATTGAAAAAAATCACTATTTTTACATAAGTCTCACCCGAAAAGGCAATTAGACACATAATCCTACTACTGTTATAAAAGCGAAAGTTTGTGAGTATGGATGGCTGAATAAGTTTCTTATTATTTCACACAAAAATCAGTACTGTTTCCGTAGTGTAATAAAATAATCTAATAAATAAACAGATAATAAACCAGCGTAATGTAATTATATTTGGTTTGAATAATTGCTCTTCTCTTGTTTCTTGCCAACAATTATCATAAAAAGGTGTTTATTTTCTATTTACGACGTAATTGAGCGACTCCTCATTAATCTGTAATGGCTTCCTGTGTAAAGATACGAGATGTTTATTTTTATTGTTTAATACTCTTGATTTTATAATATAACGTTTTTATAATATATTACTCATACTCATCCCTTTACTTTTGCCTATTGGATAGTCATTATACTATTTAAATATTATGACAAATTATTTTATTAAGGCCAGCAAAGAATGAAAAAGTTATATTTTTTACTTCATAATTGATTTCTACAAAACAAGTCAGCATTGCATCATTAAGTAAGTTTGAAATTTCATAGGAAGTAAGTAGTTAGTTTTAGTTTTCAATTTAATTTGACAATATTTTTTACATCACAATTAGGTAATATCGAAATAATTCACTTTTTGTCAGTAATTATTTATTGTTTTCAGTAATATTTAATAGTGTTCCCAAAGGTTATGACGGACTTGTCAAAAGTAGAAACATTGAAACCAGAATTAAAACAAATTTACGGCGGCACTCAGAGACGTCATTTAACGTAATGTTAATTAACAAACAAATAAAATCGTCTTTATTCCTATTGACATAAGTGTCATCGTTATTTTCATAATGAACCATTAACGTTAATGAACGTCTCTGAGTACGGCAGTTAAAAATTTAAAAATTAAAATAGATTAAAATCTGACATCGGTCGGAACATTTAAAAATTTCATAAAATATAATATCCTTTTAATTTCCCGTCCTTGAAATTAACTCTCTTGAAATTAATTTTATTCAAGTTCAGTTCAATTATATTTCAAAATTCGAATCTCAGAGCGCGGTCTGATTCGGGCGCTTCGAGCCCCTTCTAGTCATTAAATCTACATCAGGTACGGAGGTTGCGCCGGCCAAACACCTGGGTTCGATACCCCGACAGACAAGCGTAGGTTGTTTATAGGTACACATAACGCACGGCAATTACTTACCTACATGATTTAAATCTGTTACCTTTTAAGGGCCAGACGATATTGTGTTTGATATTGAATTGCTACGAGTAGATAGTTTTTAGAAAGAGCGTTTTAAAATTTTACTATTATTATGGTGACTAATCCAATCATTTGTCCCGAAAATATCGTCACCTGGAAAATTTTTTGAAAAGAAAAATTCGGATATAGACTTAGATGTGCTTTTCCCAAATTTCAAGTTATGAGGAAATTTCTTACGATTTATATCTATTTTTTTGCAAGATTAATTTGACGTCGGCCTATATTTCGACATGCTTTTGGGTTAAAATCTTATTTCCCCAATAAACGTAGCCCATAAGTGGCAAAATTGTTTTTACAAGTGAAATTATTTAAAAATATCGCCCCTAACAAGAACCAACTGTTAGTGTCCTACTGTAGGGTCGAGTCTCCTCTCATAATAAGAAACATGTCCCAGTGGCTTAGAATTCGACCTCGAATCGAGGGGTCCGGGTTCGAATCCCAGTGGCACGCATCAATGACTTTGTAAAAAAAAAAGTTATGTGCGCTTTATAAAAATTTAATATCACCTGCTGTTACGGTGAAGGAAAACATCGTGAGGAAACCTGCATGCCTGAGAGTTCAAAAAAAAAAGTTCTCAAAGGCATGTGAAGTCCACCAACCCGCACTAGGCCAGCGTGGCGGACTAAGGCCTCTTATATCCTTCTCATTGTGAGAGGAGACCCGACCCGCCAGTGGGTCATTAATGGGTTACTGACAAGCCTTAGTCCACTACGGTAATTCGGTATGCGGGTTGATGGATATCAAATACCAAATTATTATGAAAAATTCTCAAACATGCAGGTTCCCGCGATGTTTTCCTTCACTGTAACAGTAGATGACATTATAGTTTTAAATTAAACTGAGCGCACAGACTTTAGATAAGTCATTTACGTGTGTCGCTGGGATTCGAACCCGTATTTTTTGATAAGGAGGCCGATTTCGTAGCTGTTAGGCTATCACCGCTCGATCAGATTGCATAAACGTTATGAGATTATCGTGTATTGAACTTGAGGTGTAATAAATTTAAATTTAAATGTCTGAGACCTAAAAAGATAATTATCACGCGGAAGTCATTTTGAGCAATGATACTAATATTTTTTATTATCAAAAGTGTTGATAAATTATTTAATGTCAATTTTTGTGCGTGATATAATAAACTGTAACACATCGAAAGATTTGCGGTGACTAGCCGAGAGATGGCACCATAGGTGTCTTGGACCACGCTATCGAAATTGCATCGCTGGCAGATATATTTACAAAAATCCCATGAATCAGTAGAATCTTCAAAACCGTAAACCAGCACAGCCAGATTGTCAGTAACCCATTAATGACCCACTGCAGGGTCGGGCCTCCTCTCACAATGCGAGGGATGTAGGCCGCCGTCCACCACGCCTGGCCTAATGCGCGTTGGTGGACTTCACATACCTTGAAAACTTTTGTTTCGTGAACTCTCAGGCATGCAGGTTCTTCACGATGTTTTACTTCACGGTAACAGCAGGCGATATTTAATTTTTAAAGAACGCACATAAATTTTTACAGTCATTGGTGCGTGGCACTGGGATTGGAACCCGGACCCCTCGATTCTAGGTCGAATTCTTAGCCAGTGGGCTATCACCGCTGCTTACGATATGCTGCTTTACGACGGGTTAAGAGGCTGGCGGTAACGCACCATCCGGAGAAGATACACTACCACTTAAACATACAAAAAATTAAAGTGAATAAAAAAATTATAAATTGTAGAAATTTGCGTTGTACTCGTACGTATAGCCGTACGGTTATATCCAGATATCGAAATCCTCGGCACGAAACAAGCGTAAACAGATTTGTTTGTTTTGTTTCGCAATACCCGAAGCGAAGTTTGCTTTCTAAACATGTTGTGCGATTTCTAATATTATCCCTGCTTGCACTTTCAATCTTTTGAAGTTCTTTATTTTATTTTTAAAAGATCCTATTTCTTTTCTGACAACTAAATAAACTAAATAAACTCATCTATACTTCTATACTAATATTATAAAGAGGAAACATTTGTATTTTTGTATGTTTGTAACGAATAAACTCAAAAACTACTGGGCCGATTTCAAAAATTCTTTCAACATTGGAAAGCTACATTCAGCCTGAGTAACATAGGCTATTAAATTAAAATAAAAAAATAAATAAAAAAATTCATTGGCAGAGCGAAGCCTGCTGGGTCAGCTAGTAACTAAATAAAATGAAAATAATTAATATACTTGGCTAAGTTGACAAATAAATTGTGCAAAACATGTCAAATAAATTGTGTATTAGTAATAAGTTTTAATATTTTATAAGTTATTTGTATTAGGTACTAACATTAGTTTTATTTTTTATTTTTTAATTTGCATACCTGAAAAGGTGAATATGGATTGATTAAAATGCCCTGTAAAACCAATAACTAACCCATATTCGTGCAAATAAATGATTTTGATTTTGATCTGCATTTAAGATTCTTTTTTTATTTATTTAATCAAAATGGTTTTAAGGTATCTAAGGTAAGACCTTTGACTTAAATAATTTCTGATTGTAGGCCAATGTTATTTTGGCGGGAACCGCTGTCATGTCACTTTTTATTGATACATAACCTCTACCAACAGATTTTTCCCAAACTTTTCTTTCTTTGATGTGTCTAAAACGCTCGGACTCATTTTAACCCTTGATTAAAAAGAGGGGTGTTATAACGTTTACGCGTCTGTCCGTATGTCTGTCTGAGTACAAGTAGTTACTCGTATCTGCCTATAGCCCAAACGAATGGACCAATTTTAATGCAGTTTCTTCGTTAAAAGGTAGAACGTTATCTAAGTTCATTTTTCACTTTCTAAGAGTCTTTGCTACGACTAAGATTTTTAAATTAGCGATTAATAATTAATTTTCATGTCTTTCAATCTTCTTAGTTATAGTTTGATTTATTAATTTAGTTCATTTATATTTACGGTTTGTAATTTCATCTTTATTTTACTTAGCTTTAAGTATGTTAAATTGTCGCTTTTATTTATTTAAAGACGCAACAACAGTTGAACCCGCTTTTACTCTTTTTCTATAGTATACTAACAGTTCATCTAGGTATACAAGTCTTTGCTACACGGTTGTCCATTCAAAAAGCGCAATGTCATTTGAAAAGGACACGTATACTACGACCTACCTAGCTATCGATCGAGCCAGACACATAAACAGACCGACTGTACGTACTCGTACATACGTATACGTAGGTATTATTGTATAAAGTCTACACCAAGATTTATGTTGCAATATCCCTTAGGGATGCATCGGGCTGACTTTAAAAATGTATTAGAAACTTATGATATACGGTTTCCTTTTGTGTTGCTCGTTATATGATATTTTTAATGGTAAAAGTGGCAAATTGACGTGTTATGGTGGCAAAAATGATGATGCTTGTCGTGTCAGTGGTTAAGACGCCGGTGCGCCGCGCGGAGGGTCCTGGGTTCGATTCCCAGTAAAGCAGGGATTTGAATGATGAGTTCTGTTTTTGGGTGTGTGTGTTCTTGTCTTATGTGTGTCCATGGTACCCATGACACAGGGAATCCTAGTGTGAGGCTATGAGTGTGAAGCGTCATTTATTTATTTATTTACCATGAAACGGAACCCTACTCGTATTACTATACTACAACTGCTTATTACAGAAACGAAACCATTCACAAGTTGTTATCTAACAATTAGCCACCAATTATCCAAACCGGCTATTTACCGGAACCTTAGCATCTGCTAAAAATGAGTCAACCGCTCAAGTCTATACAAAATTATTAAGATAATAAGCAGATACGTACATTTTGGTCACGACCCAATTGACAATGATCGGTGCTGTTATAGCGATGGCTTACCCGATATCGATAAACATTATTTAACTACAGACTGAATGAGGCCTTGTACTAGGGATGAAAGAAAGAAAGCCAGAAAAAAGAACGTAAGATAAAAAGTAAGATAGGAAAAGGCAGGGAGAAAGAAAGGAAGGAAGAAAGAAAGAAAAAAGAAAGGAAGTACGTTTTATTTGCGGAATACGAAAAAATGGATTACTTAGTTGGCATAACTTGCTGACCAACCAACACGACAAAATATTGTCGTGTTGGTCGATAAATTGTATGCAATGTCGTTGTCGTATGGGCAATTTTGCGCGACATGGCAATTAGCATACGGGGTAAAGTTGAAAGCGCACGCAGTCCACACAAATTAATAAAAAAATATTTCGTATGTTTTATTTTCTCCCGTAAATTGAGCATTACTTTCAACAAAATCACTTTGGCGGCAAATTGTATATTATTATAATTAAAAATATTGAGCCTAATTTTACTGTTTATCTAACAGAGGTATGGAAATAAATTTCTTCTTTCTCCGTCTTCTAGGTATGGAAATAAATTTTAACCTAACAGGTTCCTGAGAAGGTTAGAAAATTAAAAGTAGAATGAACTTCATTTAAATAAAAGCAGTTAAAATGTTTATTCATTTCTCCTTTAAATGTCTAGAGCTTCTTTTATTGCCATAAGAATGACGTTATACTAACCATTACCAATTAAGCATATTACGCTCCTAGACTATCATTATTATGCAAATACATAATGTAACTTATACTCTAACCCATATGTGTTATTAAAATGGGCGCATGTTTATTATATAATTATACTATTATACCGCGATATTTAATAAACACAAATGCAGTTATTGTACAAGGGTCGTGTGTTTCTCATCTATCTCATCTTCCTTCCTTCCTTCCTCATCTATTAGGCCAAATCTATCGACAAGTCTATCGCAGCACTATTACCGACTAACCTTTACTCGGCTTTGCTTTTGCAAGTTTAATCACGCTGGGCTCGCTCGTGACGCAACGTTTCGCAACGTTAATCATTATTTTATCGTACAAATTGTACCATGTTGCGTGTCGATACGCTGGGACTAGTTGACCACACTACGGATTTTTGCCAAGTGACCAATGGTCCCACGGTTGGGAATATGACAAGCATAGTAGATATGGCAACACTGGCTGATTACACGAAACACGATGACGAATGTGATGACTAGTGGTGCTATTTAGTCCCACGGCTGGGTGGAATCCGATCCCTGAGATTGGATTGACTGCCATAGTCCCACTGCTGGGATGTGGGAATCTATTACGTCCCAATCACGCTCTTGGGCAAGGGTCTCTCCACATATCAAGGATAGTCCTGAATCGTTCCATCACGCCACTTTGACACGAATTTTACAAGATTTTAATATGAAAGAAACCTACCAATCTAAAAATATGTAGATAGAAATTATCGATAATTGATTTCATAACTTGTTATCATCACTAGTGATGTGGTTCTTCTAATGTTTCTAATGCTTCTACGAGTATTACTATTGGGAGAGATGTGGCAACTTTCTTGACCTCTCAAAAAGCAGCGCATAAACATACTATTCAAATAAATTTCTATCCTATTTGCAACTGCACTATAGACTAAGTTTTATTTACTTTTAAAAGAGTGCTGGGAGTTTTTTTCCGCCTGCTTTTTTCTCCCAGTCTATGTTTTGCCTGAGGAGCGATCAAAGCGGATGAATGTATAATTTATCTGTATGACTTTCATTAAGTGTGCAAAAATTGTGCCTAATAATGAATAAAAGCTTTTGAGTTTGAGTTTGAATTGATCATGAGAGTCCATGGCTTACATAGACCATTTAATATTATTCACCATTTAATGATATTCAGTTTGATATTCAGTTCCAGTTTTAATATGTGATATATTTAGGTCTATTATCCAATGATATTACAACATAGGTAATAAAATAACATTTAATTAAACCAGACAATTTATTATTATTGAGCTAATAATAACAATGATTGTGTTAATGAAATAATATATCATTGAACATTGAATAATGGTTACTTTAACATCGTAAATGTATATTGTAGTTTATCAGAAATCAAATCACATTAGCCCTGTTGAAATTATGGCGTAATTTGATTAAGATAGAATATTACAGCTCACGAATATAGTTCGTACGGTAAAACTACTTTACTATGAAGTAATGATTTGCCTGCAACGTTGCTCGCGTTATAAATGAGCTAATTGTAGACTTTCATTTTTGAAAAAATACGGATAAATCTGTCTACCCTCTTAGTAGAATGTTGCGGCAGAAATTCTATGTATTGTAACCTATCAAATTCTCAGATATTTTTCTGTGTTTAAACTTATCAAAACCGTTTCAGTTGTATAAACTTAAAATATCGAAAATGTTAAACTATGTCCATTTTGGGATATTCGCCTATTTTTACATTTATCAAAATCGGTTCAGTACTATAAATGTACCATGTAGTAATTCTACAATGTGGACTACACTCGTATTTATAGTATGCAAAACGCCTTAAAAGTTTTAAAGCTATCTTTTTCTCGGGCTTCTTATTCAAGAATGCAGACTTAAAATCCCATTCGCAAAAACCAATGACAGTGAAGAGGAGCATCGTGAGGAAACGTGTAGGCCTGAGAATTCTCCATATTCTCAAAGGCATGTGAAGTCCACCAACCCGCACTAGGCGCGTGGTCTAACTCCTGCGTCCTTCTCATTCAGAGACCCGACCCTGCAGTACCTACTAATGGTAGGTTACCTACTAATGCATTGCAGACAATAATACAATAATACCTAATTTCAAGATCATTATGGATAAGCTATGGTTCCAACACCTATTACAGATCATTAGATACACGTCATATTCGCTTATTTCATGACTTGTAATGCGATCTCGTAAATCGTGATCGACGTTTCTCAAGAACGAGATTGATGACTTAATTGTCGGACAATTAGCAATAAAACATTACTGTACTAATGGTTCAGCATGTTATTATTAGAAGTATAATGCAATGAGTAAAAATTGTTAGTTCGTTCCCTTGTTCTTATGGTTTAAAATTACTTAGAGTTACTAGTACCTAAGTTAGGGACTCGTTATGCGGTGATAGTCCAGTGGCTTAGAATTCGACCTCGAATCGAGGGGTCCGGGTTCGCACGCACTAATTAATGACTTTGTAAAAAAAAGTTATGTGCGCTTTATAAAATTAAATATCACTTGCTGTTACGGTGAAGGAAAACATCGTGAGGAAACCTGCATGCCTGAGCGTTAAAAAAATGTTCTCAAAGTTATATGAAGTCCACCAATCCAAGGCGAGCGTGGTGGACTAAGGCCTACATCCTTCTCACTATGAGAGAAGACCCGATCTTGCAGAGGGTAATGATGAGTACTAATGAGTTAAAAACAGGTGTAGATTTGCGGCTATCAATTATTATCAATCTTATGTTTTTTATTGCATCATATGCGTTGATTACGCAATAATGCACAAAATTTACATTTAAAACCACATGTTTCTAATAAAATTAAATGTATAGCTTTTGTGTATCCTAGTAGGCATATAAATAAATAATTGCATCATATTAAAAATTGCATAACCATTTCTTAGACACGTGTAGAGGTGCTTGCTGTAACAGTGAAGGAAAACACCTTCACTGTTACAGAAGGTATGTGAAGTCATCCAACTGGTATTAGGCCGGTATGGTGAACTAAGTCCTATATCCTTCTCATTGTGAGATGAGACCCCACACTGCAGTAGGTCATTAATGGGTATGGACAGAGCCAGTGTAGCTCGTCCAGGGGGGTACCTTACCGCCAGCAGTTTAACCCGTCGCAAAGCAGCACGTTCTTCATGTCTTGTGTTTCTGCTGGTGAGGAATGGTTGCCGGGGATACTCATGGTAGCAAAGTACCCGCACACAACCTCAGATAGGATTTGTTTTCTATTTGAGGTTGGATGCGGGCGTCCATGGGCTGCAGTTACCACTTAACATCAGGAGGCGTGCATGCCCTTTTGCTACTCAATTACTATAATGTCTTGTCAGTAACCCATTAATGACCCACTACAGGGTCGGGTCTCCTCTCACAATGAGAGGGATGTAGGCCTTAGTCCACCACGCTGGCCTACTGCGGGTTGGTGGACTTCACATGCCTTTGAGAACATTTTTTTTTTGTGAACTCTCAGGCATGCAGGTTTCCTCACGATGTTTTCCTTCACCGTAACAGCAGGTGATATTTAATTATATAAATCGCACATAACTTTTTTACAAAGTCATTGGTGCGTGCCACTGGGATTCGAACCCGGACCCCTCGATTCGAGGTCGAATTCTAAGCCACTGGGCTATTACCGCTGTCTGACTGTCACGGCTGTCTGATTACTATAATAAAAACATCTAAATGCCAACCATTTATGTAACCAAGCAATGTATGTAAAACAGTAGCACGGTATCGGGTTTTGTCTTCGTAGTAAAAGGCATAAGAATACCTGTTCAGACATGTTAGGATCGGGAGGATTCACGCATGACGATGTGTGGGAGCTACGAAATATGGATATGTCAGTCAGTAACCCATTAACGACCCACTACAGGGTCGGGTCTCCTGTCACAGTGAGAGGGTTGTAGGCCGCCGTCCACCACTGGCCTACTGCGGGTTGGTGGACGTCACATGCCTTTGAGATTTTTTTTGTGAGCTCTCAGGCGGGTTTCCACACGATGTTTTCCTTCATCGTAACAGCAGGTGAGATTTAATTTCATAAAGCGCACATAACTTTTTACAAAGTCATTGCGTGCGTGCGTACCACTGGGATTCGAACCCGGACCCCTCGATTCGATTCGAGGTCGAATTCTAAGCCACTGGGCTATCACCGGTCACTGGATATGACAAATGACATTATTTTAATTAAAAAAAAAATAAAAACGTTTAACCGACATCAAAAAGTGTGAAATAAAATTTGTTACATACTTTAGGCTTTCATTCTCAAGTATTTTGTTTCTATAGTTAAATTTTGGTACCAACCGAGAATATTACATACATACTGTCGAATTGATAACCTCCTTTTTTGAAGTCGGTAAAAAGCGGTAAAAAATTCAAACAAGCGTCGATTCCACAATAACAACAAGTAGTAACGAACCCTAGACATGAATAGTCCCACAAAACATTAACCTCTTTAACTTTTTAAGCTCCACACTACGTGAAAACAATAATATCATAAAGTGATACATTTGCATACAATCGTATCTATATTTTACTGCCTCCGTGTTGCCTGACTCACCATCGACCGTTACCAATGAGTAAGAATTAATTAAACCTCGGAAACCAATAAAGATAATCCATTCAACGACAACAAACCCTGTTTTCTGAGCATTAAAGTTTAATTTTCATCGCAAAACCCTATACCGTTAGGGTTCGCGCGAAGTCGATGAAAATCGCGACAATTTAGGATTTTGTTTTAGTTACTAACTAAGGGATTGTCACCATTTAGTGATTAACGTGTCTTCTTCTTTTATAGTCTTCATCATTTGATAAACGCCAGGTTTCTATGTTCTTTGGTTATCATCTACGACACACTTATTACATATCACTTACTTATCGACGTAAAAAAACGTTCACTGATGTTTTGTACGAACGAAACGCTAAGATGACAGTCCGTAAGCCTATGACAGACGACGTCATCGTTGACATAAAAGTGTGTCGTAGAATATGGTTTCCGAACAATACAGAAACCTACTATGGCTCGTAACTCCTAAATGTCATCGTGTATTCCGATCAGTCCAGTAAAATGAGGTAATACTCTCTCTCTAACTGTTTTCTCAGACAGATAATGAGAGGGTTCTGGTATAAATCGAATGACTAAGTACTAAATCGAATCGAAGAAGAAGGTCTCGGGCCCAATTTTTATACTTTTTGTACTTAAATTAGTCAGCTTCGATACACCAACACATTAATTTAAATCGATGATTTAATCATGGAATTTATGGTGACGATCCTTCCCTTTATACACCTTTATAACCTATCGTGTTGTAACGGTAAACCTGCATTCTGTGAAGTCCACCAACTCGCATTAGGCCACTGTAGACTAAGACCTACATCCTTCTCATTATGAAATGCTTTGGGTCACTTACGCGTTATAGACATTTTTCTTTTTATGATCAAGGCGAATAATAAGTGGTTATTGTAATGTATTAATTTAAGTAGTAGTAAGAACTTACCTCCTTCAATAGAAAATTTAAAATCTAATCTAAAGCGCAATACACATTGAGCCCGCCGGGCCGCCGACAAAGCCCGGCGACACAACCCGGCGGCCTGTATGAAAAGAATCATGTCAGCAACATGCGCCCGCGCGCGTTACCCGCCGACATGTTGGCGGCTTGGGTACGCCTGCGCTCAGTGTGCGTAGTGCGAGTTGCACAAAATTGTTCGAGTAACTTCACCGTCGCGTTAATCGACTATACGCTAAGCGCCAATTCCGTTTGTCATCTTAGCCACAAGATGGCGCTGCTTCAATCCCATAGAAATCGACGTATTCGCGCTCGATTAACGCGACGGTGAAGTTACTCGAACAATTTTCTGCAACTCGCACTAAGCACACAGTTGCCCGGCGACTTTCCTACTTGTAATTAGTGAAGCCGCCAACTAGACCGCCGACAAAAAGTTGCCGACATATGTCGGCGGCCCGGCGGGCTCAATGTGTATTGCGCTTTACAAATTGACGATAAAATAAGTTTTTGCTCAAATCTATAAATGTTACATGGTTAGGTATAGTCTCATCATCAGGTTGAAATGCGCTACTAACGAATCAACTATGCGGCTTTATTAATAATGATGGCATGCTTACATTGTGTGTAATATCAGCATTTATACTGATTATATCGTCGGTAATAATTATCATATATGTATAGTATATATAGCTTAGTGTATCAGATCATGATTATTGTATTAAAATTTGCTTAGCAGATCAGAAGCGATCGATGAGATTAGGCAACTTCAAGCGCGGTAAGGCGGTGATAGCCCAGTGGCTTAGAATTCGACCTCGAATCGAGGGGTCCGGGTTCGAATCCCAGTGGCACGCACCAATGACTTTGTAATAAAAGTTATGTGCGATTTATGAAATTAAATACCACCTGCTGTTACGGTGAAGGAAAACATCGTGAGGAAACCTGCATGTCTGAGAGTTCACAAAAAAAATGTTTCAAACAGTAGGCCAGCGTGGTGGACTAAGGCCTACATCCCTCTCATTGCGAGAGGAGATCCGACCCTGTAGTGGGTCATTATTGGGTTACTTACAAGCGCGGTAAGGCAAGTCCACCAACACGCAGTAGGCCAGCGTGGTGGACTAAGGCCTACATCCCTCTCATTGTAGACAATCATGGGTTACTGACATGCAAACTTTGGAACAGTCTTCCGGATGCTGTATTTTACAGGACCATGACATGGGGTTCTTTAAAAAGGGCATAAAAAGCTCTTCTTCAAAGCCGACAACGATGACCACTTACCATCAGGTGGCTCGGTCTGTTTGCTTGAATTGAGCTTTGTATATGAAGTGTATTTTATTTATTTAACCCACATAACAAAGCGAATATTCCCGTGAGCTGCCTCCGAAACATATAACAGTTATAACAGTTTGTCTAGCAAGGCGTGTTATATTATGATTATTGTAAATTATCCAGGCCATAATCGGAGGCTACACGGAACACAATAGCCCTGTAATTGGCCTGTAATTGTCTGAATAGACAATAATGGTAACTTGGCAGTATACTAGTATGGGGACCATAGAGCGCGGAGTGAATAGACGCGCCGTGTAGAATGCGTAGAATAGATAAGCAGGCTATGCTTTCATTTGAAGTGCGTTCAAAAAGGGTCACATTCAATGCCGTTATAAATTTTACATGGCTCACAATCAAAATTTTATCGTGTTATTAATGTTATTTGAATTGATTATTTTATTGATATTGATTGACTGATAGCCTGATCAAGGCATTTTAAGCATACTCTTTTGAAGTACCTACGTCAGACGATGAAGTTTTATGAATGTAAAGATCAGATCGTTGTCAAAAAATTGAAAATTCGAGACGATTTCTATGAATTCGATGAATCACCGAATTCCATCCTATAGGACGTTCAGCGCTTAGCATATTTCCTAGTTTTTATGTCGGTTAAAAACTGATCAATTAGGTACAGATACCCACTTATGGTTGCCGTGCGTATTAAACAATTACTAACATCACAACGACAGCTCTTAAAACTTTAACTCTAAAAATAACGTAGGAATTCCATTATCCTACCCTTAACAAGGTAACAAGCAGCGGTGATAGCCCAGTGGCTTAGAATTCGACCTCGAATCGAGGGGTCCGGGTTCGAATCCCAGTGGCACGCACCAATGACTTTGTAATAAAAGTTATGTGCGATTTATGAAATTAAATATCACCTGCTGTTACGGTGAAGGAAAACATCGTGAGGAAACCTGCATGCCTGAGAGTTCACAAAAAAAAATGTTCTCAAAGGCATGCGAAGCCCACCTACCCGCAGTAGGCCAGCGTGGTGGACGGTGGCCTACATCCTTCACATTGTGAGAGGAGACCCGACCCTGTAGTGGGTCATTAATGGGTACTGACAACAAGGTATCTCTTGGCATTTCTATTCGTAACCAGCTCTGTGGCCTACCATTAAGTTTTATTGCTAACCAGTTTACAATCGATCTGTTTCGTGCGATCTCCGAATTAACAAACACCGTTGGCATTGACCTAAGAAAGGCTTGTTGGTTTTTTTACCAACACCAATTAGGTAAACAGCATTGAATGCAGATGTGATTACCGAGACAACTTTTAATTTCTTTCCGAGATATCTATCTGTAACCCACTGCAGGGTTGGGTCTCCTCTCACAATGAGAAGGATGTAGACATTAGTCCACCACGCTGCCCAGAGATATACCAGAGAACAAAGATTTTTATACGTCAAGATGAAGTGTCAGGAATAGTCAGGATATCAAAAATGTAACACCTAAAATAGGCGTCCTTTATTAATAGGACGCTTCTATTTGGGCGGTTCACTTCAAGGTTTTTATTCAGTCTTATCTCAGTCTCATCATTATTATCAAGCTTGGAAGGGGTCCGGGTTCGAATCCCAGTGGCACGCACCAATAACTTTCTTAAAAATAGTTTGGTGCGGTTGATAAAATTAAATATCACTCGCTGTAACAGTGAACCAAAACATCGTGAGGAAACCTGCATGCCTGAGAGTTCACAAAAAAAGTTCCCAAATGCATGTGAAATCCACCAACCCGCACTAGGCCAGCGTGGTGGACTAAGGCCTTCATCCTTCTCATTGTGAGAGGAGACCCGACCCTGTAGTGGGTCAATAATGGGTTATAGACATATACAAATACAAGTCAATAGACATATACATACAAGTTCGAAGACCATCTACTGGTATATGCTCTATCAATTCTTGGCAGAAAAGAAGAAAAATTCAATGCCAATTTGAATAGCAAAAGGACGTGAATAGACGGCAAAAGCACATTCAGTGTAAACGGGCTGTAAACATACGTCACGTCAGCGCATCGTCATAATTAGATCGTAAACTGCGCGTGAGTCGCCATATTGCTGAACGTAGATCTAGGGAATCTAGAGCTGACTTGTTTTTATTTCAAACTACCTGCCTAGAAATGACGACTTTTTGATTACTATTTTTTTTACTAAACTCCACTGCAATAATTGCGATCACTAGTCTTTTCCTTCAACGGAGCCTGAAGCATCTTCTATCATTCTTTTTATATATGATTTGATAGGAACATATACAAGTTTGAAAGCCATCTATAGTTGACGTCATAAGTAGTGAGCACAATCTTTATTGGTCGGTTTGACATTGACTGCGCTGCGGTGCACACGATTGGTTCGTAAGACGTCAGTTCGTCAGTGTGCGTAGTCTATTGGTGCAGCACGTGTTTTCGGCTGCTGTACCCTATGCCAGTAACCCATTAATGACCCACTACAGGGTCGGGTCTCCTTCTCATAATGAGAGGTATGTAGGCCTTAGTCCACGACGCTGGCCTACTGCGGGTTGGTGGACTTTGAGAACATTCTTTTTGTGAACTTTCAGGCATGCAGGTTTCCTCACGATGTTTTCCTTCACCGTAACAGCAGGTGATATTTAATTTTATAAAGCGCACATAACTTTTTTTACAAAGTCATTGGTGAGTGCGTGCGTGCCACTGGGATTCGAACCCGCACCCCTCGATTCGAGGTCGAATTCTCAGCCACTGGGCTATCACCGCTATATCTCACTCAGACTCACGACGGTTACGGTAATCCAATACTCTTCCACAATTTTTTTCAAAAATTCTTTATTACACCAGCCACATCCAGTGCGTTCAGTGTCGACGGCGTTATTTTCAGGCGTATTTATTTATCGAGGCGCGCGGTCGTCGGCCGGGCGTCGGCCGTACCTAACCTTCACCCGAGCGATTCATCGCAAGGTCTTATGCGCCTTCCTGGACCGAGATAAATTGCTGGTAAAATTCTTTATTGGTTTGCACAGCGGTCACTCGCGGTGCGCGCAGCATTGACGTTGTCATTTCCAGGCATATTTTGTTTATTGACGGCCGTTTTTGACGGACTTCAAAAAAATTGGTGGTCCGATCCGATTGTTTTCTTTCTCCATATTCGCGTTCTCAGTATCAGTGTTGTCTTTTTCAGGCATATTTTGTTTATTGAGGCCGTTTTTGGCTGAATTTGAAAAATGTGCAAGTTCTCAATCCCATAGTTTTTTTCTCCAATTCCTCCGTAAATAATTTACGGAGAAGATGAAATATTCATTTAAAAAATTCTTTAATGATATGCACAGCAGTCACTCTCTGTGCGCGCAGTAACGATGTCGTCTTTTTCAGGCACATTTTGTTATTGAGGGCATTTTTAACGGACTTCAAAAAATGAGAATCCGATCCGATTTTTTTCTTCCTCGTCTTCTCTTTAAATTCTTTTCGAAGTTTGGTATTCTTGTTTGGAAGCCATAATAGACCAACATAGGTATGTAAAAATTGTGCAGTTCTGAGAATATTATATACATACCTACGTGTCGAATTGATAACCTCCTTTTTTGAAGTCAGTAAAAAAAAACATTTGTATTATTTGCGCGCCCGTTGGTGGTCTAGGTGCCATACAAAAGTTCGATCACCCGATTTAATTTTACCAACCAATTACTTAATAAATTTACCGCGCATTTAGCAAGCGTATTTTACAAGCTACTGCGTTCAAGGCCTCTAAGTAGGCCTTTTTCGAGGAATCAAATAGGCACTAAAATTAGTGTTCGTTCCGAATGTGTTTTTATGCCTATCTAGCGTTACTAGTGAATCAAAACGAATTTCGGCCATTCGTTTCGTGTATTGTGAGCATTACACGAAAAAGTCAGTCAGGTTTCTTTGATAACGCTTCTAGGAATAGAATTGGTTATATTCCTAGGTATCCGGGAGAAAAACTAGTCTTGTCTAAACTATGACTGCGCATAAATTATGCCAATGATTTAGGAGCGGAACTGACAAACATATCTTATTAATACTATATATATAGGTATATATTATTAATACTTATTTATGTATATTATTATATATATATTACTATATATATACTACTTATTATATATATTATTAATACTTATTGTAATTGTTGCAAAAGTTCGATGGAAGGTTGTTTCTTTCATGCAAAAAAGGCTGGGTTAATCGCCTCAAAAGCAGAATATTATTCTTTCGTGATCAATTATAAGTCAGCTATGATGCTTCTACTTTAAAATATAAATTATTTCATAGTTGTTTTTGAGTGGTAAGTACAGCGGACGCAACAATTTACTCAAAAAAATAAATCAATTATCTTCTTACGTATAGAACGGTTCAACAGTGTCGGACGAAACGAGATGAGAAGAGAAAGATACATGTCTGACACGTCAGTGACCCATTAATGACCCACTGCTGGGTCGGGTCTCTTCTCCCAATGAGAAGGATGTAGGCCACCACGCTGGTCTAATGCGGAGTGGTGGACGGACGTATATGGAAAATAAAAACACAGAGTAACTTATCATCAATACAAGTTGGCCGTCAGCGTAATCGGGCTTCTTATTAAAAAAAAAAAGTATTTGTGACGTACGAGTAGGTACATCAGTTCAGTGTCCACGGATAACCTTCACCCATGCTTTTGGATTCAATTCAAGGTCCCATGTTCAGTAGCTTGCATCCAATTGGCTATTTATAAAGTCAGTAGGGAAATCCGTGCGGGAATCGCGAAATTGTATTGCTGTAAGTTTTCACTGAGCGGTGATAGCCCAGTGGCTAAGAATTCGGCCTCTTAGGTACTCGAGGGGTCCGGGTTCGAATCCCAGTGGCACGCACCAATGACTTTGTAAAACAAGTTATGTGCGCTTTATAAAATTAAAATATCATCTGCTGTTACGGTGAAAGAAAAGATTGTGAGGAAACCTGCATGCCTGAGAGTTCAGAAAAAAAATGTACTCAAAGGTATGTGAAGTTCACCAACCCGCAGTAGGCCAGCGTGGTGGACTAAGGCCTACAACCCTCTCATTGTGAGAGGAGACTCGACCCTATAGTGGGTCATTAATGGGTTACTGACAAGTTTTCACTGATAAATTCATGCATCTTACGGTTATATTAGATTCGTTGGAGTAACAGAAAATCTATATTGTAGAAAGGTCCTTAAAAGAGAAAGAAGAGTGGATGGATGGATGTTTGTTACTCTTTCACGCAGAAACGGCTGAACAGATTCGGATGAAATTTGGTACACAGGTAGATTATAACCTGGATGACCATGTACGATACTCTTTACTCCTCTCTGGCTCAAATTCTTAGGTCCACGTTGACGAAATCGCGGGTAGAAAGTGTTACATAAAAGTGTGATAACACTATCTGACACAGTTAAAAGTTCTTATGCTTTACATTAACTTACATTTATATTTAGTTTGAAATTTTTTAAATTTACAGTCAAAATAGGTATTTGTCATCAATGGTTCACTGAACCAATCGTCTATGTGACCTTGTATCAAGCTGTTGCATCGAGGTTGAACTGAAAATAAACCTGAAGTCATTGACTCTACTATGTGCAATAAATAAAACCTTTCAAGTATATCATCACGTCATCAAAATGTATTATCACCATTTAATATCTATAATTGCGATAGGATAGCGGTGATAGCCCAGTGGCTTAGAATTCGACCTCCAATCGAGGGGTCCGGGTTCGAATCCCAGTGGCACGCACCAATGACTTCGTGAGGAAACCTGCATGCCTGAGAGTTCACAAAAAAAAATGTTCTCAAAGGCATGTTCGTCCACCAACGGGCAGTAGTGGTGCGTGGTGGACGGCGGCCTACATGCCTCTCATTGTGAGAGGAGACCCGACCCTGTAGTGGGTCATTAATGGGTTACTGACAATATCTATAATAATAATTTTGCTGTAAGGGTACTTGGTGCCGTTGTGAATAGGAACCTACCTTTATCGTGATTAAATATCTACTAGTTTGTGCACGGAACTTCGTCCGCGTGGCTGCAACTGTTCTACAGCCCACTGCTGGGCACGGCTCTCTCCCACAACGGGGGGAGACTGGTGTAAAGAAACGGGTTATTGGCCAAAAAGATGTTTTCATACTGCCCATATGCCCATGCCCGGTACCAGCCCGACGTTGCTTCTTTTTCGATCGCTTGCGGTCCATTCAAGCAGCGGGGCTATGAAAGCTTCGTTCTCGCGGGTTTAAAAATTTCGATCCAGCGAAAGATAAAAGGGGTACTCGTACCTATCTATCTATCACGTAGCCTTAACTGGTCTACTGTTAGGAACACAAGTTACAATACAACCCAATTATTTTGATGTCGACTTACGAATCTAGACGAATAGTCCCAATTTCCTATCACTAATTGAGGATTACAGATTCTGGGCGAATAATCACATTTTCTGATCGCTACGCATACGATATCCAAGGCAGGTTAGTCCCGCCATATTTAGTTTCTATGGAGTTTTTGGTGGTAATAGCTTTTTTCTACACACTCATTTGCTACAGAGTGTGTTTTTATGAGGTTTTCTTGTTACACTACGATGGGGTTAGCGATAAACGATAGTATTATATTAAACTTCTCTTTAATACGGTTTGCATTAATTTAAAGGGATGTGAAGTCCACCAACCCGCAGTAAGTCAGCGTGGTGGACGGCGGCCTACATCCCTCTAATTGTG
This sequence comes from Erynnis tages, assembly GCA_905147235.1. NCBI lineage: Eukaryota > Metazoa > Arthropoda > Insecta > Lepidoptera > Hesperiidae > Erynnis > Erynnis tages. Next base: position 964,910 of record LR990089.1, read on the forward strand.
AGAGGAGACCCGACCCTGTAGTGGGTCATTAATGGGTTACTGACATTCACATAAATATGAGCATGAAAGACGAACGAAATAAAAACAATTTAGGAACGTTCTCAATTTAGGAAGGAAGGAAGAATAGCGGTGATAGCCCAGTGGCTTAGAATTCGACCTCGAATCGACGGGTCCGGGTTCGAATCCCAGGCACGTACCAATGACTGTAAAAAGTTATGTGCGCTTTATAAAATTAAATATCACCTGCTGTTACGGTGAACGAAAACATCGTGAGGAAACCTGCATGCCTGAGAGTTCACAAAAAAAAATGTTCTCAAAGGTATGTGAAGTCCACCAACCGCACCAGGCCAGCGTGGTGGACTAAGGCCTACATCCCTCTCATTACGAGAAGGAGACCCGACCCTGTAGTGGGTCATTAATGGGTTACTGGCAAGGAACGTTCTCTCACGTTCGCTCTCAATAATAGTATTGGGGTGATGATAACATGATAGTAACACGTTGCTCGCTCACTATCAGACAACACCTCTAGGTTTTTGTACTCGTTAGCGACTTATAAAAAGCATCGGGTATTGGTAATTGAAATTCTATTTCGGTAATGTAAAGTAAATTAGTGTGTAGTCACTGTGATCTTTAAATGAATTAGGCTTGATCGGATCGGCCGCCACAGTTCCGCAAATTGAATTTTTTTTTGGTAAAAAAAAAAAATTAAACTGACAACAAAAAATCTGTCACATACTTGAGGCCTACCTACTTTTTTTGAGGTTGGTGTCTTTAGTATCAAGTATTTTGTTTCAATTCTTAAATTTTAGCACAGCGAATTGCAGAATTAGCGGAGAATATTACATACATACCTACGTGTCGAATTGATGATTTTTTGTGAAGTCGGTTTTGTGAAGACATGTACATGCTAACTAATAGCAATGGTCACTACTGCCCAATATTTCACTTGGGATAGTCTTCATGTAGGTATACTTAAGCCACGTTCAGTCTGGATGCGATTTCGTACGAATTCAACTCGTGATATGCGTTATTGTTTAATGGGTCTTATGGTCCATTCTAGTCATTCATAATTTCGGGAGTTGTATTAATACAACGATATATTGAGATATTGGTGATTTTACGAACTGAGTCGCGTAGTGGCTAAGACACTGATGCGATCTACGAATCGAATCGGTCCTAGCCTGGGCCTACATATCGCTATAATCGTTATACAATCGATCCTCGCACTCATCAATGATACAACAACCTTTTTTAAAGGGAAAAGCAGGCAAACAGACACACGGGCCACCTGATGTTAAGTCACCTATTGACTTATCAGTCTATAAATAAAATAAATAAATAACGCTTCACACTCATAGCCCCACACTAGGATTCCCTGTGTCGTGGGTGCCATGGACACACACAAGACAACAACACACACACCCAGACCAGAAACAGAAATTTAAACTCATCATTCAAATCTCTGCACCGCTTGGAATCGAACCCAGGACCCTCCGCGCAGCACACCGGCGTCTTAACCACTGCGCCACTCAGGTCGTCACTTATCAGTCTATTAGAGGAGTCCCCAGTGCGTTGCCGGCCGTAGCCCATTTTACACCCCTTTTTGTAGACCATGTCTTACTTCAGCCAACAAATCAACATAAATAATATTCATTGTTCAGTCTGTTATCTAGAAATGCAAACAAAAAATTGGCTGCGATTCGGACACTTTCAAGTATTCAGTCAATAAATAGCCGTAAACGTTATGACGTGCGTTTGGCAAGCGTCAGTGCGAAAGCGTTGCTGAGATTTGTGTTTCAATTTGTTTAGTTAAGAGAATTTAATGGTCTCCACAATTATGAGACGAAAAGTTTCTAGAATTATAAAAAGGAAAACGAAGTTTTAGTGAAGCGAGTCTACGATTATCTGTGATTAGGAAATACGCAAGACGTTAAATACGCAAAAGTTGCAATCTGTCGCAAACTGAAGCCACTGAAACTAAAATAATACAATTTCAAAACCATTTTTTAATATACAAAAAAGTATTTTATTTTTATTTTTGATGAATTTCGTGTATTTTAATGTTATTTATTAATATCAGCAAATATTTTATAACTAGAAAACGAGTCAAATAATACTTGCTCTCAGTTGCATAACTTATGAGTTATTGGTTTTTGAACCATATATTTTGTTTTTCTGATGTAATTTGGTCTATTTTCTGTCCTTAAATTACCGCTTGTTTGAAGCCAAATACACTGTATAGACCGATATGTTTTATCACAAGTTTTCTTCACCTCAAACAGTGTCAGCTGGTGCTGTCACCACGACCTCAACTAGTCCCGCCTTGACCCCCTCAAGGTCAGTGTCGCGAGGCCATTAAACCACCGTTTTTATACTTCAATATTAAGCAGTATACTTAATAGTATTTCAATACGAATATTACTTTTTTGTTACAAAGTTGGTAGGTTGTTGACCTATTTGAAGTAATATTTCGTAGATTTATTTAAACTGAAATTTGTTAGATACCTACTTGATTTTTTATGATTAAAAATGCTATCATACACGGCACAGAGGTTTTTGGTGGCTCTGCTTTTGCTTTACGGGTACAAAAAAGAAGATTCATATAAATGTTTGTCGTTATAAATTTTAATAAGATACGTACCTGCTCATAGATACGTCACTAGCACTGTGGTTAGTCCACATAATATTACATTATTTTCATGAAGTCATGCTTCGAACCCGGATCCCTTGCGAAGCGGACTGAATTCTCACCCCGTACCGCTCATGTTCTTTTCACAGTAGGATTCCCTGTGCTGGCACCACGGACAGACACAAGAACACACACACCCTGACAAGAAACAGAGATTAAAACTCGTCATTCAAATCTCTGCTTCGCTGGGAATCGAACCCAGGACTCTAGAGCGCACCGACGTCTTAACCACTGCACTCAGGCCGTCAATCAGCATTGAATCCCTATTGCATACAATCCTTGATAGTATACTATGTTGACCTTAAGCTGAGGTCAGTGGCACTTGGCGTAGGATCGACGCGGCCCTGAAACCTGCGTGCGGGTTGTTTTAATTAGTTAACAACTCTTGAGCGTATTGAAAATTTAAAGGTACGATTGGTTCTGTTCAGGTTTGTTGTTCAAACTTGTGTTTTATGACTTTACTGAACTCTTTAGGTAAATACAGATTATTTTTATTTGCCAAAAGAAATCGTACCTGATTTCTACATGGTCGAAACTAAAATTATGTTTTAGCAAATGGCATGAAAAGAAATTGTTTATTTATTTATTTAATTGCCAAATAAATTGTTTGATAATGATATTGTTTGCATGGTCCGACATTAGTTCCAATGAAGCTGAAAATTCACATAAATGTTATTGATACATACGTAATAAAATTTTAATTGTAAACACATGGATCCCATGTGTGCAAAAAAAACATTCATCCACAAATTCCATCCACATTCGTTCTATACTTAGGTTTTTTAGATTTTTTAGCAAAACGGTTAGTTTTATAATAAAAATAGCTGAGACAAAATTGTAAATTTTAATCATGCAATCGCTTCCGCTTCTATCTCCGCTTACAGTCACGATCGCTTGTTCTATAGCCCATCCCATTTGTTCTCAGAAATAATATAAGCATTTCAGTAGTCTGCGAAACCGATGACAAATTACTCTTGACAGTTGGCTTTGATGTTTTTTTTTTATTAATTTTGTGCAGAATAGTAAATGAAAGAAGACCTTTCATTTGAGGTCACTGCAGGTGGCCGCACCTCAAAGGATTGTAGACACATAAGAATTTATTTATTTAGTTCGTCACACACATTATGGTCTAAGAGCTGGCACCAATTTTTGGGTAGATATTTGAGGCAAGCTGAAAACTTGTCTCATACCTCTCCTATCACGGAAACAGTAACCCCAACACGGAACTGCAGACCTGTCTGGTGAGTAGCGGGGGGCTAAATCGACCCCTAAAGAAAAAAATTGAAATAAATATTTTTTTTAATGTATTAAAGAAGTACACACACATAAAAGTTACAAGATTGGCTTTGACAGAATAAAAAAAATATGCGAGTGACAATTAAACATAATAATATGTTGAAAAAATTGTTTTTCATTGATTTCTTGTGAAAATGTTTAATAGTTTAGGGCTCCAACGCCATAATACCACGTGTTTTAATTGCCATGTAGCACGCAAAAGTTGCTCGTACGACAGACATTGGATATATTTTGATGCATTTCAGTCCGTATTTCAATTGGGATGGCTCCATACAGAACCCGGTGTTCGAATTTTGTCGTGTTGACAAGGCCATGGAACTAATGTAACAAACGACTTTCTGTAATCACCTAGCTTAATATTTTAACTTTGCTTAACAATAAATCTTTAAAATTTATTCATTTCATTTTTTAGTAAGGAACTCATAAATTGTGGATACATGATACCGGTTATTGATTCTTAAACTATAAAAGATAGTTCGACTATCGAAATTAGTAACGGACATCACACCTACAAACGACCACACCAAACAATAGATACTACCAGACTTTATGACGTCACGGCTACTAAATTGCCGGATTGAATTTGTGTTTTTTTTGCAGCTGTGTCATGACGAGCTCTCGTGAACCTATTTATACCGGCTTGCAATAATCCTATTGGTGGGTTTATGCGGTGAAAGTTATAAGCGCTAGCGGGAATTAAAGCGGTCATTTATTGTACGAGCCTACGAGTCAAAAGCTTTGACTTAGGGCTATATTTCACCGGGACACCATGGCGGCGCAACCAGTCGCCGCTACCAATAAAATGTATACAGCTCTATAGAGAGTTACTCACCTGGTGTCCGTTTGGTTGCGCAACCAATTTGGCGGCGCGACCAACTCGGACACGTGCACAGAATGTTACTGGTTGCGCCGCCACGCTGGTCGCGCCACCACTAATTACTATAGCGCTACATGGTGTCTCACTCACTCGGCCGCCAGTCCAGCCGCCAGTGACGTCCCCACCTCATACTGTCTTGTCTGTTTGATACTGTCTCTGTGTGGTGCAGTGGCAACTCTGGTGTCTGTATGGTGTCTAGTTTGGTAGCTTACGGCCACCACGGTGGCGCAACTGATCGCGCCGCCATGGTGTTCCGGTGAAATATAGCCCTTACACTTATTAAGCGCTTGAGTGTAAATTTTGCATGCACATACTATACGCATACGGTGTCGATGGATGGTTTGAGTGTCACTAGCTTTTTTTTAATATAACTATCTACGATAGACCAGCGTGGTAGAAGATGTGCTACGTTTATTTTCTAACCATTAGTGAATATTGGTGATCAAATGCAATCTGCATTGGATTGCATTGGATCAACGTTTCATCAACATTGTCACACGTTAAGAAAGCTCAAATTGGAATTCAAACCCGGACCTCTCGAATAAGACAACACTGGACTGTTACCATTATCACTACACTAGAATGCTCCAGATGTAACTCTGTTTCGAAAAGAGAAGCCCTTATTAATCTGGTTTTCTAAAATATCAATTCGATAAGCGATTTATACTTAGAACACACAGAAAAGCACCGAGCTAGCCATTTCAGAACCAGTTACAAAACATTATTAAATTCATAATATAGCACGAATAATTTTATTGCATTATCGAAAATTATGGCGAACGAATTAATTTTGTACAAACGTGTGTTTTGGCTGGCAGAACAGGAACAGAGAGTAATTTAGTTATTTTAAATAGTTAGCGTCATGCAAGTGCTTTTAATTTTTTTGTCAAATTATAAATTATTCAGAAATGTTTATTCGTCATACGAATTCTTCTTTCTTTAAATCTCGTCGGAGGCCCAATGGGCGGTTTGGAAACATCCGACACGGGTTGGCCACTAGCCCGTTTCTCCACCAATCCGCATTGGAGCAGCGTGGTGGAGTATGCTCCAGGTTGTGGAGAGAGAACCGTCCCCCATAGCGGGCAATTAAAGGGTTTGCATCTTAAAAACGAAATGCCAATTAGTTTATTTTTGCAACTTTTTTTTCTTTTTTTCTTTTCGTCTCGCTGTAAGGAAGGTCGGGGGTCAACGCTCGCTGGACGAGTCAATTGCAGGGATTACGCGCATTTGCATTAATTATGATTTTGAATTTATTACTTTAAAGTTTATCTGTTTATTCTTATAGATAAGAGCTAGGTATTTTATATTTTGCAATAATTAGTCTTTAGCGGTTTAGTTTATGAAAATTTATGATAAATATTTATGCATTTAAATCCCAGTGTGCCTATACTCTCGGAAATATAAATGAGACACATAATTACATGAAGGGTGCCAAAAACTCGGAACACGCGTTCTCTGTTCAGGCATCCTACATTTATTTATTTATTTATTTAATATTTCTGTACACAACACACAAATTAATTAAAAATTCATACAAGAGACATTGGTACACAGGTTCTGCTTATTTCAATTTGAAATTTCTTCCAGCAGCCCTGGGGTAGGAGAAATAATACTAAAGAAAGGCAAATCTAGGGTGTACAAGATTATTACATCCTATTATTACAGTAACTTATTACACTAACTACAGGTATCCTACATCCTATTACTCTTTAATTTAAGCCCAATGAAGAACATTCTACTTTACAATAGATTAAGAGGCTAGCAGCTACATCAACCCGAGCTACCTGAAATAAAATTGTGTCCGACGCGGAAAGTAAAAAGTGAAAATCCTTAAATGCCCTCCAATGTAATTCTAGTATTCTAGTCCAACTTCACGGCGGTCCATCCATCACCCAGCCAACTAACCATTCATTGTTTTAATTTCCACTAATCCTGGCTTCCTGGCGCTGAAGTAAGCACGTCTTTAAAATTCAGCCTTGCTCTAATCTTTTAGCGGTTCGCGCGAAGCGTCCGTCGCAAATATTTACGAACACCACAGCTGAGGTCAATTTCCCACCAACACGACTCAAGAACGACGTAAAACGCCATTTAAACACAAAGGAATTTCAACCGTAAGCATTTGTTTTAAGGTCGGGTATCGACCGGGTCGATACGTGTCGTTAATTCGTGCCTTCAACCCCGTCAACGTCTAAAAATGTGATTTATGTCGACGGGTTAGAGTACATTCCAGAACATGGTGCCTGGATTCCGATTTACTAACAAAACGACGCATCTAACACTAACAAGCTAGAGCAATCTCAACTCTATGTCAGTAAGTTTGAAGTTGTTTTTGGATCGATTGGTTTATCTTCAAGTGCAGTGCACTTTGCCTGTGGTTCGGTGATGCACCTCGGAGCATGTAAACTGATTTATGGTTATAATAAATATATGGGTGTTTAATGTTCTACATTATCTATATGTAGATGTCTGTCTGTGTAGCTCGTGAACCAGATTGAGCGATAGCGCTAGATTGGCCGGTAGATAAATGGGGAGGATTTATTTAGCGCTGCGATATTAGGAGATGATGTAGTGATCTTAGTCGTTTATTTGGAGGATACCGTTTTGTATCTTAACTAGCTTCTGTACGATTTGCGTGGACTTTAGAATTTGGTCCGCAGATCAAATAAAAGTGTAGACATCTTTATCCAAGCTGTACACAAGATCGGTACAAAATTTCATAGAAATACTTTCAGGTGTTATTAATACTAGCAGATAAATGTAACATATCCCCTTGAATACCACGCATATTTATTTATGCTTTTTCTTCAAGCGTCCTTCCGATAATAAAATGTTTTATTGATAAGTCGCGCGGAAATATTTTACGATCCAAAACCCATGCCAAATGATATTATTGTCAGTTTCACAAAAATATGATGGATAAAGCGCTGATGAGTTCGTGGCCCTGGGTACTATATGGCAATATACTGAGTGTATTCTTCAAGTGTGCGTGGAAGGGGAATTTCGAAACGTCACGAGTGGTGAGCACAACTTTCATTGGTCGATTTGACATTAACTGCGCTGCGGTGCACACGATTGGTTCGACAGTCGTCAGTTCGTCAGTGTGCGTCGTCTATTGGTCCAGCACGTTTTTCCAGCTGCTGTACTTTGGCTGAGAGTGTACAATATCCCTACCACTGATAATCTGTGCTCACGACTCATGACGGTTGCTATATCTCCGACGACCATACCTCCCCAGCCGAACCGTAAGACATGAAGAACGTGATGCTTTACGACCGATTAACCACCTAAAAAAATTATATTATCAGTGTGTTGCAATGCAAACCAATCACCAAATCTACGAAACCAATCCGATCACCCAACTATAAAATAATAAACCACCAATTAAACTCGAAAAAGAGCGGTAGTCGTAAAATAACCGTAAACCCGACGAAAGTCAGAGCGTCCTCTAATAACGATTACAGTTTTCCCGAAATGTTATCTGTTGCGCAGTATCGCGTTCCCAGAACTATATTTCAGAGGGAAAAAAATTGTCAGCGCATTTATCTCTTCCAGTAAACCTGCACGTCTATACAATTGAGTGGACAACACACTGAGCGGTTTGGTAACAAAATTAAATGAATAAATGTAACGAAATGATATTATAGGATATTATAGAACAGTCATCACAAAGGAATAAGGAGAGATGGAACGAATCAAGACGAATCGAAAGGAATCAGAACGAACTAAACAAACAGAAACGAAACGAAACAGAATGAAAATTAAAAAAAAATTAAGCAACAGAACGACATTTAAAATAATAATCAAATTATGGGCTAATCTTTTTTTTTTGCGCCGGTAGCTACCAGCAGACGAAGAAACGCGCTCGACCAATAGACGACGCACCCTGACGAACTGACGACTGACGAACCAATCGCGTGAACCGCAGCGCAGTCAATGCCAAACCGACCAATAAGGATTGTGTTCACGACTTACGAGTATGCCGACTACTATACATTTTGTAAAAATATGGCGGACTGCCTTGCTGAATTGTTTTTTTAATTTTCTTTATCTTTCTTTTCTATTTCTGATTTCTATCAAAGAAATATCGGTTTTTCCCCTTACGTGTTACCCGCCTTAAGCTTAGCGTTTGTCGCCGAGCGGAAATTCGTCATTAGAGCGCAGATTGTTTGATATTTGGTCGCGCGCCAAGTTCACGGCTCCCCGTGCGCGATATAGTAAATAATGAACTATGATCCGTCTTTACGATGTCGGAAGACGAATTACATGGACGGACGGAGCTGAATTACATTTTATTTATACTAGCTGCTGACTTTTGTGCCTTTCAAGAGCCATTTCAGTCCGTCATAGAATAGGTAATAGTGTCAGTAAAAAATATTTATTACTAAATTTCAATACTTACATACTATTGTCATAGCAATTACCATCTGTTTGGGTTGTTGTTTTAACACGTTAATGACCCACTACAGGGTCGGGTCTCCTCTCACAATGAGAGGGATGTAGGCCTTAGTCCACCACGCTGGCCTACTGCGGGTTGGTGGACTTCACATGCCGTTGAGAACATTTTTTTTTGTGAACTCTCAGGCATGCAGGTTTCCTCACGATGTTTTCCTTCACCGTAACAGCAGGTGATATTTAATTTTATAAATCGCACATAACTTTTTTACAAAGTCATTGGTGCGTGCCACTGGGATTCGAACCCGGACCCCTCGATTCGAGGTCGAATTCTAAGCCACTGGGCTATCACCGCTGTTTGGGTACACAATGAAAATCCTAACCACCTCTTAACCTACTCTAGTGATCTATAGATCTTGTCAACGCCATCTTTTGGCGAACTAGGGTAACTTCATCCTTGACCGAGTGTCGGGGGCGTTGACCCGCGTTATGAAATCGTACGCATCTACGATCTGGTTCTGGGAACTATCACCGAGTACTCTGGATAGTGTCTTATATTTTAGGTACTATATAATCTATACATATACCTACTATAAGGGGTGCCTGAAATAATAAAATGAAATCATACAACTTATGAATATGAAACAACGAAATTATAAAATATAGCGCTGATGTGAAGAGGCCGAATTATAAGCCACTGGGCTTAAGCTCTTAAGCTCTTAATCGAAGGGTCCGGGTTCGAATCCCAGTGGCACGCACCAATGACTTTGCAAAAATAGTTATGCGTGCTGTATAAAATTAAATATCACCTGTTACGGTGAAGGAAAACATCGTGAGGAAATTTGCATAGTAAAAATGTTCTCAAAGGCATGTGAAGTCCACCAACCCGTAGAACCCGGACTAAGGACTCTCATTTGTAGAGGAGAACCGACCCTGTAGTGAGTCATTAATGGGTTACTACAGACGTACAACTTGTGAATCTTTTCTACGACATGTGTTGACGTCCAATATACCGCAGTGTCTGAAGTCAAAAGTTTTAAGCAATGTGACCGATAATACTGATAACCGGTGGGGGAGAAAGGTCCTCGAATGACGACCACATCTCGCCAAGAGGAGTACTGGCCGCCCCCCGACGAGGTACACTGATGACCTGAAGAAGACTGGAGGAAACCGTTCAATTCAACGCGCCCAGGATCGGGTGGAGTAGCTTCGATAGGGGAGGCCCTGATCCAGCAGTGGACAAAGGGCCGAAAAGAAGAACAAGAAAAAAAGGGAATCTGAAACAATACATTAAATTATACGACTTATGAATATTTTCTATATTACGTCCATTAGGTACAATAGTGACAATTCCTATTTCTACATAATTACCATGGCTGTAACAGTAGCAAATTTTCTTTGAACCAAGTCTCCGCAAACAAAGTCACGGACTGAAGCTAGTATAGGTATGAGAAGGTAGTAGGTACTAAACTACCTTCTTGACATAAGTAGTCAGACGGACGATTCATATAACGGGATGAACAGTTAAAGTAACCATTATGGCAATTATTTATACATTTCTACCAGTAAACCCTCTGCAGATTGGTACGACGGTGCATTAGTACCTAATCATTTTAATTTACAATTTTCTATCCTCCATTTTCAGTCTTAAAACGTATAATCTATCCATTTTTTCTGAGAAGTAACCTACTTCTCGATTCGCGCATTGTCCCGCTGCTTGAGTAGATCGCAAGCGATGGAAAAAGTTAAGCAACTCGGGCGCGGTCAGTACCTGGATGGGTGACCGCTAGTGGCGAATTGAATGCGCGCTTCCGTGCTTCGGAGAAAATCTATAACTTAGAACCCTACTAATGCGAAAGTTTGTAAGGTTGGATGGATGTTTCTTAGTCTTCACACAAAAAAGGCTGAACAGGTTTGTATGAAATTTGGTATGCACATAGTTTATAACCTGGAGTACGGTAGGTAGCCTGGAGTATACGGTAGTAATATATAGGATAGTTTTTATTACTCTCTGCCAAAGCTCTACGCGGGCGAAGCCGCGGGCACAGTCTAGGTTTTCTTTATTTCACTTAGATCTAGCTATACGACGGGTTAAGAGGCTGGCGGGAAAGTACCTCCCCGGACGAGCTACTATCTTTACAACAAAAAAAAAGTTTCATGAATTCGCATGAATTTTCAAAACATTTGAATTTCGAGCAATACGCTCTGACATATTGAGAGGAAATACGTCAGCTATCAAATCATTACAGACAAAAAGTATCGCAACATAACTCATCGATATCCGTGAACGGTCGTTAGGTACTGTGCCGATAACAGGGTATGAAAGATGTGGGATCGATGCGTTCTCACATTATCGCGAGCGTAGGCGACAGTCTAGGTCGCTGACCTCAACCTGAATCTTGCAAATTATTGCGATGACTTGCTGTAGTGTTTGCGAGTCAATATTAAATAAAATAGGTATAGGTAGGGTTTAGTTTAACATTTACTTTTTCGAAGTCGGTAAAAATACAATGCAACAAACAGCTATTGGATTTAGTTTGAAGATAGATTCCTTTGTATATCATTTTTCTTTTCTTTCATATTTGTCATTTTTTAAATATTTTTATTAAGTTAATAAATAATCAAATAAATAAAATACAATATGACATAATATTTAAATTATTTCGCTGAAATAAGCTTTTTATTGATGTAAACGCACTATCAAACCTTAGAATAGATAACCTAAACTCATATAAAAATTTTTTATTCATATTTTTTATACATTATTATTGTTATTATCTCAAACGGCACTCAGCTCACAACTAAATTACGATATTATTATTTTCTGTCTCCTAAATAAATGTCAATGATGATAAACGTATCTTTTTTTGTCTTAATCAACGTTAAAAACAAAACAACGTTAGTTGTTCACTTTAAACAATTATCTTTTCAAGAGTTAAGTAGAGCCTGTACTTAATTTCGAAAATCGTCAAACGATATCCAAACTAATCTGTTATTAAGGTTTCACCTTGGATTTGCTTCGAGCATTCTAAAGTCTACCTACTACCTGCAAGCAGGGCTTTTGTTAAAGGTACAAATTAATCGTTGGAGTTGTAAACAATATAGTACGAGTAGAGTGTAGAGTATAACTAGCAACATGTTTGTAACCCATTGATGACCCACAGAGTCAGGCCTCCTCTCACAATGAGAAGGATGTAGGCCTTAGTCCACCACGCTGGATTTCAACGTGTACCGAAATTGAGTTTAGAATGTGTGATCAATGTGATCTGTGAAATGGAAATGGAAAATAAATAATAGTTGACTATGACAAGTAAATTCGTTTCACATGATATTTAAAGAAGCCGCTTCCACACTTATGCATCTTTGCACCCGAATCCAACCTAATGATACATGCGGTTAGAAAATTACTTATAATAAAAATAATAACATAGTCATGAATCATATCGCTTATAACTCAACAATATCAACTTAAAATATGGGACGGACTCAACGTGATTGCTTCGAAATTATTCTTGCGCAACTACGAGTAAATAAGGACAGTTCTGGACAAAAATCGTAATGAAAGTAAAAAAGTAATATTGGAACTTTACTCATATTATATAACTGTGAGTTTGTTTGCGAACGCAGTAACGCGGAGGGCACGTTAAGCCGTTGGTCCCGGTTGTTATCGATAACAGTCGTTAAACCTTGTCGGTCCCTATGGGCGCTTTGAAAACGTCCGACTCCATTTGGTCGCTAACCCGTTTGTTCACCAATTCGAATTGGAGCAGGTGGTGAAGCGAGGTGAAGTCTTGTTGTCGAGAGGGACCCGTGTCCCAACAGTGGGCTATTAAAGGGTTGCAGCCATTATGACGTGGCTGCGACAAGACGTGCTGTCATTAATAAGGAAAGCTATAGGTACCGTTTTCGCAAAATTATTGTATCGCGAAAAAAATTTGTAAAAATTGTAATGTGTTTGTTCTTCTTTCACTTTTAATAGTTCTGTCGAGTAGGGAACTGTGTTAAACTGTTCTTGAGTATAATCGCCAAAAAATTGCACAGAAAATTTCCAATTTCATAACAAGAGGTTCCTGTCATCTGTCTTCGGTAACTCATGAGTATCTCAGCAACTCATCAGCAAGTTTCAGTATTAAGTTCAGTTATGAGATATCGAGTGCTCATGATGAGTACGTGAGCCGCGAGCGACGCCTCTCATAATGTGATTAGTTTCTGATCGCGTCATGTAAGTGTGTTCTCCTAATATTTGAAGTATTTTGTGATGGAGATATTTAATATAGCTGTCTATCTCTATAATTATAAGAAATGAGTTTCAATATTTTGAATTACATGAAAACATATAGCGGTGATAGGCCAGTGGCTTAGAATTCGACCTCGAATCGTGGGGTCCGGGTTCGAATTCCAGTGGCACGCACCAATGACTTTGTAAAAAAGTTATGTGCGCTTTATAAAATTAAATATCACCTGCTGTTACGGTGAAGGAAAACATCGTGAGGAAACCTGCATGCCTGAGAGTTCACAAAAAAAATGTTCTCAAAGGTATGTGAAGTCCACCAACGTGCACCAGCGTGGTGGACTAAGGCCTACATCCCTCTCATTGCAAGAAGGAGACCCGACCCTGTAGTGGGTCATTAATGGGTACTGACAATAATAATAATAATAACGCTTCACACTCATAGCCCCACACTAGGATTCCCTGTGTCGTGGTTGCCATGGACACACACAAGACAAGAACACACACACCCAGACCAGAAACAGGAATTTGAACTCATCATTCAAATCCCTGCTCTGCTGGGAATCGAACCCAGGACCCTTCGCGCGGCGCACTGGCGTGTTAACCACTGCGCCATTCAGGTCGTCAATTTCTAGTAAAATTTCGATTTTCTCTTCTGAAACGCAAGCACTGTGCCCTGTGATTGAAAGCTATCTATCGTCTAACTATCGTCACTGACGTTTACCGTACTGGCTTGCTTTATGGCGGAATATAAAGACGGCGGTAACCACCTATCGAAAACTAGCGTATCTATAGGTAGTTAATACGATTTATCTACAAAAAGTGAATAAAAAGCAAAAGTAAGAAATTTAAATTCGTAGCGACTGTACGTTCGGTACAATCCACAATCCGAGTGAGGGAATATTCAAATGAAGTATAATGACGGCCATAAGCTCGTCGCTGATTGATTCGAGAATTGTACGACTGTGAGTGAAATTGGCTCAATTGAGTGAGTACTAGTCTTATTTAATTTTATAAATACGTATTGATACGTCTTATTTATATTTACCCACCGCTACCCTATTGTTAGTAACCGATTAATGACCCAATACAGGGTCGGGTCTCCTCTCACAAAGAGAAGGATGTAGGCCTTAGTCCACCACGCTGGCCTACTGCGGGTTGGTGGACTCTCATACCTTTGAGAACATTTTTTTGTGAACTCTCAGGCATGCAGGTTTCCTCACGATGTTTTCCTTCACCGTAACAGCAGGTGATATTTAATTTCATAAATCGCACATAACTTTTTTACAAAGTCATTGGTGCGTGCCACTGGGATTCGAACCCGGACCCCTCGGTCGAATTCTAATAGTCCAGTCATTTTGAACATTCAAAATCGAAAATTTAATAATAATTCCAAAAGTTTTCAAACTTCGGTCAAGTGAATGGTACATTGGGACGACAATAAATCTCATTTTGCAACCTTGTCCGCAGTCCGGAACATTGCTAAAATTGCAATTAAATTAATTTTTGCTATATGGTCGTGAAAAAAATTCCAAAAGTTCTGCAAACTTGGAGTGGTGTTAAATATATTATTTTACATCACGTGTCAAATTTGCACCCAATTTAATTGTACGGAACATTTTTTTTTATTAAAAATTAATGTTTTTCTTTATTAAACTGAAGGAAAACGTTCCAAAAGTTCTGCAAATTTGACAGATATATCGGAAAAGTATACCGAACGATTGTATAAATTTGCAACCTTTTACGTTGACCGGAACATATTTATTTATAATTCTTTTTAATTCGTGGTCATTTTTTCGAGTAAGGTGGTCTCGGAATAATTACAAAAGTTTTGAAACTTGGTTGCAAACTTCGAAAACATCTATTCTGATGCATTTGCAAATTTGCAACCTCATACGCGATCCGGAACTTTATGCAATTTGCAAAAATGTATTTTTTTTATTTTATCACCTTATTACATTTTTGCAAATTGCATAAAGTTCCGGATCGCGTATTAAAAAGAATTATAAATAAATATGTTCCGGTCAACGTAAAAGGTTGCAAATTTATACAATCGTTCGGTATATTTTTCCGATATATCTGTCAAATTTGCAGAACTTTTGGAACGTTTTCCTTCAGTTTAATAAAGAAAAACATTAATTTTTAATAAAAAAAAATGTTCCGTACACTTAAATTGGTTGCAAATTTGACACGTGATGTAAAATAATATATTTAACACCACTCCAAGTTTGCAGAACTTTTGGAATTTTTTTCACGACCATATAGCAAAAATTAATTTAATTGCAATTTTAACAATGTTCCGGACCGCAGAACAGGTTGCAAAATTTTATACTTTGTTTTAATACCATTCCCGACCTTACATCAAAATTTGAAAACTTTTGGAATTATTGTGAATTAAATGTTCAAACTGACTGGACTATAAGCTACTGGGCTTAATATACGCTCATAATATACGCTATTAGTTACGAAAAAGTCTCAATGATAATAATATCTTACCCATACAAATATTAAGTTGCATTACGTATCTCTAATTCGAGTTGCCTCGTATCGGATGCTGTTGAATCGACGCACGAAATACGGAAAGAGTAAATATTTGCCAAGAAACAATATTATTTTCCTTCGGCTTCCACTGAGTCCGTGCAATTTGTAGTCGATATGGGTCTGTTTGCCAAAGATTATGTTGGTACAGAACTCTACTCGTGAGCGGTGATAGCCCCGTGACTTAGAATTCGACCTCGAATCGAGGGGTCCGGATTCGAATACCAGTGGCTTTGTAAAAAAGTTATGTGCGCTTTATAAAATTAAATATCACCTGCTGTTACGGCGAAGGAAAACATCGTGAGGAAACCTGAGAGTTCAGAAAAAAATGTTCTCAAAGGTATGAGAGTCCACTAACCCGCAGTAGGCCAGCGTGGTGGACTAAGGCCTATATATCTCTCATTGTGAGCGGAGACCCGACCCTGTAGTGGGTCATTAATGGGTTACTGACAGTACTTTACTTCTGTATCTTCTGTGTTTTTATAAAGTTATAACTTCTAATAGGAAGGTAAACCGCTTCGTAACGTAATGCGTTACGTTAATTCATAATTAATAAGTGTAATTTGTTATAGAAAAAAGGTAAATATTATAATTATTGTGATTTCGGATTCGACATTGCGATTATTAGCATTAAATGTCGTTTCTTTTCTTACCGAGAAACTCAATTGTGTTTTAATTGAACTGTCGTCCAAATCACTAAGAAAGCACATCTTATAGATTTCACTTCTGCCGACACTCCCGGAGAGCAACCCGTTATTTAATCTCCACTATCCTCAATGTTTTCAATATCCTCATGAAATCCTAACATTACATGAAATTCTAAATTATTCCTTCCTTGCCTTTAACCTCCTTCTATTCCTGTGTGATATTGTCATCAACTATCTTTACGTTTGTTTGTATGTATTTATTTATTTATTTGTTTATGTATTTTATGTATTATGAAATGGTTGTAATGTTTTTGTATTATATTTATGTACCGATGCTCTATATCATATTCTGCACACCCTACCTTTTTCTCACTTTTCTCTCTACTCTTCAACTCCTAACCACTTGGTTGTCTGGAAGAGATCGCTCTTAGTTTAGATAGAGCGTCCTATGTTTGTTTTTACTGATTATCTTTTATGTTTGATTCTATCTTTTATGTTCTATGTTGTATGTTTCTTACTGTGTGTGTGCAATAAAGAGTTATACTACTACTACTATCCTCATCGTAATATAATTTATCTCCTCTGTACAGCTTATCTTTGCCGCTAGGTCCCTGAGTCCGGTCACGCAGCCGCCCAGCGACCGCCGCAAGCTCGGTTGGAGCGGTGCATAAAAACGGAGCTTTGCTTTCCACTTTGAAATTCAAATGCGCGCATCGATACAGCCGCTAGCCGAGGCGGTTTAGAGTTTTTGATGTATGTGCTGATTAACTGGACGCTCGGTTCTGAAAACTAGATCTTTTATATTATTATTATAGCCGCATTTTTTATATTAATATTATAGCCGCAATTTTTTATTGTATATGAGTAGCAAACGGGAATGCAGTTACCTGAATGTTAAGTGCTCTTACTACAACCTCAAAGAGACAGGAATTACCATCTGAGGTTGTTTGTGGGTGCTTTATTACTCATGAGGACTACGATGTTCGCCACAAATAAAGTATCCCCGGCAACCATGCCTTCCCAGCTGAAACATGTCACACGTCATTTCATGAACTTAGCACGACAAGGAACCTGAATGTCTATTCTGTTAGGCACACAATAAATTGTCACGATATTTGACTTTTAAGCCTTTTTTGAGTTTTTATCACGGGTAAGACACGACATTGCCGCGATACGAGTGTGAATTGTCAATGGTCATACAGAATCAGTGCCCTGGCCTTATCAAGGCTACGTCAATTAGATTCGGTCTCACATACTAAGAACTGTGAAAACGTATGGACATGCCCGTTATTATTTTCTACTTAACCTTTCTTGTGTTTACCTTGGCTGGCTCTGAGAAACACATTACTGGTGATGGCAGCAAAACAATAATAATTTTATTATTTATTCATTCTCCACGAAATTTCTTGAATTGTGAGTATTGTTTGGTTTAAATATTGTAGGGGAAAGTGGTTTATGATTGGGCACTACAAATTAAATTAAGGTGTGAGTTATTATCATTAATAAATAAATGACGCTTCGCACTCGTAGCCCCACACTAGGATTCCCTGTGTCGTGGGTGCCGTGGACACACACAAGACAAGAACACAACACACCCAGACCAGAAACAGCAATTCAAATTCATCATTCAAATCTCTGCTCTGCTGGGAATCGAACCCAGGACCAGGAACCCTATCGTCGGAGTACTTATTCGTACAGTAAACTTTAGTCATTAGTCTGTCATAATAATATGTCAGTCTGACATATTATGACAGACATAGTAGCGGTGATAGTCCAGTGGCTTAGAATTCGACCTCGAATCGAGGGGTCCGGGTTCGAATCCCAGTGGCACGCACCAATGACTTTGTAAAAAAGTTATGTGCGCTTTATAAAATTAAATATCACCTGCTGTTACGGTGAAGGAAACCATCGTGAGGAAACCTGCATGCCTGAGAGTTCACAAAAAAAATGTTCTCAAAGGTATGTAAAGTTCACCAACCCGCAGTAGGCCAGCGTGGCGGACTAAGGCCTACATCCCTCTCATTACGAGAAGGAGACCCGACCCTGTAGTGGGTCATGAATGGGTTACTGGCATGTCAGTCTGTCTTCCCATACCTTCTAATTCGATTCGATTTACGATTCATATATAAATCTGCATAAGTACATGCTCGAAGCACTTATAAAATTAACCCTATTTTGATAGCTTGCTGATAGATAAACCCATTTTGATCGCCTGAAATCTATGTAATCTGACTTTAAAGCTTGTTTTCCGTATCGTCTTTTTCAGCGGCGGGGAAAGCGGTGTATATTCGCCCACTTTATAATTCTCTTACTAGATCTCCCAAAACTATTTTCGTGCGAGGTCAAAGTCAAAATTGGAGCGAGCAATGACCATTAATCAAGCAGTGTATGTCGACGTGACGTACTCGGGCCATTGTCAATGTCACCGCAAATTGGGTTACAGCGAAAGCAGGAGACACGAAAAATGAGATTATGTTGTGTATTTTTGTAATTATCACCGTTTTTGAAATCTGCTCGGTTCGAGGACAGTGTTTGAGAAATTATTTCCTTTTTTATTTGTGTTTTTGTACTGTCCTGGCGCGGTTAGTGTTACCCTTAATGAGGTCAGAATTGTCCAGAGATTTGCGAGTTTTACGTAAAAAGAAGTAGCTTTTCACGTTTACACTCATAGCCGTTCAGGATTCCCTCTGCCGTGAGTGCCATGGACACATACATGACAACAACACACACCCAAATGAAAGACGGACATTTGAACTCATCTATCAAATCTCTGCTCCGCTGGGAACTAAACCTCGGGTCCTTAGTGCAGGGCGCTGGCGTCTTAACCACTGCGCCACACTGAGCCGTTTGCTACTCAATTACAATATAAAAAATCGTAGTAAATGGGACGCAAATGTATACTTCGGGAATGAGATATAATAGCTCTTCTACTTATCGAAATAAAAAAAATTAAATAATAATTATGAAAGTAAATATAAAAGTAAATAAATATTCTAGAGCCCATCGAATGGAGGCGTATGACATCACGTCCCTCAGAGATTGAACTGTAAATTTCTGGACAAATATTTGTGTATCGTCTAGACATATAATGTCGTCTTCGTACTGTGTTTACTCCATTATCATTTAAGCTCCCAATATATTTGTAGATGTAGGTATAGAGATAGAAGCAAAAGCCCCGCTGCTTGAGTAGATCGCAAGCGATGGAAAAAGTTAAGCAACGTCGGGCGCGCTCAGTACCTGGATGGGTGGGTGCTTTTCAAATGTCAAAAACGCTATACGCCATGCAATCTATCGGCGTGACGTTATTAGCAGTGTAAATAAAGTATGTATTGTATAAAAAAAATATGTATTGTTTACACTGCGAGTGACGTCACAAGCATGGCGGCAGCGCCGAGACGGCCGAGACCGTGTTTTCGCGGGGATTTTTGAAATTTAAATTGAAAAGTCTTTTACAAATAATATTTGTTTGCAAAATTTTTTTTTCCAATTTTTTATGGGTTTTTATGACTTACGAATTCATTTAAAAAGCTTTTTGACATAGGCCGTAATGCTCTATTATAGTCGTTTCACAAATCGCCGCCGCATTGCTAACCCATTTACACAGGTGACTAAAATCGCCTGCGACTCGGTCATTTCCTTCGACAATGTTGAGCTGAATAGGTGTTCGTGCGTACCCTCATGCGTCGGGCGATCGCCTACATGGACTGGTCGTTTACACGGTTGATTTCAGTTGCGGTGCGCGGAGGGTCCTGGGTTCGATTCCCAGCAGAGCAGGGATTTGAATGATGAATTTGAATATCTGTTTCTGGTCTGGGTATATTGTGTTCTTGTCTTGTGCGTGTCCATGGCACCCACGACACAGGGAATCCTAGTGTGGGGCTGAATGTGAAGCGTTATTTATTCCCCTAAAAATACCTAATGTTACCATTGCATGCCAATATTACGTTGAATATATTATTATTATATTGTTCCAATATTAGGCCGAATATTATGTTGATCTTCATGTCTTGTAACAACATAACTATTCACCATATTTAATTTTGACGCAATAAGTGATTATGAATCCGCCTCGCAAAATACAGCATAAAAGTTTTACAGCAAAAGCAAAACAGGATATTAAAAATTCCCGTTGTCTTTTTAATCACAATTAAATATTACAATGATATATTTACGAGACCGAAATAAAACCAAACCGCTTCTTCCAGTTTGTAAGGTAATGAGTATTTACGAGTCCCTTGGGATTTTAGGGGAAAATAGCATTTTGTAAAGAATATTTAACAAGTGTACTTGCATTTCGTACGATCTTTTTTGATTTTGAATTTATTTTGATTCGGAATCTGGTATAATCCGAATTAGTAAAATAACAATTATGATACAGCACTAGTGAACAAAGTTTCAAGTTTATTATAAAATTTCCTTCCATCTTCCATCCTTTCATGGAACAATCCTAAAACATCTATTATGATAAACAGCCTCATAGTCGCTTAGAATATGTTTATTGAACAGTCAAAAAATAGTCTGTAATTACATGTAATAGCAGCGGTGATAGCCCAGTGATGACTAATGACTTTGTAATAAAAGTTATGTGCACTTTATGAAATTAAATATCACCTACTGTTACGGTGAAGGAAAACATCGTGAGGAAACCTGCATGCCTGAGAGTTCACAAAAATTTTTTTCTCAAAGGCATGTGAAGTCCACCAACCCGCAGTAGGCCAGCGTGGTGGACTAAGGCCTACATCCCTCTCATTACGAGAAGGAGACCCGACTGTAGTGGGTCATTAATGGGTACTGACATGACACACATGTTTTAAATAAAAGGATTTTCTTGATTAAATTTTTTAGTCAACTGGACTAGATAATTATTGTATTCGCACGAATAAAGTTCATTTCTTAAATATATTGGAAATGGGTCTGAGTTTTCAGACGTTTCTAGAATCACTCTTTTTGGGAATTACATTTTGAAATCAATTGGGAATGGGAAGCATTCCTATTGTGACGGAATGTATCATGTCGTTGTCATGATAGCGCATTAAAAGGAACGTTTAATCAATCGCTGTTATTATTTATTCAGCACTAAATTTGCTAAGGCGAAACCTATACCAAGACCTGCATTCAATTTTAAACTTCACGTCACAAGCCATAGAGTCGATTTTCGCTTGTCATAATGATCGATGGTATCAGTGCAGTTAAAAATGCTTTAATGCTTTGGACATAAGGTTCAATTTGCGTTGTTGATGGGGTCTGTCGGTTGAAAGATGGAATTTTACAGGTAATTGCAATGAAGACACCGCATATGTCCACTTTCCCGTGGTTGACTGCAGTCTTGTACGGTTTGACCAGCTGTCGTATTGTTAAAGAGAAGCGAATTATGAGCTCAAAGCTATAGGAATAAATTCTCAGGGGACTAATTTATCGTGAAAGTTTGAGTTATTTTATAGCCTAATTCGGAAAGAAAGTAGTATACATCAAATCGTAAAATGAAGTATGTGACGATTTCATCCCTCAAACACTTCAATCTACGGAAAATAAGGGAAACATTCTATAAACTGCTATAGAGTGCTGATTTTAATGCAAGATCCTCGTAGGCATATACAAGTATTAGAGATTTAAAAGTCAAACCATATGAGAATCTAATTGCGAGTATTTTATACCTAAATACATTGTTTTTTTTATTGCAATCTATCAGCTGACTGCATTAAGTGTCCTACAAAAATCTTATAATTTTGAAACAAATTCGTAGGTGGTAAAAATCATTTAAAATACCATTGAAAATTTAAATTTCAACAACTGTTTTTTTCATTACACAATCTTCTGTTCATTTAAAAATAGGTACCTATAGCTTATGTGTTTTTTTATGTTACAGAAATGACCGCAAGCTATTATTTCGTTGCATCTTTCATCTTCGACGATGAGTATTAATACCAACCCGGCATTTATAAAGCGTTCAACGTAGACACAAATTTAGGTCTAAATTTTTAAGTGCGCCTACGTTGCTAGAAGCTTTTGGCGCTATGGAAAGTAATGTTAACTTTCAAAGGTTTTCCTTTATAGCTGGTGTGTAAATGGAAGCAGATCTGTAGTGGGCTTTGGGTTTGGAGTTAAATAGGCTTCGCTTTGATGTTCTTCAGCTGGGGCGTAATGGGATGTTTGTGAGGAAATGTGTCAATTTGAATACGGCTTATCTAGTGCACGGGGTGGTTTTAACATGGGAAGTTAAGTGCGTTTCTGACAAGTTGCGGGCTGTTGGTTTTGAGGGGATTTATATGAGTAGGTAGTATCCAATGTCGGCTGAAGAGAGAGGGCGATAGAGAGAGAGGTATGTGAAAAGTAGGATTTGTAGGAAATACATTAACACTACAGCGCACGCGCCCCTTTTTATTACAAGTTTGCTCGCGGGCTCTACTAACTCTACTAGAAAAAGTTAAG
Organism: Erynnis tages; assembly: GCA_905147235.1. Taxonomy (NCBI): domain Eukaryota; kingdom Metazoa; phylum Arthropoda; class Insecta; order Lepidoptera; family Hesperiidae; genus Erynnis; species Erynnis tages. The sequence continues at coordinate 988,009 of LR990089.1, forward strand.
TGTATTCTTTTCCGACTAAAAAGGTATTGATATAGTATGACCCAATCACCTCCACCAATTGGAGCAGCATGGTGGAGTATATAATTATCATCGTCTAGTTTCAACATTCAATTTAAATTTATGGTAATCTTAAAATCAAGTATCAGTCTAACACAAGTTCATATTATTATCTTCTTTTGCATCTTATTTGCACCTCATTTAAGGAAGATTTCCCAAAACATCCACCTCAGATAAATCTCCAATAAGATTTCATTTCTGGCGAGCTCCAACACCTATTCCCATTCACGGCGCGGCGAAATATTTAAAGGCATCCAATAGAAGAGACCGTCCCCGCATCAATAAATCCAAATTGCTTGCGCGATCTTCCGTCCGATTTAACGTACCGATTTAACCGGAACTAGGTGTACAGGGGATTTTATTTTGATACGTACCGTTTTGAAGACTTTTGCTTGTATTGTGAGCACATTTTTTTGTGTGGGTCTACATTTTTTTGTGCCTATTGTTCCTCAATTTTGTATTGTTGCTTTGTGGTCTTATCGTTGACTTTTTCATTTCTCATGTATTCTAGGGTGATGTCTGTGACGTGCTGCATGGGTTGGTCACTAGCCTGTCACTAGCCTGTTTCTCCACTAATCCGCATTGGAGCAGCATGGTGGGGTATGCTCCAGGCCTCACTATGTTGTGGGGAGACACAACGGAGGCCTGTGCACAAAAAAATTTACCACAAACCACCATTAAAAACCATACAAAGTCTTGACTACCATTTATGTGAAGTCTCTATCATAGTAGGTGGCTTGGAGCATAGTCTACCACGCTCTTCTGTAGTTTAGTTAGCCTTTAGGTGTCTTTTCTCAAAGGTAGTAAAGTAATTTCTATATACTAGTTATTTAAGACATAATTATTGTATGCATAGGGTAGACTGTTCTTAACTTATTATAATTTTTGTAACATCTTACTCGTGTAACAGTCAACAATAAACGCATTCTTTTCTTTTCTTTTCGGCAAGACAATTGCAGATTTAAATTAGAACCTTAAGTTTTTTTAGTCCATATTCCCGACGACAGAAACTTGAAACCATACATCAATCTGTCACTAAAAAAATCTTTGTTGACTACAAACACCATGTACCAAATCGGTTTCCCCATCTCCAGAATTATGTACACCATTGAGAGTTATGGTGGGACCGGGTTGGCAGGCTGCGTAAAAGCCGCGCTATTCCCATGCCAAAGTTTCATTGCCAAAAGCGTCATTTTTCCGTATTCTCTTTAGGATATCATGCTATTGTGAGCGATGAACTAGGAAAAAAGTGATAGGTGAAGATCGCAAGACAGGTAAAGTAATACTAGTTAGGTGACGGTTCTCAAAAGCATGTCAAGGCCACCTGATGCGGATTGCATTAGGCTGTATATTATCTAAATTGACACTGAAAAACTATTGTAGAACGGTAATTGAACGAGGATACAAGTGTTAAATGTTATCAATTTATCGGTAATTCTATAAACGATATTCTGAAAATATTATACTATAAACGATATTCGTGGTGGTAATACTAGTTAATTGGAGTGACCAAAGTCAATGTCCTATTTCTGGAACTTTCCTAAAGTTAGTGCCTTCAAGGAAGGAAGGAAGTGCCTTCAAATGAATTTAGAAGTCCACTACGGAAACGTTTTTGGGTTAGGCTACATTGATTTTTACTAACCTTAATAAGTTTACCATGGACAGAGGGCAGCTTTTTCACCCTTCCTTCCTTCCTTTCAGCCCTCGGCAGTCCACTGCTGGACATGGCCTCCCCTAATCGACGCCACTCCGCCCGCTCCTGGGCCCTCTGAATCCAACGGTTTCCCGCTGTCTTCTTCAGGTCATCAGTCCACCTGGTAGGAGGGCGACCTATTTTCACCCATTTTCAATTATTAAATATTAATTGAAAATGGGGATTTTCGTAGCAGTTATTGTTTAAGCGATATTTTATCTTTCAACAGTCAGACAAGGGCTGCAGAAATACGTGTCGTATTACGCTCGGTGTTCAGTAGCAATTGCCTTAAACGTGTTAAATAAAATTCAATAAATTCCCTCCTTCTGCCACCGAAAACTGCCAATTTTTAGTCAGTCGTAAAATCGTTGTCTATACTTTATTGACCTACTGTAGAGTCGGGCCGGTATATCTTGTTTCTATTTAGTGAAGAAATGAGGAATTTCACCTTTTTTCACCATTTCACCTCAAATTTCAGGATTTCGTTCATTGTCTTGTAGCATCTATTGAAACTTTTTAAAATATATTTTTAATATGACTGATTTCTGTATGCATTCATATACGACACACACATAAACTACTGAATCGATTTGGATGAATCTTGGCACAGGAAATTGATTTGAAGTATTTTATGAAATTTATAATTTTTAGCAAATTTTGAAAAAAATGAAAACTCCAATGATGCAATTTTATTTTTCATCAAATTCGGTCCCCAGTCTCCTTTCAGTATTTTTCGCTATTCCTCATAGTTTCGGATTGCCCCATCCACGCACACTTGAAAAATTCACCCGTATGCAAAGTGCAATAAAAATTAGAAATGTAGAAACAAAGACAAAACGTTTACTTGCACATTTTTAGGCATAAATTTGTTACAAATTATTTTTAACCTACTAGTTTTTTTGATAGGCAAAAATTAATTTAAATATCGTAAGCATGTCATAGAAACAGACCACAATCCATAATTATAGACTACAAATAAAACACTTCTATCGTTAAAACATTCAATGACCAGTCCAGTGATCTAGAAATGAATTGCTGAAAGAAATAAACGAGTGACAGCGGCGAAAAATATCGGCGATGGAGCTGAGAAATGGTAAGGGATGAGGGTTGAACGGTGATGAAAGGGGCGAAATAAATAGCGGAGTGTTTTTGTGGGAAATCGAATGAGTAGACTTGATATTTAAGTCTAAACGATAGGAGTTGTAGGTTAGTTAGCAGTAATTGAAAAATCTCTATGCCTAGACAGGAGTCGAAGCCATTGATATTGAAAAGATGTATTTATCTTGTATTATTGCACCATTCGATAGAGTCACCATTAAGGAACGGATTCTGGAAAGTAAGGTCATACGGAAAGCTTAAGGATATTGAGGATAGAGCTCATTTTTAACAACATTTACGTTTTTTTCCATACAAATCTCCTGAAAATAATGTGTACCCAATTTTCTTCTTAACGTATAAAAATGGATAAAATATTTTTGAGTATCTGCTTAGATAAGGATGGTGAAAATATAAGTCAAAAAATTGTTTTTTTTTTACATCAATATCAATTTCCAAAGTGCAGTATATTAGCCGTCATGAGTCGTAAGCACAGATGATTAGTCGTAGGGATATTGTACACTTTCGGCCAATGTATAACACCCGAAAAATCGCGTCAGACCAATAAACGACGTCCACTTACGACTGACGAACCAATCGCCTGGTCCGCAGCGCAGTCAATGTCAAACCAACCAATAAAAATTGTGCTCTTGACTTATGCCAACTACTATACCTACTAACGTCTCAATGCTCATATTTTCCTGCTGTCACTATTTATTCGTATTTCTTTCAGTATATTTCTAGATCGCCGGCCATTGAATATTTAACGCTGGAACTCTATTACAAGCTGTTTTGATGAGCGCAACTACTTAATATGAGTGGGTGGGGCGGACCAAGTCATAAACTGAAGCGTTTTACTGTTAGCTTTTTCTATAGGCTCGGTTCTGTAGGGGTTTTTGGTGGTAGAGGCGTTTACATGTTAGCTTTTTCTATACGCTAGATTCTGTAGGCTTTATAGATGAAGTAGGATGTAGGCCTTAGTCCACCACGCTGGCCTTTTTGAACTTTTTTTGAACTGTAAGCCTTGTAGATTTCCATACGATGTTTCCCTTTATCGTTACAGCAAGTGACATTTAATTTTATAAAGTGCACACAACATTTTTAGACGAAAGTCCATGCCACTGGGATTGGAACTCGGGACCTTCGAGAGACAGGCTGAATTCTTAGCCTCTGCTTATAACCTCTCTATAGTCTACATACAACCTAGTGTTGCACTATGAGTTTGAAGCATTATAATTAACATTGTGACGTTTTATGACTTGTACCAAGAGACAAAATGGCGTGTTCAGTGAGAAGCATTTCCTGGAGCACGTGGCGAACAATTATTTATTTATCGATTGTCTTTTACCGCGGGATTATGGGGCGAAGCACGCCACTAATTGCTTAGGGCCTCCGCAAAGTCAAACTACATGATTTTCAAAACCCCTCAAAAACATGACTTGAGATTTTTCAGTGATTTTAATAGAGACCGGACAGACTAGGCGGTGATAGCCCAGTGGCTTAGACTTCGACCTCGAATCGAGGGGTCCGGGTTCGAATCCCAGTGGCACGCACCATTGACATTGTAAAAAAGTTATGTGCGCTTTATAAAAATTAAATATCACCTGCTGTTACGGTGATGGAAAACATCGCGAGGAAACCTGCATGCCTGAGAGTTCAGAAAAAAAATGTTCTCAAAGGCATGTGAAGTCCACCAACCCGCACCAGGCCAGCGTGGTGGACTAAGGCCTACATCCTTCTCATTGTGAGAGAAGATCCGACCCTGTAATGGGTCACCAATCGGTTAATGACAATGCGGAAGTAATGTGTACAAACTGCTTATTCCTATCTTCCCTGACGAACTACAATTGTTGTGGTGCTTAGCCAAAGCCCTTTTATTCGTTCTTCTCCACGACTAAGCAAACATTCGTCACGATGCAAGATCGTGTTAGAAGATATCCGAATGATTATCCTCAATGCCGTAGCACTAACGCCAGATAGCTCACAGTATGTGTGAACGCTCCCTAAAACTGTTCTCTTGTTTGAACCATTTTACCGCTACGGCTAGGGCTGTCACAATATTTTAATTTTATTTTTTTATCTAATAGCATTGACGCACCGTCTATTAAATTGTCTCTACAACCCACTTATGGACCCTTGGAGCCTTGAACAGAATTCTACTAATATTATAAATGTGAAAGTTTGTGAGGATGGGTAGACGGACGGATGGATGGATGAAATTCAACGTAACCTGGATCTGGACTTAAATTCAACGTAACCTATATCTGGACTTAAATTCAACGTAACCTATATCTGGACTTAAATTCAACGTAACCTATATCTGGACTTAAATTCAACGTAACCTATATCTGGACTTAAATTCAACGTAACCTATATCTGGACTTAAATTCAACGTAACCTATATCTGGACTTAAATTCAACGTAACCTATATCTAACCTATATCTGGGTCGCCTTAAATAAAGTTTGTACAGTATCCACACCCCCTCAACCGAATCAAAACCGTGAAGGAAATCACTATTCGTGTGTGTGCGTGCGTGCATGCATGTGTATGTGAGTGTGTATGTGTGTGTTCGTGTGTGCGTGCGTAAGATTATCGCAGTATATAGCACTTGCGTTGTGTCATAAAGGTTCTTCTGATGTGGGAGTAAATACGTTTTAAATTTTAATGTTAATTAAAACGTGTAACAGTTATGATCTTCTAGTTAGTTCTAAACTATTTTTAGTTCACTATCGCCAACCATAACCGCAAGTCCGACCACACTATGTACATTGTCTCGCCAAAAAAGGGAACAAGTACAAATAAGGATATTTGTAAGGAAATGTTGATAAAGCGACGGTAGGTAAGGCGTTCGACGGATAGGGAACGGAACACCATGTATAGTGAACACGTGTGCTAATAAATACACCCTGTATACTAAGGTGTGAGTGTGAAAATTGCTGTTCAAACATGTTTCGGAGCGAAGAGCTGATGGCAGAAATAGAAATGTGTTTAAGATTGGTTAAGACATCTCGATATCAATATTTAGATTTGACTCTTTTACTCTCACTTTATACAATCAAATATCACCTGCTGTTACGGTGAAGGAAAACATCGTGAGTAACCCATTAATGACCCACTACAGAGTCGGGTCTCTTCTCACAATGAGAGCGATGTAGGCCGCCGTCCACCACGCTGGCCTACTGCGGGTTGGTGGATTTCACATACTTCTGAGATTTTTTTTTGTAAACTCCGAGGCATGCAGGTTTCCTCACGATGTTTTCCTTCACCGTAACAGCAGGTGATATTTAATTTTATAAAGCGCACATAACTTTTTCACAAAGTCATTGGTGCGTGCCACTGGGATTCGAACACGGACCCCTTGATACGAGGTCAAATTCTAAGCCACTGGGCTATCACTGCAAACGGTACATAATATACCAAAATAATGTTTTTCACAATTTTTGTATGTCTGTTAATTCCCGGTTAATCTCTGGAACGGCTGGACCGATTTTGAAGGGACTTTTATTGGCAGATAGCTGATGTAATAAGGAGTAAATTAGGCTACTTTTATCTTAAAAATCCATGCGGACGAAGTTGCGGGCACAGCTAGTGTTATATAAGAGAACAGCTTTGTTTCATGTTTTCAGCATAGCGGATGGCAATGGGGCGATATTGACACACACGATAGCTGTCACGTGTGTTCCTTTATTGGACCTAGCCATACTACACTATAGACTAAGTTTTATTTACTTTTAAAATAGCTGGGAGTTTTTTTCCGCCCGCTTTTTTCTCCCAGTCTACGTTTTGCCTGAGGGGCGATCAAAGCGGATGAATGAAGAATGTATAATTTATCAGCATGACTTTCATTAAGTGTGCACAAATTGTACCTAATAATGAATAAAAGCTTTTGAGTTTGAGTTTTGAGTTTGAGCTATACTTATGGAAAGACTGTTATCGAGTCAGCTATAACTAGATACACCAACGTTATACATAACGTGGATAATATAAAACTTGCTGAACGCTCTTCGAATCTACTGAAGTAGTAAAGAGGAACGAACGACCGCGCGTAACCTCGGGGACAATGAACGTAAAATGCATCCGAGTTTCAGTTTCCGATCGGAAATCGATCATGTTTTTGGGATTTTCGAGAACTGTTTTAATTAATAATTAACGTACAGTCATAGCCCTAACGTTGGGTTCCCTGTCATGGACACACACAAGAGAAGAACACAACACACGCAGACCAGAAACATAAACAAAAAATTTATTTCTTTCTAAAGCATTTTTCGCAACACTCAACAATTATTGTTTTGGTGCTGATTGATTAATATTACGTACAAACCAACTCGTGTCGGTTATTTTTCAAACCACCGAAAGGCCTCTTGACATCGTTTGAACTCGTCAGATTGAGATTCATCGGGTGACATTTATATGTAGGTGTTAGAATAGTACCTGAGCCGGGGTACCTTACCGCCAGCCCCTTGCCAGTAACCCATTAATGACCCACTACAGGGTCGGGTCTCCTTCTCGTAATGAGAGGGATGTAGGCCGCCGTCCACCACGCTGGCCTACTGCGGGTTGGTGGACTTCACATACCTTTGAGAACTTTTTTTGTCATCTCTCAGGCATGCAGGTTTTCTCACGATGTTTTCCTTCACCGTAACAGCAGGTGATATTTAATTTTATAAAGCGCACATAACTTTTATAACAAAGTCATTGGTGCGTGCCACTGGGATTCGAACCCGGACCCCTCGATTCGAGGTCGAATTCTAAGCCACTGGGCTATCACCTTTCCCCCTTAATCCGCCAGCCCCTTAACCCGTCGTAAAGCATGAATCGTAAAGCACAGACCTACCTACCCGGATGAGCTACTATGGCTACTCTTATCATAATTTACAGTTACCTTCTACCGGCTAAAGATCATTATGTTAACATGTTTCCGTGATATTCTCAGCGAAACATTTATTACTTCGATTAATATAGCAAATTTACTCCAACGCAATTCCAATTCAGAGGAATTTCTCTTGGCATGAGCGATGCCCTTCAGTTTTACACAAGGTTCGCTGTAAACCATTTCCTTTGTTTATCTAATTCGGAAGTCATTAAATAATGCTTCGTCAGCCAGGCATGTTGAAGTAGTGAGTCCCGTGAGTCACATGTGATACATACCCGTTGTTTACCTATGTGTCCACTTAGACAGGCAAAGTAGTAAAAACCACGTTTAGAATTATTCTTCCTCCCGTCCCGAATTTTATCAGTGACGGACACACCGAGCATTGCCCTTTCCGTAGCTCGCTGAGCGACTTTATCTATCGTCTATGGACCAAGCCTCCGTGTATCCACGTCTCGGCATACGTTCGCATTTTGAACATTTCGTAATGAAAGGATTTTAGATAATGCTCGTCGTCCAAAAATCATCGTTACTTAAAAAAACTAAGGTACCTACCTAACTGCCCCGTTCCCTTGTCTATCCGAACCTCGGAAGAAATTTCCAGACATTTGCATAAACAGACAGTCATCCACTGCACTTTATTATTAGACAGTTGGCATTGAGGCCCAATGCCATGCGGGTACACATTCCGCGTTGTTAACCGTGAAAAAATCCGGAAGACTCCGACGTGGCGACTTTTAGTACTAACGACTACGATTTATCGTCGGCTATTTACTAAATGCGCGGACTATGTTTTTTTAGCTTTTAAGGTGCAGTGTTTTTATGCATGTGAGTAAAATAAAGTCAAATCTAACATTAAAAATTTAATTCTTATAAGCAATTCTTTTTTTTTTGTAATTTCGTTTAATATTTTACTACGAGGTTAATTGAAATGTCTTTGAGTTCAATACTAAGCTTAATGAAACTCTCCGAGAAAAAAGATGGTACCAAAATCACTGAGCAGTCTTATGTGAACGTGCAACGGTAGATATTAAATGAATATTGGGTGAAAGCGGTGATAGCCGTTCTTATCCACTAGATAAGAATCTAACCGCGAAGGAAAACATCGTGAAGCAACCTGCAAGCCTGAGACAGAGCACCAAATAGCGCTTACAAATTGTAGGTACGTTTAGAAAAATTTATCACAAAAATATTTGTTTTGTGAATCGAACACCAGAAAAATATTTGAACACACAAAACATACTTCAATCCAGTCAGTGGGTGTTTTTGCCGCCCAAAAGGTGATGTATTTACAATTGTGACATATTTCCATTTTTTGGTTTGTACTCTGATGAAAAATCAATATTTTTGTCCTTGAGTGACTGCCCCGGCCGCCATCTTAGATTAAAGGTGTCAAATCGTGCAATTTCAATGTAATACCCCAACGATTACAGCCCAGTGACATAGAATTCGACCTCGAATCGTGGATTCGAAACCCAGTGGCACGCACCAATTACTGTAAAAAAGTTATGTGCGCTTTATAAAATTATATATCACCTGCTGTTACGGTCAAGGAAAACGTCGTGAGGAAACCTGCATGCCTGAGAGTTCACAAAAAAAATGTACTCAAAGGTATGTGAAGTCCACCAACCCGCAGTAGGCCACAGTGGGCTAAGGCCTACATCCCTCTGATTGTGAGAGGTGACCTGACCCTATAGTGGGTCATTAAAGGGTTACTGACACCCCAACGATTGATCCTACGACTCAAACGTTCAAGGTTGTAAATGGTCGTCTATTCTCGTGCGCCGCGAGTTTCAAAAGCACGCTCTAAGTGTCGGCACTTGTAATATGTTAATTTAATAGACAACAGAAAGCATTTCTTTGTAGCCGCCCCTCGCTTGTGCAAATTCTTGTAAATTAATGTGCAGGATGCCTCGTGTTAACCGTTCGACACTACGAGTAGCACTTACGGTGCCATTTGTCATAGATTCAACGTTTTTTTTTTATAAGTTTTTAGTTTTTGCTCGATGGTTATGTTTGGTTGTTTTCTAATGGACAGTAATGGGCATTGGACGTGACGTGCCTTGAAATCACTTTAAAGGCGTATAATGAATGTCCTTATGTTTAAACCCTACTTGCTATTATAAAAAAAAACGGGTTGCACTCAGGGAGCGCCGGCAGAAGTGAAAACTTATAAGACGTGTTTTCTTGGTGACTTGGACGACAGTTCAATTAAAACACAATTGAGTTTTTCGGTAAGAAATGAAACGACATTTAAAGCATTAAATATGGAAGTGGAAAAATCACCAAAGCTAATTATTCGCATTGTTCATTATAATGTGGACTTTAATATGACATTGTAAGTTATTATTAAGGACTCAGTTGCCTGGGAACGTTGCCAAGATACCCGTCATCAATAGACAGGATTAGATCATCATTTTAATTGATTAGTAATACTCGACAAACAGACACTGGCATTGACACAGCAGATCTCCTTCGGAGTTACAATACGACCCAAGTGGCGCAGTCGTTAAGACACCGGTGCGCTGCGTGGAAGGTCCTGGGTTCGTTTCCCAGCAGAGCAGAGATTTGAATGATGAATTTGGATTTCTGTTTCTGGTCTGGGTGTGTAGTGTTGTTGTCTTGTGTGTGTCCATGGCACCCACGACACAGGGAATCCTAGTGTGGAGCTATGAGTGTGAAGCGTTATGTTATGTTAATTGCCTTGTACATAGCATAGTTACACTCAAAAATTAAATAAACATCTTCCATAAGATTTATACGCGTAATGTCAACAATAGTTAAAATCTAAACAAAAAAATTGCACGACGTGAATATAAGTACATTGTACGTGTACATTTTTTTGTGTGAACTCTCAGGCATGCAGGTTTCCTCACGATGTTTTCCTTCACCGTAACAGCAGGTGATATTTAATTTTATAATGCGCAAGTACTGGTAACTATTTTACAAAGTTATTGCTGCGTGCCACTGGGATTCGAACCCGGGCGGTTCGAGGTCGAATTGTAAGCCACCGGGCTATCACCGCTTTACTACCATACGTATTTACAGACTTCATAAAGCTTGCAGCTTGCATTGAGATGTTAATGAACCTTCGCTGGCATTGACGAGTCATAATCCGTTGTCATCTTCGCATCCTATATGTGTTATTGCAATGCGTATGTGTTGAAAATGGCATACGTTTTACGTATGTAATGTTCTGGCCATCGATTGTGTTTACTGTCGTACTACGAAAGATGTTTCGTATGCGAGGAGATTATAATTTTTCGCTTCATTTCGCTTTTCTGCTGCTGTCATACCACTTTTTAGTGATACATAACCTCCACTAACATATTTTTCCCAAGAGTGATAGTAATTTTCTTTCTGTGGTGTGTCTTAAACGGTTGAGTGGGCCATTTTTTACTTTTGTAGTCGCTAATAAGCTTGAGCCAACTAGGTAGTATAGTATCACTTCATCTGTAGAAGTATTTGGTTCTTAATAAGTACGTTTCGAATTTAAAAGTTTAAGTTGAATAATTTTTATGCAACTTTAACTTTTAATGTGAGCTCTATTGTCTGTTTATTTTAGAATCGAGTTCATCTTATGATGCGTTTGCTGTTGGTAAATGGGTGAGTCAGATTAGTCAGCAGATGTTCTCTTTTATAATTATGTCGAATTGTCAGTATGGTGCAGTTAGACTTCCGATATAATGGGTGGCACATTGCATAGCCGATGAGTTCGAATAGGTAAAATATTAATATAAACAAATAATTTGGTCTGCTGAACAAAATAATAAATAAATAAATATAATTTAGCAATGATTGCCATGAAATATAAAATTAAGTTTTAGTTATATAAGACAATTATTGTATGCCCGCATAGAGTAGACTTTTCTAAACTTATTAGGTATAAATTTTTGTAACATCTTTCTCATGCAACAGTCAACAATAATCGTTTTCTTTTCTTTTCTTTTCTTTTCTTTTCTTTTCTTTTCTTTTCTTTTCTTTTCTTTTCTTTTCTTTTCTTTTCTTTTCTTTTCTTTTCTTTTCTTTTCTTTTCTTTTCTTTTCTTTTCTTTTCTTTTCTTTTCTTTTCTTTTCTTTTCTTTTCTTTTCTTTTCTTTTCTTTTCTTTTCTTTTCTTTTCTTTTCTTTTCTTTTCTTTTCTTTTCTTTTCTTTTCTTTTCTTTTCTTTTCTTTTCTTTTCTTTTCTTTTCTTTTCTTTTCTTTTCTTTTCTTTTCTTATTCCTGACATTGTTTCTTGACGTTTAAAAATCTTTGCTAGATAATTAACCAAAACGATGTTTTTTCGCTCGCTACAAGTCGTTAGTATGACGCTGCAAGTGTACGCACAGAGTCAAAACACGCCCATTCGTAGGAACCTTGGCATCGCGTCCAGTTTACATTACGTTCCAAATTTAAACGATGCACACTTCCTTTTCATGTCAGCGCACGCGCACAATTACCGCGCCAATCTGCCGTTTGTCAAATCTGAAATCTTTATCAAGTAGGTACTGTGTCGTGATTATTTATTTTCGTATTTTCGTGCTTGCGTCAACGTGTTCTTTTTATAATTTTTTTATAATATCGATAATAATCGGTTGCGAACTTGCGAAGGACGGCGGTAAACGATTTTTTTTGAGGTTATGCGTTGTTTAGGTCATTGACTTGTTTCGATTTATATTGTTTTTTAAAACTTTTTTTTGGAAAATATCTGATTAAAATTAAGTTAAGGTAGAGAAGAAAATTATGCCGCTGCTTTGTTACTCATGAGTGTTAGAAGGCCAGTAACAAAATAGGATGAATGTAAATAGTATAATGTCATGTCAGTACCCATTAATGACCCACTACAGGGTCGGGTCTCCTCTCACAATGAGAGGGATGAAGGCCGTCGTCCACCACGCTGCCCTACTGCGGGTTGGTGGACTTCACATGCCTTTGAGAACATTTTTTTTGTGAACTCTCAGGCATGCAGGTTTCCTCACGATGTTTTCCTTCACCGTAACAGCAGGTGATATTTAATTTTATAAATCGCACATAACTTTTATTACAAAGTCATTGGTGCGTGCCACTGGGATCCCAACCCGGACCCCTCGATTCGAGGTCGAATTCTAAGCCACTGGGCTATCACCGCTTTTTGTATAATAATATGACATAAGTAACATATTATTTGGAATAAAGAATTTTGTTGACCACGGAAAGCTGACGTTCTAATATTGAGGACAATATAATAGATAGGATTATTATAGACATTAGTGTGCAAAAATAAAGAACTATGTTAGTATGAAATAACTTGGATCAGCCTAAGCGGATAAGCCCACGCACTAACGGTCCTCTAATAGTTTCTTCATTATTCGGTCTGCCTTCTTATTCATACTTCTAAGAGTGAGATTGAGTAGTTTACCTTTAAAAGAAAACAGTTACAAATCGTTACTCATTTTTCATGGCTTATCCGAAATATTATAGGTATACCTATAATTTATTTTAAATTTTTTTGGATTTAAAATTAAGGTTACTCGACTTTTGGAGTGATATTTTTTTTATTGTACAGTAGAGTCAAACGAGCTTGCTACTTGTAATTAGTTTAAGCCGGTACGTTCACTGGAGATCTCCATAATTATCATCCCACGTAATATTGCTCTCAGGATTACGGGTACCTATCTATTTTTTTTTACACTCATAGCCCCACACTAGGATTCCCTGTGTCGTGGGTACCATAGAAACACACAAGACAAGAACACAACACACCCAGACCAGAAACAGAAATTCAAATTCATCATTCAAATCTCTGCTCTGCTGGGAATCGAACCCAGGACCTTCAGCGCAGCGCACCAATGTCTTAACCAATGCGCCACTTGGGTCGTATTGTTTCCTTTCATCACAAAAAGGTCTTGAGTAACAACTCAAGTGATCAAATGGTGACTGTACCATTATGATGAGGAATTACAGCAAAAAGAGGGAGAGTTATGAGGTCGTAAGTGACTCCATCATGCAGAAGCGGTGATAGCCCAGTGGCTACGAATTCCACCTCTTAATCGAGGGGTCCGGGTTCGAATGCCAGTGGCACGCACCGATGACTTTGTAAAAAAAGTTATGTGCGCTTTATATAATTAAATATCACCTGCTGTTACGGTGACGGAAAACATCAGTAGGAAACCTGCATGCCTGTGAGTTAAAAAATAATAATCTGGCATGTAAAGTCCACCAAACCGCATTAGGCCAGCGTGGTGGTCTAAGGCCTACATCCTTCTCATCGTGAGAGGATACCCGACCCCGTAGTGGGTCATTTAGGGGTTACTGACCCAGACCGCTTAGATCTAAACGCAGACCTTAGATCAGCGGGGGTTTTGCACTATATCTTTGTATTTTACCTTCATTTATTAAATTCTTAGCCTTCTCTTCACTTTCTCTAGCTCTGTCTTCGCTAAGCTGGAATAATATGAAGACGTTGTCTTTAACTTGGGAACGTAATCAAACATTCTCACCCTTCGCCACGCCAATAGCTCAATCAGTCCAATTATTCCTGCTATATCAATAACAGCTTCATCTTTACGACCATTGTCGTCTTGCCCTAAAACCCTAAATCAATCAGTTCACTTAATTCCTCCCACTCTTCAACCCTGCCCGGGTCAGAAACCCCCACCCAATGAAATTATTTATTTGTCCATCCGTCTCAAGGTAACGCCACTTAAACCAATTTACTCGACTGGCTACAGTTTTTTTATTCCTCGTCTGCTGAATTTCCTGTACTCCTATCGGCCGATTTACGAGGGTTTTTAATTGAACATAGATAATCCGATCCAAATATCCTTGTTTATGACGAATTATCTACTAATGGCAGCACCGACCTTGCAAGGTCGCAAGTTAGTGCTCTGATAACAGTTAATAGGTTATGTAAATGATGGCGAAAATGTTAGTGAAGGACACGCGAACACAAAAGATATATTATAAATCTTTGGCTATTTTTAAAATCAACTAGATAGAATTCAACAAAATACAGAGCTTGAGATATCGACTGCGAATTGTAATGATGACTCTTCATGAAGATGAAACATTTTCCTAAGCTGAGTGGTATGAGATCAACAAATTTACGAGTATGTAAAAGCTGTGTAGAAAATAACCCTTCCTTCTAAATACTGAAGGTAGTCTGGGGCCCGATTTTGAAAAAAAATAAAACTGTCATTGTCATTTTTGAAAAATCAATTTGCCTAGCCAGAAATTGAACCCGTTGATTTTAAAACTTAACTGATTTGAATATCGATTTTTCAAAAATCTATCCTTTCTTTATCTACACGTATAAATCCCGTATAGCGTTTCACACATCGATACGAGTGAAGCTCCTACAAAGCTAAAATAATTCGCATGTTCACACCAATCCGCACATCACTAAATCAAATCCGATTCTCGGTAAACAAAACAATTATCCATAACAGAGCGACGCACTTACAAATTACAGTATGGTCAACAAAATCTGTGCCATTTGGAGTACCGTTGCTTATATTTGAATGCAAATGTGTAATTATTTAGCATCCTGCATTATGAGAGTAACGGTAACCATTGTGCCTGATGTACAATTGATGGTGATTTTTTTGCACTCGTTATTTTTGTCCACACAAAGGCAAAGGTTCCGAGAAGCGTTTTTTGGAGTTTTCTCTTGTTTTTTGATGCGTTTTAAATTAGTGCTTCATTTCGAGGGTTATCGGATTGCTGAGTCATTCATGTTGCTATCATCATCTATGTTATGATATTATTACGTTGCAAGCGGTGTTCAAAAAAGCGGTGATAGTCCAGTGGCTTAGAATTCGACCTCGAATCGAGGGGTCCGGGTTCGAATCCCAATGGCATGCACCAATGACTTTGTAAAAAAAGTTATGATGTGCGCTTTATAAAAATTAAATATCACCTGCTGTTACGGTGAAGGAAAACATCGTGAGGAAACCTGCATGCCTGAGAGTTCAGAAAAAAAAAGTTCTCAAAGGCATGTGTAGTCCACCAACCCGCACTAGGCCAGCGTGGTGGACTAAGGCCTACATCCTTCTCATTGTGAGAGGAGACCCGACCCTGTAGTGGGTCATTAATGGGTTACTGACAAGTGGTGTTCAGTTTTATTGACAAGTCCCTATACTTGTGCGTTTTACAAAATAAAAAACGATCGTGAAAAATGTTCATGTTTGAGATCTCTACGTAATGTTTTCAAAGGCATGCGAAGTCCTCCGACCCATAAAAAATCAGCTGCCTGTTGACTTAAATATTGTTTTCTACATTCTTTGAAGGCTGCTGCTCAATCCACCTATGGAACTGCAGCTGACGATCACCAGGCTTCTTAGTTCTACTATTTTAACATTCTACTAAAAAAAAAAATCACCTGCTGTTACGGTGAAGGAAAACATCGTGAGGAAACCTGCATGCCTGAGAGTTCACAAAAAAAATGTTCTCAAAGGTATGTGAAGACCACCAACCCGCAGTAGGCCAGCGTGGTGGACGGCGGCCTACATCCCTCTCATTACGAGAAGGAGACCCGACCCTGTAGTGGGTCATTAATGGGTTACTGGCAACATTCTACGGTTTTTCAGCCGGGAGGAAACGACTGACGAAATTTGTGCCCAGGCACCATAAACGCCGAGTGAGTATGTAATCGCACAGACAGACCGCTATTAGCAAGCCAAACACAGTGCTCGTCAGTCAACAGAATTAAACGCTACACCAATCATCGCAGCAACGCAAACAGTTCACAATAATGCCGAACACCTCACTTATATCACATTGGATACAAAGTACATATGGGATACACGTGAGTGTATTTGAGGCGTGTGAAGGGCGGGTAAATCCAGCTACTGTTTTGAATGTGAACGTTTGTTAGGATGAATGGATGGATGGATGTTTGTTGATGTTTCACACAAAGACGGTGGAACAGATTTGGATGAAATTGGGTACGCACATAGTTTATAACCTAGATTAATATATAGGATACTTTTAATCCGTCTCTGGACCAAGTTCTAAAATCCACGCGGACGTACCCGCGGGAAATGTCTAGATTTGCAATATAATACGAGTATTTTATAGTCTAGTAGAATATAAAATACTCGTATTATATTGCAAGTGGAATTAAATACTTTATAATTAAAGAATAAATTAATTTTAAATTAAAATATTAATAAATTAAATGTTTTTTGATCAGAGAGATTTTTTATCGTCGTGTTAATAGTTTACACTTTACCTCATTCGTTCTTTTTTTCTTCATTCCAAACGTTTTCTGAAAGAAATCGCTCTATAGTGACAAGACCGCCTTTTTATAGCTTACTTGTGCTGTTTCACGTTAATGTTACTTGTATGCCAATAGAGATTATAATTTGGTGGGCGTAATAATACTATAAGTTTGTTTTATGCTATGTAACAGATGGGGAAGAAAGGTCCTTGAATGACGCCCACGTTTAGGCAAAAGGAGCACAGCCAACTAGATAGAGTGACGACCTGAAGAAGACAGTGGAAAACCATTGGATTTAAAGGGCCCATGTCCAGCAGTGGACTACCAAGGGCTGAAAGGAAGGAACGAAGGATGTAAAGATGCTTATTTAGTCACAAACGCCCCAATTACACTTCCGTGTGTTTTCACCGAAAGATGGCATTGTCTTCACTAATTATTCAAGGTTCTCACTATCAAAATATTTACTGTTTTTCAAACATAAACAGATCTGTAAGTTTACTCAATATATTCAACAATACATCGTGAAATGGAAATAACTGGTATGACAAAAACATACTTACTGTACCTACGAGCACATAAGGAAAAAATATAAAACCAGTAATTTTGAACGCTAACAAGCCACAGGATTGTTAAACGTTTTGAATGAAATTCTATTGACAATTTACATTTTTAGTATGAGAAATCCCATAACTCAAACTCAGACTCAAACTCAAAAGCTTTTATTCATTATTAAGTAAAATTTGTGCACACTTAATGAAAGTCATTCAGATAAATTTTACATTCTACATTCATCCGCTTTGATCGCCCCTCAGGCAAAACGTAGACTGGGAGAAAAAAGCGGGCGGAAATAAACTCCCAGCACTCTTTTAAAAGTAAATAAAACTTAGTCTATAGTGCAGTATGGCTAGGTCCAATAAAGGAACACACGTGACAGCTATCGTGTGTGTCAATATCGCCCCATTGCCATCCGCTCACAAATAAGTATTGTTACATGGTATATACAAATAGCCTATAGTGAAGTTATTCAATCCCACGCTTTCTTATAATACTACTTTTTTCGTTAATAATTCGCCTCTTTACAAGAACAACGTGATATCTTGAAAACCACAACTTTTCAGGAGAGCAATTTCAAACATTTAAGCGTCAATAAATTCTAAAATATTGATAATTTTACTGTGGGAAAACAATTAAATGGTTGCGGCAATTAATGTGCTTTCTGAAAATAACCAAAAAAAACTCAGATCAATATGGAATAACTAAAAAAAACTGATTTAAAAAACACAGAAACACATGTCACGTTCTTAATGAAAAAATGTCACAAAATGCTTGTAACATATTGATTATATCACGTTGAAGCTGTTAAATTTAGGTGTAAGGCTGTGTGATAAGTAAAATAAAACACACTGTCAAAATAAATATATTGTATTTTAAAAAATACAAATTTACGAAAACAATGAAAAAATACGAAAACTTTCACCGTGAAATTAGTTTAAGGCACAATAATCAACAAGAGATCAATCAATCACATAGTACTAAGTACTTGCTTTAATTAAAATTATAAGGTAACTAAAAATTTACTTTCATACAAATAAAAAAATCAAAAAGTTAACTGTACTTAAAGTTATCTAGTAGTAAAGGTATTAACATCAACGGCGAACACCTCTCACACCTCCGATTTGCCGATGACATAGCGATCCTGGCGGAGTCGTTGGAGGAACTCAGCATTATGCTCAGCGACCTCAATAGTGCGTCACAACGGGTGGGTCTTAAGATGAACATGGACAAGACGAAAATCATGTTTAACGTCCATGTCACACCCGTACCGGTGGTTGTTGACGGCACTGCTCTCGAAGTTGTAGACAAGTAAGTTTACCTAGGACAAACGATCTGTGAGTCTAAATCACAAGCTCAAAGTCGCTCAAAGGGCAATGGAGAGAGCTATGATCTGTATTTCTCTACGTGACAGAGTCAGAAATGATGAAATCCTTAGAAGAACGAAGGTAACCAACATAGCTCTCAAATTTTGCAAATTAAAGTGGCAATGGGCTGGCCAAATCGTTCGCAGGACTGACAACCGATGGGGGAAAAAGGTCCTCGAATGGCGACCACGTTTAGGCAAAAGGAGCACAGGCCGCCCTCCGACCAGGAGGATTGATGACCTGAAGAAGATAGCGGGAAACCGTTGGATTCAGAGGGCCCAGGACCGGGCTGAGTGGCGTCAATTAGGGGAGGCTATGTCCAGCTGTGGACTACCAAGGGCTGAAAGGAAGGAAGAAAGGAAGTAGTAATTAAAGTCTTCTAACACAATTAGAAGGTGGTCCTTTACTGTGAGCCTAATGCACAAGCTCAGAGTCGCTCAGAGGGCAATGGAGAGAGCTATGCTTGGTATTTCTCTACGAGACAGAATCAGAAATGATGAAATCCGTAGAAGAACGAAGGTGACCGACATAGCTCTCAACGTTTGCAAATTAAAGTGGCGATGAGCTGGCCACATCGTTCGCAGGACTGACAACCGATGGGAGAAAAAGGTCCTCGAATGGCGACCACGTTTAGGCAAAAGGAGCACAGGCCGCCCTCCGACCAGGTGGACTGATGACCTGAAGAAGACAGCGGGAAACCGTTGGATTCAGAGGGCCCAGGACCGGGCGGAGTGGCGTCGATTAGGGGTGGCCCATGTCCAGCAGTGGACTACTAAGGGCTGAAAGGAAGGAAGGAAGGAACACAATTATGGGGTACACATTACAAAACAGGAACATTGAGCCTGCACTATCACCCTTCATAAACATAGAATCACAAATTTTCTTAATATTAATAAAAACACTATTATGTAGTGACATTTAGTTCCACTTTCAGTATCAGTAGTTAACAGTTTTATTTACTTTTAAAAGAGTGCTGGGAGTTTTTTTCCGCCCGCTTTTTTCTCCCAGTCTACGTTTTGCCTGAGGGGCGATCAAAGCGGATGAATGTACAATGTATAATTTATCTGTATGACTTTCATTAAGTGTGCACAAATTGTACCTAATAATGAATAAAAGCTTTTGAGTTTGAGTTTGAGTTTGAGTACTTAACACGTTTTGTTGGTTGGGCTTCATAGTTAGGAGGATTGAAATAATGAAATTATAGGAACATAACTAGAAAAAAATATAATCAGTACAAGTAAAAAATTATCTTCTGTTGATGTCTGCAAAGTATTGGTCGAGCTTTTAGCATTTTTATTCTCATCTTACTTTAAAATAACTATCTGAGAGTTTGAATCTTGTACTTTAAATTATTTTTAACACCTGTAGCTAATTGAACTAACATCCTAGATCGCGATGACATCTGAAAAACAAACTCGTAAAAGTTACTTTATTTTAGCATGTATAATGTAACATTTTAGCATAATAATAAACCCAAACTAAAAGGTTTTCAAAAATAATGTTGTAAAATAAAATAACCCATGGTATATGAAAACGATTCATCAACAACATGGTTACAATCAAAGATATCACAAAGAAAACTTATAACTTTTTCATCAATGATGTGACAATATTAATTATCTCATTCTCAATACTCACGAGTTTTACAACAAAAACGAGTTAAATAACTATATCACATCATTAATGTTAAAGCAAATAACAACAAGAAACATACCTTTGCACTGAAAACATGGTATACTCGTGAAGCCACGCTTATTCTGAAAAGCGGGAGCACTTCACTCGTCGCGCGTCTGGGACAACATTATGCGTCGCGTTTTCGAAATCAAATGCCTCAACGAAAGAGACAACGTGATAACGCCATTTGCCACGGCCGTGTCGTCTCTTTCACTCATAACTCCTCTAACATTTACTTTAAAAATGCCGCGTTTTTGTAGAAAATAAAATTCGACATCGCGGTTTTGAATATCAAATAATAAAAAAAACGTTTTTGATGAGATGTCACGTTGCTCTTGTAAAGAGGCGAATTGATTTTTTTTACACGTATTTTTCTATACTACTACTTGCTTTTCCTTATTCTTATAGTATTCGTATAGCCTTACGAGTTTTTTAATCGTTTGCACGCAAAAAAACCTAACTATGAAGTCTACGCAGATAAAGTTGCGGGCTGGGGCTTGTACAAAATAATATTATTATGTAATATATATTATTATATATATACATATATGTATGTTGGGTCTACTTGGTCCACTCTACGTTTACGAACCAAAGTTCTCGTTTCACTGCTCCCTCTATGAAGTTTTCGAATCTCTTAGGTACGAATGCTGCATTTACTAGTTTAATCTCTCTATAGTAGTTGTTACTGCGTAGGCACGGGTCGGTGTGTGCTGCGATAATCGTTATAATTGAAACAATTGCTGTTTTCTGTGTAACTCTGCTCTACTGCTATTTATGTTTTTATCTCTTTGGAATACTTTATCAGATTTTTGAAGTGGTGATAGTCCAGTGGCTTAGAATTCGACCTCGAATCGAGGGGTCCGGGTTCGAATCCCAGTGGCACACACCAATAAGTTTTTCAAAACAGTTTTATAAAATTAAATATCACTTTGAAGGAAAACATCGTGAGGAAACCTGCATGCCTGAGAGTTTACAAAAAAAATGTTCTCAAAGGCATGCGAAGTCCACCAACCCGCAGTAGGCCAGGGTGGTGGACTAGAGCCTACATACTACTCATCAGAAAGGATTTCTTGGGAGGACCACTTAACATCACATGTATTGCATGGTCTCCTGCTACTCAATTACTATAAAAACACTATTTATTTTGTGATTATATGAAGTTGCATTTAGCTTCAATTGGTGTTATGGCTAACACGCGCGGGCAAGTGCGCAGTGCAGTGCGCATTGGCGTAATCTGCGCGTAATAGCCACTGGAGGTCTCTGAACTGTTTCTTAATTGAATCATATTGAGTTACATTTCGTAGTAAACTACTGTTTGATTCGAGGTTAAAATAGAATTGTTTTAAGTACTACTAAGTGGACTCTACAACGGCTCAGCAACCAACCGTTGTAGAGTCCACATCACCTGATGATGCTCCGTTTTGGGGCGAAACACGTGTCGTGTACTATTGGAATAAGTTGTTATGGTATATACCTACTCAGAGAGATAAGGGAGGGTGGTGGGTCCATACCAAAACAAGTTCCACGTGTGCGGATTATTGCAAAGAAATATAAATACAACTTAAATGATAAAAAATTTGACAATTTCAATTCTAAAATGTCGTAAGGATTTCAATAAAAAAGTTGATTAATTATCAACAAACAAATCCACTCGAAAGCTTTAATGAGAATAGTTCTTTACTCTCCTCCAGTAGTTAATAGAAACTAAACGGCAACTCAAAAGCTCCAATTAATTCCGTTAACCCGCCGCTGCTAACGTTGTTTATTTTTGTTACTTTGTTATTTTCGGGCGCACCGTGTACTGGAATTTAATTTTAAACATTCAGGGTTGGCTGCAAAATTTAATAAAAAAAGTTCGGTTCAGTCTAGCAATAGGGTGGATGGATTTGCAATTGAGATACTTTTGACAATCGGTCTATCTATACAGTTGACAATCGGTCAATCTATACCTAAAGAAAGTTTGCATTTTGATTTGTAACAGATTTTAATGACAGACATTAATTATGATATTTAATAAATAGTAAATAACACTTCACACTCATAGCCCCACACTAGGATTCCCTGTGTCGTGGGTGCCATGGACACACACAAGACAACAACACAACACACCCAGACCAGAAACAGACATTCAAATTCATCATTCGAACCTCTGCTCTGCTGGGAATCGAACCCAGGACCCTCCTCCATATTTTCAGCATTTTACTTTAATCCAATTTAAATTAAAATATTCATACAATATAATCTTTAAAGAAATTTTATATAATTTTGCAGTTTAGAAAGTTCATACAGATGGCATAATTAAATACTTTAATACACCTTACGACGGGATAAAAAGTACCCTATATGTTTTTCAGGGTTATAAGTTAACTATAATTCAAACATTATTAACACTCGTTCGATAGACTTCTCCTGATTTAAAAAATGTAAAAAAATATAATACTAGTGGTTTTTATAGACTAAGTGTGTAGTAGTAGGCTGTATATAAACCATTTTGGTCTCGTGTAGACCTTTTTTTAGGATTTATTTGTTTGAAATACGCGCTTCTTTCTTTCTTATTTGTCAGCCATTGTCACTTACTGAACCATTCTGAACTTTTATCTGTAATCGTTCCAAAACAACAGCCGGGCGCATTTTAAAAAAGCAATTTAGAGAATCCCCCAGTTCAGGATTTACTCGGGAATTAGATTTTATCAGCCCTAGATTTAGTAGATTCGGATGCTGCGACTAATGAGATTCCCGACCGGTTCAGAGTCGAATGGTTAGATGCAGTCATTTTGTTCAAAATTACTCTTCGCCGCCCGTTGATTTTTAGCCGTGAGTCACATGTGATTCATGGCCATTGTTTAACTATTGTGTCTTACTGGACAGCCGGTGATAGCCTCTAAGGCATCTGACTCGAGGGGACCGGGTTCGAATCCCAGCGGCACCAATAACTTTCTTAAAATGATTTATGTGCGGTTTATAAAATTAAATATCACCTGCTGTTACGATGAAGGAAAACATCGTGAGGAAACCTGCATGCCTGAGAGTTCACAAAAAAGTGTGTGTTCCGCCCCAAAACAGAGCATCATCGGTTGATGTGGAGTCTACAACGGTTGGCTGTCGAGTCACAAAGGATTATTCTTAGCTGGATTTCAGTTCGACGTTTTACTAGCGCTTGTCATATTCCAATTCCCTTTGTTCTAGTGAAGTTTGATGTAAACCAATAAAGCGGTCCGAAAACATCGCACTCGTACGTACATTGTCCGATTCATCGGTGCAGTGCAAAGGCATATATTGGATGTAAGTTGTAACAGTACGATGCGGAATTCTTCACCGTTTGGAGTGTTTTGCGGATTTTGCGCTTGTAGTTACTTTTTGTGTCTGCTTTTTGAGATTCTATCATTTGTAGATGTTTTTTTGGAATAGAACTTTTCTAAAAAAAATAAGAAAAGTAGTTTTTCGTTTTTTGATAATAATTTGAAACCTACTTGTATCTTTCACGTTTGCGTTTCCTATCACCATTATTTTTGTTGAATTTTACTTTGCATTGTTTTTCTGTTATTTTGTTGCTGAAATTCTTAAAAAAATTACTTAGCATTGTTTTTTTGTCATTTTTGTTATTGAAATACAATATGGGTGAATATGTATCATATAAGGCGCCGGGTACACTGGTATTAGTTTTCTGGTATTTTTATGAAGTCTTTTAAAACGAAAAGATACCATTATTGCCATCTTGCAATCTTTAACGATTTTGATCCAGAGAACGATAAAAAGTATATTCTATATATGAATCCAAGTTATAACCTACGTACACTACGTACCTAATTTCATACAAATTTCTTCCGAAAAAAATGTTCAGTATGTTGTAAACTTGACTTTGAATCTGTCAAGCTGTTTTCAGATGTGACATTATTAAAGCGAACAGACTATAGCACACGCACGTAAGTAAAGTTATCGTCATCGTATTATTTATCGCTCATGCAAACGAGTTTCTGTGCGATTTATAGATGTTTATCCCTTACACGAACTCGGTGGGTTTGGCTTTGGTTTGATCTACGGGTTACGTTTGTATTGTTTGTATTTAGTGTATTTTCGGGCTAGCACTTATCCTTCTTGCGTAAAGTGTTGGTTGTATTTTGGGCTAATGAGTGAGTAATAGTCGGTCTGTAATGCAGCATTTATAAAGCTGAAATCAGGTTTAAAGTTACCAAAATCAGAAAATCAGTTACATACAAAATTTGCTAGCCGAAAAAGGCTAGTTTATTCGATATTTTTTTAAATTCTTGTTCTGGATTTTGGCAAAAACCTCTGTACTACTTTTTTTAATTTTACTTTTTTTCTTAATATACTCGTAGTAGCTAACATTTCAGCACTTCTTAAAAGTAACACCAAGCTAAAAAAATACAGCTAAATTTGTTGTACTGAACTTGAGAACTTGAAAATAGGTAAAAAAAAAATAAAAAAAATCTTTATTTTTCCCAAAAAAGATATGGCATATATTGTACGACGTACCTTAATTAATTCATCAGCTACACAAAATAACAGTACGGTGGCTATTAGTATCTAAAAATATAAAAAATATTTTTAAATTAAAGTGATATGGTATACATAAGTGCTTTTAACATTCCGTACTAATTTAAAAACAGTAGAGTATTTAGTATATGATTGCTGTGATAATTGCATTCCCAAACTATATGACGCTTTACCTAGATATATTAGTAAGATAATGAGCCAAAGAGGTGACCCAAATATCATTGTAGGAGACCCAAAAATGACACAATTTGACCCAGAAACGGCACAGTACATTACTGTCGTACACACACTTCATATATTACAGGCAGACAGTTTTAAAAGTGCATCATAATATATTTGGCGAGGCACGTGCGCGTGCGCCGTAAATTTTAGTCCTGTTTGTTTTTTGAGTTTTTTCGCTTTTATTTTTTCGTTTTTTGGGTGTTAGTGAGACGTTATTTTGTTCGCACCTCGTATTTTTTTTTCTGCGTGTCGAATGTTTTTTTTATTTTAAATGCAAGATGAGCATGATAGCTGTGACACTCCCGTCCAATCACAAATAGGATGAAATTATGTATAATATATACATACCTTTGAGGACATTTTTTTTTCTGATCTCTCAGGCATGCAGGTTTCCTCACGATGTTTTCCTTCACGTAACAGCAGGTGATATTTAATTTTATAAAGCCCACATAACTTTCTACAAAGTCTGACTGACTGACATTGGGTGCGTACCACTGGAATTCGAACCCGGACCCCTCGATAGTAAGAAGCCGAATTCTTAGCCACTGGGCTATCACCGCTCAAGCCGCCTTAGCAGTATTTTCTTTTAATTTATGTGCAGCTAAGTATATCAAGGTTTATTATGTTAATATATTACAGTATAATTACAGCGGTAATTTTTCAGTCAA
Source organism: Erynnis tages (assembly GCA_905147235.1). Taxonomy (NCBI): domain Eukaryota; kingdom Metazoa; phylum Arthropoda; class Insecta; order Lepidoptera; family Hesperiidae; genus Erynnis; species Erynnis tages. The sequence continues at coordinate 1,013,903 of LR990089.1, forward strand.
ACAAAAATTGTTTTCAATTCTTTGATAAGAGTTCGACTTTAAATCCAGTTTTAAATTTTAAACGAGGTATATTATGACAAAAGAATGCAATAGAAAATAAATTTTTGTTTGTCTTAAGGAAAACAAACCTTGGCATACAAGATGCTTTCTCAATTCCTGTTTAAATATATAGCATTACACGTTACACGTATCACTACAATCGACGCACGTCACTCCCCTGTCGTAGCGAGATGTGACATCGGAGACAGATATTGTTCGTTTGGAGACACTTTAGTGGTGGTCGTACCTTAAATATATCTCTTATACACATTGTACTTCAAATAATGAAAAAACACTGAGAAAAAAATTACGAAAAATATATTTTTAAATCTACTTGTCAAAACAGGTAAGGGGCGTATAAAGGGCTATGACTATTAGGGATATAACAATGTAAAAGGTTTGTAAGTTACATACATCTCTCTATTCAAATTTAGAAGATAACCTGCTACTACCTAAATGTTTCGAATCGATAAAAACAAATTGATTCGGGAAATTATAACCGTTCCCTTGTAAGTAATGCGCAAATTTCTCAAATTAAATGAATCACGCGAAAATGGTTAAAAAATATATCTAAAACTGTACATTCAAATGAAATAAAACAAACAATGTCCGGCAAAAGCTGCAAAAACAAAGCAGAATATTTTATGTGTTCAAATATATAACATCGGCACATTACACGTGTCACTACAATCGATGCATGTCACTCCCCTGTCGTAGCGGTCTGTGACATCGGAGACAGATATTGTTCGTTTGGAGACATTTTAGTGTTCGGAGTTCGTACCTACCTTAAATATATCTCTTACACACATTGTACTTCAAATAATTCACGTACCTACCTTAAATATATCTCTTATACACATTGTACTTCAAATAATTCACACAGCGATAAGTGTAAGTCACTAGCGAACTGAATAGTAAGCCAGTTCCTTCCTTTCAGCCCTTAGTAGTCCACTGCTGGACATGGGCCTCCCCTAATTTTTTTTTAATACACCCATAGCCCCACACTAGGATTCCCTGTGTCGTGGGCGCCATGGACACACACAAGACAACAACACACACACCCAGACCAGATACAGAAATTTAAACTCTTCACTCAAATCTCTGCACCGCTGGGAATCGAACCCAGGACCCTCCGCGCACCGGCGTCTTAACCACTGCGCCATTTCCTGGGCCCTTTGAATCCAAGGGTATCCCGCTGTCTTCTTCAGGTCATCAGTCCATCTGGTCGGAGGACTGGGTACTCCTTTGCCTCCGTTAGGCAGTTCACACACCGAGAATAATATTATCTGTTAATATCTGTGAATATATATATTATCTGTATATTATCTGTATATATTATCTGTAATATATTATCTGTCCATTCATATTCACAATAATTAATATTGTTGCTACTAATTTGTGCATATCAGCATTAGGTTAAGTACTATAATGTGTTTGCCCGTTGGTTTTTTTTTGTTTTTTTTTTTTTCGGTTGTTTATTTTTTGTATCTTATCTTGCCGTGACTTCACTTAAAGGATTCTGCGGAAGACCAGCGCTGGTTGCCCTCAGCTTCCAGCTTAATGCTGAGTAGGATCCCTTTTGTGAAGTGCGCGCATACCGATTTTAGTTTTTATACATTTAGTATAAGATAGGATATATAACATTTTCTGTCACAAATTTGTATGTGTGCATTTCGCAAATAAACGATTCTTATTCTTATTCTTATTCTTATAGAATAACCGATCCAACATGACATGCAACAAAATGTAGCAGTTTGATTCCGCCCAAAATGCGTGACAGTTATTATGTGTAAGAGTCGGGTTTAACACTCGCATCCATATATTTGGTGTCATCTTGATGTTCGGAGCGGCTCTATATTTAGTTTACGAGTTTTTCTGATAATGACGTTTTGTTTTCGCGAACCGACTATAATGATCTCGTGTTTAGTGAGTGACGCGTTGGCGTGTTCTTTGATGCGTTTTTGAAAATAATGATAATAAAATGTAGGTACCCGTTTTAAAAAAAATTCGAATGTGCTTAAAGATTTTTTTTCTTTAGTGTCAAACCTGGTGGATGATTCGTATTTTGAAAGGAAGGATCCCCAGCTCCATACATTTCCAGCTGAAACACGAGACATAAAGAACACGCTGCTTAACGACGGGTTAAGAGGCTGGCGGTAAGGTTTGTTGCTACTCCCAACTAAATTATCCTCACATGTTTTTATGCTTCAACCAACTGCTACAACGACGGTAAATAAAGGTGTCCGGAATAATTTAAATTTCCGTAATTCTCCCGCGAGATCTTTTAAATTCCCGCAAATATAACACTGCCCATAAAAAAGTTACGACCGCGATGACTCTTGAACATGACAAAGGATTTGACGGGTTTCCTTCGACTGTCGTATATTATGCAAAGTCCTGAGTTTTACAATATCCCAGGAAAGTGTGGTTTTAAGATGTGACTTTTATTATTGCTTTTGATCATATACGTGGTGAGATTATGTCTCAGTCACGTGACTGTCTTAACCCATTCACTGTGCAGTGACCCATATGTAGTACAGTCCCATTGCGTAACTACTGCCAAGTGTTAAGAAACCAGAGAAATTCTGTGTCTTTTATAATATTCTGCGTTCAAATCAGAGTACTGTGCCGTGTCTGAACACTGGTCAAATTATACTTATGTTACTAATATCTATGAGTTACATGTCAGTAACCCATTAATGACAGGGTCGGATCTCCTCTCACAATGAGAGGGACGTAGGCCTTAGTCCACCACGCTGGCCTACTGCGGGTTGGTATTTTTTACCTTACGCTGGCTTAACACGGGTTGGTGGACTACTTGTTTTAATCGTCTATAAATTAATAATCTCATTAACATCTCATTAACCTCTCAGGTTAAGTTCAAAAGACCATGTAACTGATATCGAATATATCAGCGGCGTATTATAAAAGGACCAGCCGATCGTTTGTCACTCACACAAGAACTCAGCCATTATTATAATTAGAGTTATAAATTAGTGATAGTCTAAGAGCAGGCTGGCAGTTTTCGAGAAGCTTTTGAGGGAACATAAAATCGTGTTGAGCCGATTATTAACCGACTTCAAAAAGGAGGTTCTCAATTCGTCTGTATGTTTTTTTTTTTGTAGTATCCGAACCCCAAAAACGTAGAAGTGGCTGGCGGGTAGGTAATGTAATTTAGCCAAGTTTTAAATGAGGAAAGAACTATTTTTTTTGCAAAAAAATAATGTTTGAGATGTTTTGAAAATTTTAACATCATTAAATTTGGTTTTAAATAAATAAAAAAAAAAAGCCAGAAACTAATCCAAGTACCTATAGAACTTCGCCAGGCATCTTCAAAATTATTTTAAGTCTGATGTACCATGAAATTTTAACAACATAATATTATTTTGTAAATAAATTATTTTCAGGTCATTTGGCGGGATTTTTAACAAAATAACAAAATTTTCAGTCCGCCTCAAACACTTTTTAATTTTTTTTTTAATTTTTGGTCTCTAGGTATAACAAATAAATCGATTCAACATGATTTTGAGTTACCTCAAACACTTTTCGAAAAATATCCCCCAGCTCCTGGACTACAACGAAATAGTTAAATTGTATTAAAAACGCGACCGTTTCAAAAGACGACCGCCGATTCAAATCCGAACATATAAATTACATATAAGTCATTAATAGATCTTTGAAGGAACATTTGAACTGTACATAAAAATTCCGCCATGTGTTAGGCTGGTTACTGATGAGCGATTTTTCATTGGTGAGTGAAATCGTTCACGTAACGTTAACAGTTCATTTAATTTGTAATTTTGCATACCTGTGAATATCCAGGATGACCTAAATGTCCTGTCAAACCAAAAATTAGCCTATATTCGTGCAAATAAATGTTTTTCATTTTTGTTTTGAAAAATGGAAATGAATAGGCAGAAAATTATGGGTAAAATAATCCTATTTCTAAAGCTCTAAACTCTAAGCAGTTGAAAAAGGTAAGTGGGCAAGCTAAGTATTTGCTAACCAAATGACTTTTTTTAGAATTTGTACTCATCAATACATTTTTTTAATGATCATTCAAAATATTTAATTTTATATCACATTAAAATATCAGAAAAAAAATTTCACCAAAAAATAAATACGAAACTTTTTTATCGCGAATTTTTACGTCAAAATAGCCTAAAATCGCAGCAAAACTTGACAATCGTACAAAAATCGGACCATTGCCACTGCACCTAAATTTTTTTGTGCGGTGCGTTTGAACCTGCGAACGGCATTTTGTTTTATCGACCATAAACGGTGGTGGGCCGCGACCACCGCGTTATTATTTTGGACCGATAGTGGTCTTATTTGTTGTATAATAAACAATTTTTGGCTTCTTCAGAAGTCTTAACGGCCTTTTTAATGTTTCCTCCAAGTGCATGTGGTAATTTCGGCGCGAGTTCGTGTAATGGTCTGTAGGTAGGTAATGTTGTTTCGAATGCTTTTATTCCCTTTAATGATCCATCTGGCTAGTCCGACAGTGTGCGGTGAACTTTATGGCGTCTGAGAAGAAAACAGTGCGAGGTTAATAAAATTATTATGGTGTTGAGAAAATAAATAAGAAATAAATAAGAAATGAAAGGCACAGAATAAGTAAAGAAACATCTACAATAGAATATAGTCTTCTTAATTGCACTTGCACATACAGATAAAAAAAACATAAAATAAAATTGATCACATCGTCATGTTATCAGGTAGTATGCAATAGGCGGCCTTATACTCGCCGCTCAATTAGCAAAAGCTTCCAGAAAAGGAAACAAACAATAAAATTAACAGCATAAGCATGGTGGGTGGCTGCAACACTTTCGTGGCCCACTGCTGGGCACGGGTATCCCACAACAGGTGTACCCCTGGAGCATACTCTACCACACCGCTCCATTGCGGATTGGTTTAGAAACGGGCGAGTGGCCAGCCCGTGTCGGATGTTTTCAAACCGGCCATGGGACCTCCGACAAGGTTTAACGACTGCTATCTTATCGATAACAACCGGGACAGACTTAACGTGCCTTCCGAAGCACGGAAGCGCGTAATTCGCCACTAGCGGTCACCCATCCAGGTGCTGACCGCGCCCGACGTTGCTTAACGTTTTCCATCGCTTGCGATCTACTCAAGCAACGGGGCTATACGCGCTTAGGTCATGCATTGTCGGTGTTTTTGTATCATAAAAACTCTTCAAAAACTTAGTGCTAAAAATAACACTTGGCATTAGAAGTAAAAAATTTAAGTGTACTATAAAATTAAGTAATCACACACTTTGACTGTTCCACAAAACTACAAAAGGAAATACAATTAGTACTTGTACAAAAGAACACCAATTTAGTACCCGTTCGTAATCCTAAGAGAACCTAACCCTGTAATTTAGTTCACGTATTAATTCACCCGCGAACGTAGATATTCACATGTAAATTCTTATTGTCTGCAAATAAGTACATGAAATTCTCAGAAATTTTCACTGTGGGTACATCATTTTCCTGTTAAACTAACTGAAAAAGTTGGTAAGTACATTTCTGAGTCATTTGTCTGCTTGAAATGCATGCTAGCTAATTATTGTGTCATTGTTGTCTGCTAAATGTTTTTACGATCTTTGTACCGCATTTATCATGTCAGTAACCATTAATGACCCACTACAGGGTCGGGTCTCCTATCACAATGAGAGGGATGTAGGCCTTAGTCCACCACGCTGGCCTAATGCAGTTTGGTGGACTTCACATGCCTTTGAGAACATTTTTTTTTTGAACTCTCAGGCATGCAGGTTTCCTCACGATGTTTTCCTTCACAGTAACAGCAGGTGATATTTAATTTTATAAAGCGCACATAACTTTTATTACAAAGTCATTGGCGTGCCACTGGGATTCGAACCCGAACCCCTCGATTCGAGGTCGAATTCTAAGCCACTGGGCTATCACCGCTTCATTTGCATTTATCATAATTAGGTATAATACTTACCATTAACATACAATCTATACAAATAAATAAAATTGTTCTATAATAATAATTTGTTCCGGTTAATCTCCGAAATATCTGGAACGATTTTGACGGGACTTTCAGCTGACCCGACAACTTTACTTCGTTCTACCAAATATAGAAGGTTTTACGATCTTCCTCGCATTATTTTCAGATTTTCTCACCGTATAAACCTACCTTAGACTTACATGAACATTTCGAAATAAAAGTGAGTCAAATCGGTCCAGCCGTTCTCAAGTTTTAGCGAGACTAACGAACAGCGATTAATTTTTGTTATATAAATTTAAATTTATGTACTTAAAATATCTCAGCTTACAGTGACTTGCAAAACATGACATCCGATGGTTTTACATGTACCTATCATTGATAACAATGCGTCATTACATATTTGGAAGTTTAGTTCCCATTTGTAACCTTTTGTATCTAAGTCGAAAGCTGATTCATTATAATGTACAAATTAAAGGCTAATAGTAGGCCAAGAGAAAAAAGCCTGCGAATAAAACTCTTCAACAATATTCCTAGTCGATAAATGTGAAAATTGTCAAAAACAATTAAAACACAGCGAAAAACATAAGCCCTGTCAGTACAACGTACCGTATGTAACTGTTATCGACGCAACAAAACTGGCTGGAATTAAATTATTTATCAATAAATGTGGACTGCAGCTGCGTAGCTGTGAATCAGTGGTGGAATAGATAGCCACGGGAGAGACAACTCGAACGTTATTGCCTAGTTTTCTGATGACTCTGCGAGACACGGTAATGTTGAAAAAAGATTTTTCTTAAGTAATTGAGTAGTAGTAGAATCAGAAATGATGAAATCCGTAGAAGAACGAAGGTGACCGACTTAGCTCTCAAAATTTGCAAATTAAAGTGGCAATGGGCTGGCCACATCGTTCGCAGGACTGACAACCGATGGGGAGAAAGGTCCTCGAATGGCGACCACGTTTAGGCAAAAGGAGCACAGGCCGCCCTCCGACCAGGTGGACTGATGACCTGAGGAAGACAGCGGGAAACCGTTGGATTCAGAGGGCCCAGGACCGGGCGGAGTGGCGTCGATTAGGGTAGGCCCATGTCCAGCAGTGGACTACTAAGGGCTGAAAGGAAGGAAGGAAGGAATTGAGTAGCAAACGGGTTAAAAAATAGTTCATTATTAAACTTACACTAAGACCAATTAATTGTTGTACTAAAGTAATGGTCAAACCCCATTATATACGACAATTTCTAATGACTAAACAAATCATCCTTCCAAACTGCAAATTCAGCAATTACTTTCTTACCCTCTGATATCATGAAACAGATAAAATCTACAAAACTACTATGTATTTGTCCAATTAAATTTCGCAGCAGTAATTAATGCAATTGTCGTAATTATTCAATTGTTAGATTATAATTTATATTCTTTGGCATCGCTTTGAGCACGCCGACAATATCTTTACTGTGAATAATAAACCGACTAGTTTACAGGCGCAGCGGAAAAAACACGATTGTTGTACGTGTGGCGAGTTGTTATTATTATTTTATATAATTATTGTATTGTAATGTAATAATAATGTAACAAAATCTAAACCTTAAACAAATCATCAAGATTTTCGAAAGAAACGCGTCATCGCGTCTGTGAAATTGGGAAGTCTAGACGACGTAATCGCTTCTGAGAAAACTAAGATGTTCAGACACGTAATTAGTACCTACTTTCAATCTAACAGGAAAATGTCACAATTCGTGGGATTATTTAGCTCCTGTCAGTAACCCATTAATGACCCACTACATACTGCCATTGAGGACTACAACCTGGCTACCGCTATCAGCCACAGTCATTGCAGAAACCCTAAAGGAACGTCCGGGACGATCCAAGGAGACACCGGGCCAAAATTGACAAAGAACTTTTTCTGGAGCAATAATATTACTAGTAACGTGATGCAAAAGAAAGGCACGGACCTAGAGTCTGTGGATAGCAATTAAAGATTTAAAAAAAAATTACCCACTACAGGGTCGGGTCTCCTCTCACAATGAGAAGGATGTAGGCCTTAGTCCACCACGCTGGCCTACTGCGGGTTGGTGGACTTCACATGCCTTTGAGAACATTTTTTTTCTGAACTCTCAGGCATGCAGGTTCCTCACGATGTTTTCCTTCACCGTAACAGCTCCTGTAAATTTTGCTAATTCAAGCTCAAAGTCGATAAGCAGAAAACAGAGAGCAACGACGAAATCTGTAGAAGAACGAAGGGGACCAACAAAGCTTTCAAACTTTTCAAATCACTTTGACAGTAGAGTCATATTATTATTAGCTCGTCCAGCTTACCAGCTTCTTAACCCGTCGTAAAGCAGCATGTTCTGCATGTGTTGTGTCTCGGCTGGGGAGGTGTGGTTGCCGGGGATACTTTATTTGAGGCGACTTAGTCCTCGTGAGTAGCAAAGCACCCACATTGGCTGTGGATCATGTATGTATACTCGTTTGCTATGCAATAATAAAAATTTTATTCTTTATTACATGCTCAGTACATTTTGGTCGAAAGGAACCAAAATGTAATCTTAAAGGGACGATTCATAAGTCATTAGGCTGTCTGTGGATAATTGTTAGCACTTGAACTATAAACCTTTATGATAATGTACCATTCACTATGATATAATCAACAGGCAAGGCCGTGGGAAAGACCTATGGAAAACTTGCGTTAGAAAATGTAGCTTTATCAAATGTATTGATAATCGATGATTGAATGGTAACACGAAGGTGGTGACGGCGCAGTGGAATTCGTTTCCAACTCGAGCGGTCCGGGTTCGAATCACAGGGATACGCAGCAATGATTAAAAAAAATAAGTGCGCTTTATATTAAAAAAATTATCACCTGCTGCTGTGTCGTGGGTTCGATTCCCACCCAGGACAAATATTTGTGTGATGAGCACAATTGTTTGTTCTGTGTCTGGGTGTAAATTATCTATATAAGTAGGTATGTATTTAAAAATATATACCTATGTAGATTTATCAGCTATCTAATCACCATAACACAAGCTCACAGCTTACTTTGGGATCAGAAAGCCATGTGGGAGTTGTCCCACACTATTTATATTTATTTTATTTATTTAAATATTACCTAGATCAGCAGCGGTGATAGCCCAGTGGCTTAGAGTTCGACCTCGAATCGAGGGGTCCGGGTTCGAATCCCAGTGGCACGCACCAATGACTTTGTAATAAAAGTTATGTGCGATTTATGAAATTAAATATCACCTGCTGTTACGGTGAAGGATAACATCGTGAGGAAACCTGCATGCCTGAGAGTTCACAAAAAAAATGTTCTCAAAGGCATGTGAAGTCCACCAACCCGCAGTAGGCCAGCGTGGTGGACGGCGGCCTACATCCCTCTCATTGTGAGAGGAGACCCGACCCTGTAGTGGGTCATCAATGGGTACTGACAAATATTACCTAGATACCAACCATCGTTGTCATAATCAGTCCTAACACTAATTATTCCCCTTAGTCCTATTGTGTACAGCGGAGAGGACTTTTATCGACAACAATATCGTTTTCTTTGAATCAATAACTGCAAGTTACGAGTACATCGGAAGCGGCTTATGAGGCATTATCAATTTACTCGGTAACCGCAGCTAATGGGCATAAAAAGGAAAATGTTAGCGACCTAACCGCCGTCTGCGTACGATATCTTGCGGTTATAGAATTGTAGATCACGGGTTGTTGTTGGAGGTAATTAATAGATTGATAGCCCAGTGGCTTAGAATTCGACCTCGAATCGAGGGGTCCGGGTTCGAATCCCAGTGGCACGCACCAATGACTTTGTGAAAAAGTTATGTGCGATTTATGAAAATTGAATATCACCTGCTGTTACGGTGAAGGAAAACATCGCGAGGAAACCTGCATGCCTTAGAGTTCAGAAAAAAAAAAGTTCTCAAAGGCATTTGAAGTCCACCAACCCGCACTAGGCCAGCGTGGTGGACTAAGGCCTACATCCTTCTCATTGTGAGAGGAGACCCGACCCTGTAGTGGGTCATTAATGGGTTACTGGCAAATAGATTGTGTACCTACCAAATTAAAGGTATGTGTGAGTTGAAAAATAAAATAAAATGAAAAAATTAAGACTTATCCTTCCGTCCTTCCTTTCAGCTTTTGGTAGTCCACTGCTGAACATGGGCCTCCACTGATTAGCCATTTTTACTGGTAGAGTTCATTCACCAAATTCAAGCAGGTTCACTGGTAGAGTTTGAATCACTAAAGTTATATTTTAGTCGCAAAAAATATGAACATCAAAAATTAATTATGCACGATGTTAAGTCAACATCCTCATAATATATTTAAGTCTAAAAGTCTGCGGTTGGATTTGCATTAATACGGCTGATCTATGGTCAATTGTATGTAAATAACCTTTCTGCGGTTTCTTATAGATATTAATCAGTGTCTCTGACCATACGAACGGTTCATGACGCCCAATAAAAACCCAACAAACCTCCTTTAATAGGTGGAGTCATTGCCGCCCCATCCCCGTCTGTTAACCCACTTAATGACCCACTGGCGGGTCGGGTCTCCTATCACTATGAGAAGGATTTAGGACTTAGTCCACCACTGGCCTACTGCAGGTTGGTAGACTTTACGTGCCTTTGAGAACATTTCTTCTTCTTCTTCGCCCGCATTTATGAAGCCCACCGTTGGGCATATGCTTCAAGGCCCCTCCACGCCACAATGTCTATGGCTCTTCGATGCCAAAGCCGACCTGTAAGTTTTGAGAGCATTATTTTTTTTTAACTTGCAGCATGCAGGTTTCCTCACGATGTTTTCCTTTACCGTTACAGCAAGAGATATTTTCCCGCCTGACTGGTCTGATGTGGAAGAAGGGCAAACGAGATCTCTTTAGCTTGTAAACGATAGATAATTATTTGTTTACGTTAAATATTTATCATTAATCACAATAATTAAAAATTTCCGCTACAAACTAGATATAATAATTACTCGAATCCAACTTTTCCTATTGTTTTCTCGAAACAGGTTACATTATTTCCTCTAACTAGTAAGTAACTAAGTATTTTGAAGAAGAAAATAATTGACCAATTTGTTCGAGATACTGGTTTATCCTGAAACACACGTTAGCATTGAACTATACACGTGGAACTTTAGTATCCAGATGGTTATTATTGTACCATTTTTAGCGGACCACAAAGAATGCAATGGGCTATAGCCCTCTATTGCCCATGCATTGCTATGCTCGCTATTTCTCTACGTGACAGAGTCAGAAATGATGAAATCCGTAGAAGAACGAAGGTGGCGGACAATAGCTCTCAAAGTTTGCAAATTAAAGTGGCAATGAGCTGGCCACTTCGTTCGCGGGACTGACAACCGACGGGGTGAAAAGTCCTCGAATGGCGACCATGTTTAGGTAAAAGGAGCACAGGCCGCCCTCCGACCAGGTGGACTGACGAGCTGAAGAAGACACCGGGAAACCGTTGGATTCACAGGGCCCAGGACCGGGTGGAGTGCCGTCGATAAGGGCAGCGAGGTGATATCCAGCAGTGGACTACCAATGGCTAAAAGAAAGGAAGTCCAAAGAATCGAAGAATCTAAGTGGAAGTCCCGATGAATAAAATAAATAAGAATAAACTTTCACACTCATATCCCCACACTATGATTCCCTGTGTCATGAATATGGCACGCACAAGACAAGAACACACACACCCAAACCAGAAATAGAAATTTAAACTCATCATGCAAATCTATGTTTCGGGGGGAATCGAACCCGGGCCCGTCGTATGTCACAGTGCGTATTTCAATTAGGACAACTCCCATTCAGAGTCCTGTGTTTAAATTCTGTCGTGCTCGTTGGTCGGTCAGTTATGTCGCCCAATAAAGACATGGTGAAAGTCATATTTTTTTAATTTCCCAAAAAGTAACCCACACGACTCAAATGACGTAGAAATCTAAACTGTTTACTTTTAACTTAATGTTGGGAAATAACTATGTGGTAAAGTAGGTTTGTTAATTAAATTTTATTGTAATTTTTTTTGTTAGAGTAATTTACCTACGGCAAGAATGAGCTCATGGTTTGAAAAACCGAAAATTTGAGATCATTTCGCAGCCTTGGGGTTTTGTTACACCGTAGTTACCTAATTGTTCTTATTTAATGAGAAAGATACGTTATTATAAATTTAAATTAGTAAACATAACGTGCTGAGAGTTTTTTTCTCCTGTTTTTTCTCTCTCGACCCAAAAGTGGGTGGAACCAATTGAATCGATGAGTCCTAGAGTACCTAATCGGTAAAACAATAAAATAAATGAATTATAAACATGCCAAGTAGTGTATATAAAATAATCAAATTTAAATAAAAAGAAATGATCGTATTAAAGCTATTTAATTTAATGTAATTTTATTAAGTTATTCATGAACTTTCATTTGTTAGTATAGGTACGTATATTTGTGCAAATAAACGTTTTGTCTTGTCTTTGTCTTAAGATTAGTTTAGTTTGGCAAAGGGAGATCTCGATGAGGGTAGAAAACTACGAAAGCGTGATTCAGGTAACTTGTGGCGCCATCTTTTGGTAAGTGCTGGAACTAGCCACAGTAAAAACTACTGAAACTTTGCCAGAAAGAAGAAGCGTTGTTAGTAGCAAGCGTGGTTACTTCTCAGAATGAGGCATAGGTCTTAGTCCACCACGCTGGTCCATTGCGAAGAGACAGACTCGCTATTGATGTATGACGGCATGGTTTTGTAGGCCTTAGTCCACCACGCTGGTCCATCTCGAGCAGATAGACTCGCTATTGATGCAAGCATGATGGCATGGTCTCTTCACGATATTTCCTTCCACCGTTACAGAAGATAATATTTAATTAAATTTTCTTTATATTTATTAAATGCTCCTAGCAGGAATACGTCACAGCACAAATCACATGTATAAGGTAAAACCCATCCTGTATAAGGTGTAAACTCCAAATAGGTATGCTTATACAAAATCTTAATTTAGCCAATTAACTTTTTTACTTCGGATGACACATCTACATCTGTAGATAGATTATACAATTAAACTGAGCTAAGTCCGGTGAAAAAAATCTGGATTTTTAGGTTAATTTACTCGCCAACCTTGAAAAATATACGCAGTAATAACTACTTAGATTGAAAAAAAGGTTTTTCAGTTATAATTGCAGGAAATGAAAACCAGAAATTCAGGTTAATAGAGTTAAAAGATTTTATAATTCCCTCTATAGCTCTATATGTATGTATACGTTCGGCTTTGATATCTGTAACCAATTAGTGACCCACTGCTAAGTTGGTTCTCCTTTCACGATGAGATGGCTATAGTCCACCAAGCGGGCCACTTGTATATGTATCTATCTCTATATGTATCCGGCTATGATGTCGTGTCTGTAACCTATTAGTGACCCACTGCTAAGTTGGGGTCTCACGATGAGAAGGATGTAGTCTATAGTCCACCAAGCGGGCCACTTGTAGGTTCGTGGACTACACGTGCGATTGAAAATATTATGAAGGTTTCCTTACGATGTTTTCCTTATTAATTATTATGTGTAAGATATAAGCCCGTTAATGACATCAATGACCCACTACAGGGTCGGGTCTCCTCTCACAATGAGTGGGATGTTGACCTTAGTCCACCACGCCAGCCTAATATGTGTCGGTGGAAATTCACATGCCTTAGAGAATATTTTATTTGTCAACTCTCAGTCGTTGACGTTTCCTCACGATGTTTTCCTTCACCGTAACAGCAGGTGATATTTTATTTTCTAACGCGCACATAACTTTTTTTACAACGTTATTGGTTCTGGGACTCGAACCCGGACCCTTCGATTCGAAGTCGAATTCTAAGCCATTGGGCTATCACCGCAACATAATATTTCCTCTTGATTTGCATGAACGTCGCAAAATCGTAAAATGTAGGTAAACCGCAATCGAAGCGAGTACCATACAAATAATAATATATAGTGCGCAGGAGTTGAATACTCGCGAATATTTAGTTATCTGCACACACACACACACGCAAGTACAGTGCACGTATGTCTCTGTGTGCGTGATGTACCGAGTCATCGCACACTTCCAATCCTATTGCGGAAAAATTGCGGCTTTATATTCTTGATACTTGTATGCAATTACTTTTTTAATAAATAACTGCTTTGACTACTGATTATTTTTGGTGAATTGGTCCGTGTGTTTTTATTACTCACTCAATTAGTAAATGTTAAACGGTTGTCGAGTCAAACCAAGGTGTAGTATCTGTTTTGTTCAGCTTAATATCTTAAAGTTATATGAGACGCGTCGGGACCAGAATAATTATTAAAGTCGTGGGATACCGATTTGGCGGTTTTAACAAACGTAGCGTCCCTAAACTAATTAAAATAAAGATTTGTGGGCTACATTTTACAGCAATTATTTATTATGATTGTTTTATTCATTCTTACCATTCATCAGCTTCATAATATGCCACCGCAAGGTAGCATGTTCTTCTAATGTGAACGATTTAATGGTAGGTACGTGATGACAAAAAATATCTTATTTGAGATGATTTTATTTGTATGAGTGCCAACTTGGTTGTATTTCCACTCATATTAAAACGTAAAACTTTAATCTGCTGTAAAAACTGTTTGCTGAAACTGCATTTCTATCCTTTCGAGGTAAGACATGACCATCCATGGATGCTGTGCTTACAAAAAGAAATTATAAATTATAATTGATAATACTACATTTGTGGCTTGTTTAATTAATTATACATGTATGACGTTCATTAAATGTCCACAAATGGTACCTATAATAATGAATAAAAACTTTTGACTTTGACTTTAATTTTTAATTTAAATAATCAAAACGACCCATCCGCTCAGCCGCTTTACACTATCGATGTAAACAAGCGGTGCGAATGTGTGTGTTCACGTAGCATTGAGCGAGGTCAGGGCACTCGGCGCGTGCGTCGCCGCTTTAGCTGTAGTAATAGCCATATAGTGTGATATAGCGATATATAGTGCGATATAGCGGCATATAGCTAGAGCTGTAGTTATAACCTGATGTAGTGTGAGCGGTGATAGCCCAGTGGCTTAGAATTCGACCTCGAATCGTGGGGTCCGGGTTCGAATTCCAATGGCACGCACCACTTTGTAAACAAGTTATGTGTGCTTTATAAAATATCACATGCTGTTACTTGAAACCTGCATGCCTGAAAGTTCACAAAAAAAATGTTCTCAAAGGTATGTTCGTCCGCCAACCCGCATTAGGCCGGCGTGGTGGACTAAGGCCACTAAGACTAAATCCCTCTCATTGTGAGAGGAGACCCGACCCTGTAGTGGGTCATTAATGGGTTACTGACAGGCATTGTCCGCAGCTTCGCCCGCGTGGATCTTATATCTTGTGGTTGAATATTATTTGAAGATCTCTCGCGTAAACTGTTATTATTTTATCATCGCAGTTAAGAACGTTTGCCGGTAGCAGGAAAACTATAGTTATTACAATGAGACAAACAGCTGTTTTATGAGTGTCATCGACCCGTGTGACCGATTTACCAACTGCATTTATCACTAACAAGGTTCAAAGCAGAAAATGGACGTGATTGAAATATTTTTCACTCAGAAATTTGAAAGTTTTGGTCTTCAGTTGAAGACCAATTAAAAAAAGCCCTAAAGACTAACCTAATTTTTTAAAACGCTATGTACGTTTTACAAAATTACGTTTGTGTATATTTTGGATAAAATGACTGGACCATATCGATAACAGCCGAGACAGACGGCTTCACGTACTCTGCGAAACACGGAAGCTTTTCCTAGCTTGTGATCTACTCAAGCAACGGAAATATACGATAAGATATTAAACAATAATAAGACTAAAAATACTATAGCGGTGATAGCCCAGTGGCTTATAATTCGGCCTCGAATCGAGGGGTCCGGATTCGAATCCCAGTGGCACGCACCAATGACTTTGTAAAAAAGTTATGTGCGCTTTATAAAAATTAAATATCACCTGCTGTTACGGTGAAGGAAAACATCATGAGGAAACCTGTATGCCTGAGAGTTCAGAAAAAAAAAAGTTCTCAAAGGCATGTCAAGTCCACCAACCCGCACTAGGCCAGCGTGGTGGACTAAGGCCTACATCCTTCTCATTGTGAGAGGAGACCCGACCCTGTAGTGGGTCATTAATAGGTTACTGACAAGACTTAAAATAATAAAAACAACTTATAAATAATAATAAGACTAAAGAAGTCGTTGACTTGCATCCATGTTTGAAGGTTTTTATCGTATCTAAAGCCCCTAATTGAAGGAGAGCAGCCGCGTAATAAGAGTAGAGCGAAGCGTTCATAAGGCAATGTTCTAGTAGATTTTTCAAACTGACAGACAGCGAAATGATTGATTGATGCCTTGTATTAAACACTTATCCTTTTGTAGGTTGTTAGAGGAATCCTCTGGCCATTTTCTTGTAGTTAGCATAGGGAGATCAAGATTTGGGATCTGTGCACGTTGATAGGCGGACGCGGACGCGGGCGCGGGAGAGGGCGTTAAAGCGGTCTTGGGATAGATTTATTAATTTTTGCAAGGCAATAGTGAAAGTAAAAAGGTTTTTGGAACGAAGTTCCTTATCGCGCGTTGTGAAAGGGGGCTAGACGGAAAAAATTCTTACGAAAAGTTGTCACGACACTTTTTGCTGTTATGACGTAAGTCATGACGTAAATGACAATGACTGAAAAAACGTCTTGACAGCAAAAAGTGTCGTAAATGACATTGTCATTTACGTCATGAACTTCGTTCCTTCCGGGTGTCCCTTGACAACTCTCAAGTTTTTTTTTCATTAATTTTGGTCTATACAGAGTGGATAAGGCTTACTAGATATCTATCTATACATATATATATACCCTGTAATAGAATAGGCTAGTTACTTTAAACTACACATACGATAAATGCTAGTTCTGATGTGACGATACTTTTGGACAGGCCTAGTTCGGATTGGTGGCCCATAATGTTCTTATAAGGCATGTGAAGCCTTTGAGAACATTATGGAAGAACCTTCAAGTATGCAGGTTTCCTCGATGTTTTCCTTTACCATTACAGCAGGCGATATTTAATTTTGTAAAGCGCACAAACCTTTTTGAGAAAGTCATTGGTCTCTTCATTGTCATCATTGGTAGGGTTAACAGCTGAGTCATTGGTGCGTGTCTCTGGTAGTTTTAATAGTTGAACAATCGCTACCCGCTCTTTCGCTTCACTGTAAACGCGGCCTGATCACCTTTTTTCTTCATATTGTAAACAAACTGGCATTTAGATTACAGATACACGCTCGTTAAGCGTTCGCTGCAGTTTATGCACTGTATCTAGCCTTAAATAGTGTTCCTATAATTAGGTATATATAAAAAGGTTGCATTATAAATATGTTCTTAATTATATGAAGTAACTCGGCTGCAACCATTTTGACGCCCACTGTTGGGCATCGTTCTCACCCCACAGCAGAGGGAAGGCTGGAGCATACTCCACTACGCTGCTCGATTGCCGATTGGTGGAGAAACGGGCCAGTAGCCAATTCGAGTCGGATATTTTCAAACCGCCCATGGGGCCTCCGACAAGGTTTAACGACTGCTATATTATCGACAACAAGCGTTGTTGTGCCCCCCGAAGCACCAAAGCGCCCATTTAATTCGCCACAAGCGGTCGCCCCTCTTACCTAGACTGAATAGATTGTAAGAATGGCGATGCTGAATTGTTATTTCTATTTTTTTATCTACCATTCTTAAAAGTCATATTCATAGTCAACCACCATTATGTTCCCAAAAGTGAAGTCCACCAACTGCATTGGCCTAGCGCGGTGGACTAAAGCCTGCACCCTTCTCATTGTAAAAGGAAACCCGACCCTGTAGTGTAGTTACAGACAATTTAAATCCATCTAACTCTCAACGTAGGGCTTACGCGGATGACCTCATACGTTTCCTTATGCGCAAAATTTGCGCTCTTCCGCATACGACTCATCACTCGTGTTTACGCTGAACAAAATTAGCATTATTTATGATCAATTGTGGTAAAAGTACTTGAGAAATGACGTCGATCTGTTGTATAAAATCTAGAAATTTCCGAGAATGTTTATTTAGCTTTTTACGTGTAATTTTCTTACGTGTTGTATGGTTAAATGATTTTTTATAGATACTAGCAGACCCGGCACACTGTCTGATTTCGATTTTGCTACCATATACCTTCCTTGTAGTACCTTCCTTGGACTTAAACGAACATATCCTACTATACTATTATACTTATAATAAAAACGCGAAAGTTTGTGAGTGTGGATGGATGTTTGTTACTCTTTCACGCAAAAACGGCTAAACAGATTTGAATGAAATTTGGTACACAGATAGATCATAACCTGGATTAACATATAGGATACTTTTTATCCTTCTCTGCGCCAAGTTCTAAAATCAAGTCTAGTCAAAACCGAAATGAGCCATACGGTTGTCGTTCTTGAATTTTAGTGAGACTAATGAACAGCGATTCATTTTTATTATATAGATTCGGCAAAGGGAGATCTCCCACCAGGCGAGGGGATAATGCCTGGGGAGCGCCCGTGCTCCGATTGCGTCATGTCGGAGATTTGTATATATGCCAGCGATGTAGAAAACTTCGATAGCGTGATTCAGGATCATGTGGCGCCATCTCTCGACAAGTGGCGGAAGTTGCCAAAGTAAACGTTCACCAAGAAATACATTTATCTTTTCATGATTTAAAATTCTAGTCTGAAAGGTTACCTTTTTTTTAGGCATGTAGTAAGATTATTTTCTTTCTTCCTACTAACATTTTCCAATTCCTGCTAATAAAAAAATCTTATGTACGATCATTGTATGATACCGTTTTTGTCTTGTGATGTTTGTGTTGTCATTTAATGTTATTAGTTTTAGATGTCCTGGACCAAATTCCTGACGTTTTTGCCATGATGTGAATGCCATTATATTAAAAAAAAATACATATTATATCTGTACCCCATTAGTACTACAGGCCGATTTTCGAAAGTCGAGTTGTTTTCAGATCCCAACATTTGGAGGGCTCTTACCTGCCTGTAAAAGTATCCGACAAATTTTTAAATAAGAAATATTTCTAAACCTATGTTTCCACTATCGCATTCGGAGTGAAATGTTTTTTTTTTTTTTAATTTTCAATTCCGGCCCAAACAAGTGGACTGGACACAAAGTAGTGAAACGTGTAATTAATTTAATAAATATTAATTAAACTAGGTCTAGAGAGGCACGCGACCCTGACACGCGACTACAACGGAGTAATAGGGGTGGCATTTAAGTAGGGGTAGTTATAGGCCATACCTACCTACAGTAATAAGCGTAAAGACAACTGACCAAAATCAAAATCAAAATCATTTATTTGCACGAATATGGGTTAGTTATTGGTTTTACAGGGCATTTTGATCAATCCATATTCACCTTCTCAGGTATGCAAATTAAAAAAGTAAAGAAACAAGAGACCAGATATAGGTGGTACAGTCTTATGGCCTTGTATAGCTGATAAGCACCAACGGCTGTACCATCCTTTTAGTTAAAGTAAGATGCCATGTACATTGATGAAACCCATAAACAAGTAGAAGTAACTCACAACTCACGATCTAACTGGCACAGTGGTTAAGATACCGGTGCGCTACGTGGAGGGTCCTGGGTTCGATTCCCAGCAGAGTAGAGATTTGAATGATGAATTTGAATTTCTGTTTCTGGTCTGGGTGTGTTGTGGTGTTGTCTTGTGTGTGTCCATGGCACCCACGACACAGGGAATCCTAGTGTGGGGCTATGAGTGCTCGTAGCAAGCTGAAGTCAAAATAAGCCGTTTGGAGAATTGTTGACTAGGGGGGAAGAAATTAAATTTAATGTCCTCGAATGGTGGTCACAGATGGATATGGATTAATTGATTAATTAATTGATTTTGGATAATGGAGTACAGGCTCCCATTTAACCAAGTGAGGAAGTCAGTAACCCACAATAGCGGTGATAGCCCAGTGGCTTAGAATTCGACCTCAAATCGAGGGGTCCGGGTTCGAATCCCAGTGGCACGCACCAATGACTGTAAAAAAAGTTATGAGCGCTTTATAAAATTAAAATTAAATATCACCTGCTGTTACGGTGAAGGAAAACATCGTGAGGAAACCTGCATGCCTGAGAGTTCACAAAAAAAAATGTTCTCAAAGGTATGTGAAGTCCACCAACCCGCAGTAGGCCAGCGTGGTGGACTAAGGCCTACATCCCTCTTATTACGAGAAGGAGACCCGACTCTGTAGTGGGTCATTAATGGGTTACTGGCAACCCACAATACAGGGTCCGGTCTCCTCTTTTTCACTTCTGCCGGCACTCCCGGAGTGCAACCCGTTGTTTTTTTACTAATATGTTGCCGACTATCAATATAAGTAGGTACATACCGAGAACTTCTAAAACCGTTTAATCAAAGGCCTTATATCATTAGCAATTGCAAAGCGTTTAGACACTCGATATGTAACTAGCAATTTTTCTGTCTGTCTGTAGGCATTTAAGTCGTGTCAGCAGCAATTACGCGCCGCTCGACCGGAAAAACGCGAGTCTTTCCGACGGATGGACATAGTACACTCAAATAATGTAGATAAAACTAGTAGTAAAAAATTGACCATATGAATCTTTGTAAACTTAATAATTATAGGTATTATTGTACCCCCCCCCCCTAAGTTGTTAATAATTATAAATCAATCTGTTGTTGTTATATCCTTCATTGTTTCGTTACTCCGGGACCTGTTGGTACAAAATTAAAGCAGTTAATCAATTACTTTCTATTTAAAAGACGATAAGAGTGTCCACGTCACTTTTATGAAAAGGCCAAGCTGGAAGTTTTGTTTAAAGCCTCGTCTTAATTAGTTATCGCAATTTTGTATTGACCTGACCTGATTAGGGTTGCTGAGGAAGGAGTTATGAGGATGAGGAAGGAAAAGGAAGTAACAAGCACAAAGTAAGAGGATGAGGATTGGGATATATTCATGAGGAAGAGGATGAGGAAGAGGAAGAGGAAGAGGAACGGTTTGAGTAGAGGAAAAAGAGTAAAAACTATATAAATAAATAAATGGGCTGGCCAGGGAATCGCACAATTTGAGAGGACTCTCTCTTAATTGGAGAGGAAGCGGAAAAGGATGAGGAATTTTTCAACTTTCCCTCAGAGGAAGCGGAAGGATGGAAAAGTACCAAAAACTTCCTCATTAAGAAGAAGACCTCTTCCTCTTCCTTCCTTATCAACACTAGTCCTAGTTGACCACGACACTGACATGCAAAAAATGTATGCAATACCTTGTAGTACGAACAACTTTTGCGACATAGCAAGTAGGGACACGGGGTAAAATCAATAGTTTTTACAGTGCAAAAGATATGTGCCCATCTCCGCGTTATTTTACATGAAAATGCTTTTAGTGTATCTATGTATAAAGATGTTTGGTAATTCCGTCTGATGACAACACAATTTAAAATGCAAATTTCAATACACTTTCATCGCATCGTAAAACTTTGCGTGTACTGCATACGACGAAACAATTTAACAGCGATAGGGAACAATCGATGGGGATTTTAGTATTTACGTAGAAAAACGAACATGTACTAATAGTACGGCAAAATCGTTAATTACTGATTATTATATCGCAATACGCGAGTTAAACATGTGTCATTATCTTGTTTTTATAAACGACGACTTGTTATACGATAGAATATCTACTTACGTTTTGAGCTTCGAAGTAACTTGTTTTAAAAACCTGTCAATGATTTATTCGATATTCGATAAAGGTTGAAATAATTTTGTTATGAAAACTTACTAACTAACGAGCTAACAAGCCGCCCTCCGACCAGGTGGACTGACGACCTGAAGAAGACAGCGGGAAACCGTTGGATTCAGAGGGCCCAGGACCGGGCGCAGTGGCGTCGATTAGGGGAGGCCCATGTCCAGCAGTGGACTACGAAGGGTTGAGATGACGAGTGAGGGAACAAGGAATGTTGGAAAATCAAGGTTTTTGAGATGAGAGGAATTTTTGGTCGGAAAAAATATAAAATATTTTTTTTGTTGTAATTGAAAGCGGTAAATTTTGATGGGTAACTTTTTTATCTAGGCTTTTAACAATACAATCCAAAATAGTTTGGTAGATTCAAATGTGCACACCTTATTTAGTTCATGAATCAGACTTTTTTGGGTTTTATCTGTGTCTTTAAATGCAAAATGAGTCCATTTATAAAATTAATATAATAAATAATAGATAAATTAATAACTGGGTTTTAACAGTAGGTAGATATTATTAGATAGATAAAAAATAAAAATAAATACAAGGTAAAAAGCAATGGCGTAACTAAACCATCCGGGGCCCGTGGTTAATTCATTGGATGGGGCCCCAGTACTTTCTTAATTTCTTTTAGTTTTATCTTTTAGGGCTACTTCTGGGGCCGCGGCCTCTCAGTCCGGGGCCCCTTCAGCCCCGGGCCCGTAGCATTTTGCTTGCCTTGCCTCCCTGTAGTTACGCCACTTTTAAAAAACCTTCAAAAATTCTTTCGGTGGGCCAGCTTCAAAAAATTCCATTCAGAACAACCTGTTTCGGGGATTTCCACATTTTAGGTCTAACAGCACTCCACTATCCACAAAAGTAATTACTTCCACATAAGAAACTTCCCTCGCCAGATAAAATAACCCATCAGCTCCCTCAAGCCGACTTGATTATTAAAACATCAGCGCAACCGCGAGGTGAACTCCGCAAAGATTTCTCCAGAGGGCGTGACGGATAGCTCCCTTATACGCGGGTAAAATGCGAGAACTCAGGGAATAACTCGGCCCAGAACTGATATAGGGCTACTCTTTCGCTGGTAGCACACCTCCGCCGCGTAAATCGTTAAATGCGCGCGAAATCGCGAAATGCTTGAATGTTTCGCCCGTATTACAACGGACAAACGGTGGCAAAACTCAGCGGTTTCGTATTTCGCGATTTCGCGGCGGAGGCGGAGGTGTGCTAACGCGGTTTATGTTGGACTGATGGGTATAATATGCGTAAAACGTACTCATTTTTGTTGGAAATGGGTTGCAAAGTGGCAGCAATCCTTTTATCTCATTGTACGTTACTACGTGATAAGTTTTATTTACTTTTAAAAGAGTGCTGGGAGTTTTTTTCCGCCCGCTTTTTTCTCCCAGTCTACGTTTTGCCTGAGGGGCGATCAAAGCGGATGAATGTAGAATGTATAATTTATCTGTATGACTTTCATTAAGTGAGGCATCCCCTGGAGCACACTCCATCACGCTGCTCGAATGCGGACCGGTTTCTCCGGCTAGTGGACAACCCGTGTCAGAGCTCTCAAATGTATGTGAAGTCCACCGATCCACATTTGGAAAGCGTGGTAGACTAAGACTTTCTTCTCATTATGAGAGGAGGCTCAACAGGTCATTAATGGGTCAAAGACGATAGTATTACTTGATCTGTACCAGCAACCCATTAATGACCCACTACAGGGTCGGGTCTCCTCCCACAATGAGAGGGATAAAGGCCTTAGTCCACGCTGGCCTACTGCGGGTTGGTGGACTTCACATACCTTTGAGAACTGTTTTTTTTCTGAACTCTCAGGCATGCAGGTTTCCTCACGATGTTTCCCTTCACCGTAACAGCAGGTGATACTTATTTTATACAGCGCACATAACTTTTTTTACTAAGTGATTGGTGCGTGCCAGTAGGATTCGAACCCCGAACCCTCGATTCGAGGTCGAATTCTAAGCCACTGGACTATCACCGCTCTCATATCACTCCATCTGATCACATAGAAGTCTTTGGTGTTTCTATGCGATTAATTGAATATGACATCCACAGATGTATAGACAGAGATGACCAACAAGTGCGGATCCAGTCGCGTGCGAACTCTGCGTGCAATGATCCGTGTGACGTCATTATCCGACGCTCTTAACGGAGTTAACACTATCCAGTTGCTAGCTGAAACAGAAGTAATGAAAATCGAATAAAAACTGAATAAAAGAACAGAAAAAATGTCCTCTTCGTTTCAGTTCTTCGTAGTCCACTGCTGGCCATGGGCCCCCCTAATCTGTGGCCTTACTCATGAAAACAATCTCAATTTCAATTCCGATTTCGATCCAATCTGAACTGTCACGTGATTTCGTACTCTTGAACGCAATCTGTCAATTACTGCGCCTGCGTCAAGAGTCTGCGAAATTACACAATTTCGTTTAGTTCTGCAATATCCGTTCAATATTGGAAAAAATAAGGCGCTAGTGTGCAACAATTCCAATGACGATCGATCGGAATTGATTTCAAGAATTAACCCACTTCATGCCTGGGAGCTCTCCATAATGATGTCAAAAGTATGTAAAATCCACTAACTCGCAAGAGACCAGCGTGGTGGACTAATTCATCTTTCAAGAGGATACGCGACCCTACCGGGGTGTACTCGTTAATGGGTTATAAACATTCTAGAATATGAGAATTTAGTAGTGTATGATATAAAAGTTACGAGTATGTTGTTGGATATAAAACCTATTATTTTATTCAAACTACGTATACTTAAGCACAACATTATTACAATTTATAAATGTTCGAAGTTCAAAAGGCTAACAACCTAACTGGTGCCTATCTAACGTAGGTAATTAATTTTTAATAAATTAAAATTAAAATTTTCCTCATACCTACATAAAACCATTGTAAGCGTTACTAACAATACCTCTGTAGCCTATATAATATTATAGTAATCGTCATGAGTCGTGAGCACAGATTAAATTATCAGTGGTAGGGATATTGTATACTATCGGCCAATGTACAGCAGCCGAAAAAACGTGCTGAACCAATAGAAGACGCACACTGATAAACTGCCGTTTGTCGAACCAATCGTGTGCACCGCAGCGCAGTCAATGTCAAACCGACCAATGAAAGTTGTGCTCACCACTCGTGACGGCAACTATACCTCGTGTACCTAAGAACCTCATATCATGAATAAAAAATAAAATAAAAATAAAAAGCCTTTAACTATTATTATAACTATAACTTAGACAGTATGTTTAATTATTTAAGTATCAGCAAGGTCCCCAGGTTGGGTAAATGCCTCCTCACACGATGTCTACTTCTCTCTATCCTGTGCTATTAGCCACCACCTTGGAGCAGCGACTTTTTTTATTTCATCCTCCCAGCGTGTTGAGGGCCTTCCTCTCTTTCTTTTTCCGAGGTCCTCTCTATATGGTTGTGTTGTAGGTCCATCTTTTGTCTCTAAGCCTCGTTACGTGACCAGCCCATTGCCACTTTAACTTTTACTCATATATATCATAATCCAGCAAAAAAAACAAAAATTAGTAGATACCAAATAAACATACCTACTTCCAAACTTCCTTTTAGGACCAGGGTAACAAACAAACATACTGTCAACCTTAACATTTTATTAATATGTACCTATTAGATTGAAGTTTGTAATTTTCCTGATATTTACCTCTAGCAAATTACTTCTCAAGATTTCTACAGTAATATAAGATGCCGTCGCATGCGTCAACGTTATTAATTTTCAATACTAATATAATCGAGAATTGATTGTCGTTTTTATCGTGAAATTAGCTCTTTTTATTATAATAAAATATATTTTTTTGCAAACCTCTATTTTCCTCATAACGTGCTGGTTGGCTGACTTCTTATCGCTGCAAAAAATAATCGTAACGCTTACTTTCAATTGACGATTTGTTGTTTCAGCGGCGTTTTAGTCGTACAAGAATTTACACATGTCACCATTAATGTTAAGATAAATATAAAAAAGTAGGAATATTTTCTGGAATCGTAATAATAACTGTGGATAGTAAAATTATCGTCGAAAACGTTAAGAAAAGGTTGGCGTTTTAAGGTAATTATAGAAATTCACATCACGCAATGAGATATAAAATTTTAATGTAATTTTAATATAGTTTAAACTTATACACCAATGTTTCCAACAAAGTCTTACAAAGAGTAGCAATAAAGAATCAGGTTCGTAAGTTCTTTAACTTCGTACCTCAAAAAAAGATAAGATATCGACTGTTGAGATTTAATCGGCCGATTGATTTCTAGTCGATGAGGACTTTCATCATGAGGATATAAATGATATAATAGCCTTAATTGCTCTATTACAAAAGTTTAACTTTTCGTTGCAATCGCCAAAACGAGTTAATGTAATCGCTGAGGTCATATGCACGCTAAAACCCTAAAAAATACACATTTCTTAATTTATTCAATTTCCCTGCGATAAAAATCGTGGCGGACATAACATTTGCGTTTTACAATCGTCCCATGAACAGCGATCATTACAGCGTGCATACGTGACTGCAGACAGCAAGACGCCAAGCCAATCGATACCTAATCGACTGCATAATATAAATATGATGCATGAATGCATCGCTTTATCTGCTATGTTATATTATAACTAAACCATTGCTGATCTACTTATACCTAACTTAATGTAGATAGTTATACAATTAACTAAAGCAATAGCCGATGAGTTCGAATAGGTAAAATATTAAAATAAACAAATAATTTGGACTGCTGAACAAAATAATAAATAAATAAATATAATTTAGCAATAATTGCCATGAACTATAAAATTAAGTTTTAGTTATATAAGACATAATTATTGTATGCCCGCATAGAGTAGACTGTTCTAAACTTATTATAAATTTTTGTAACATCTTTCTCATGTAACAGTCAACAATAAACGTATTCTTTTCTTTTCTTTTCTTTTAACAATAAACCTAGGTGAGAATCTTAAAAACTAACGCGTCACACTCCTAGTCACACTAGGATTCTCTGCGTAGGGATTCTCGGTGCCATGGACACACACAAGACTAGAACACACACACCCAGACCACACACAGCAATTTAAACTCATCATTCAAATTTGCTCCACTGGAAATAGAACCTTGGACCCTCTGCTGAAACGACGCGTTAACCATTGCACAACGGTCGACAGTATCAGTTTCCAATGAAATTTAAACTCATCATATTTTTCTCTGCTGGGAATCGAACCCACGACACTCTGCTGAGTATACCGACGCGATGATCACTGTACCACTGAGAGTTAGTTGCGACTACTTGCGACCCATGCGACCGGTTCAGTTCTTTCAAATGTCAACTCAATTATAAATATCAATAGGTACTATACTACTAGGTATAGTCTAGGTACAAAAGTCGAATTAACCATAGTCAATATAGTCAATATGTCGCCAGGTAGTCTGCACGATCTTACACCATTTCTATCATAAAAAACGGAGTAAACGCAAGGACACCCAGTAGTAGGTATGTATTTAAATTTGCATTAAACACATCTAGATCATTCCATTCGTCATAAGTCGTGACAAGCTAGTAGGTAGGTACTTATTTAGTATCGACGTAATACCTACATACATTATCTGACTTAAATGACCTACTATGTAGTTATTACTTTTATGCATCATAA
This sequence comes from Erynnis tages, assembly GCA_905147235.1. Lineage (NCBI taxonomy): Eukaryota > Metazoa > Arthropoda > Insecta > Lepidoptera > Hesperiidae > Erynnis > Erynnis tages. The sequence goes on from LR990089.1 coordinate 1,041,335, forward strand.
TATAGCAATTATCGAGACGAAACAGATGGTTTAAGACTATAATTGTTCACATAATTAGTGGCCGTAGTAAAAATAAATAACAACTTACACTAGCCCCACACCAGGATTCCCTGTGTCGTGGGTGCCAAGGACACATACAAGACAAGAATACAACACACCCAGACCAGGAACAGAAATTCAAATTAATATAAGTATGGGAACAATGGCCATAATGTTGAACGCCAGGTAATGAGTAATGGATTGTATGGATAAAAACGTATTTTGTTAAAAATGAGCTCTATCCTTAAGTTTGCTGTATGTCATTACTTTCCAGAATACGTTCCTTATTAGTTATACTATCGAATGATGTAATAATATAGGGTGTATTTTTTTTGTCAAAATCAATGGGTTCGATTCCTGGCTAGGCATATTGATTTTTCAGAAATCCAATGACCCAGTTTTAGTTTTCATCAAAATCGGTTCCCCGACTCCTTACAGTATTTTTCAATATTCCTCATAGTTTCGGATTTCCCCATCCACGCTTACTTGAAAAAATTATCATGTAGTTTAGTTGGCTACGTGCAACCCAACGCATCATCTCATCTTAATGAGACGCAAACGCGATCACGCATCAAAGATTACGTCACGGTCTCTTTCACGTGTAATTACTTCTAGTAATACATCAGCTTGATAACCTAGAAGCTAAGAATCCGGTCACCTATGAGGTTCGGATTCGAACCCCAGTGGCAACCATCAATGACTTTTAAAGTCATATGTTGCGATATGTCGCACGCAAAAGTCGGTCGTACGACGTTGTCATTGCATACATTTTGGCGCATGTCAGTGCTCATTTCAATTTGGACAGAACCCCGTGTTTAAATTTTATCGTGTTAGTTGGTACGATACAGGGCATAGAGTAGATCCTGTTGAGATAAGAATTTTTGAAAATTAAAAATAAAATTTTTCAAAGATTTATTTTTTAACTTTTGGTTTTTTAATGCATAAATTTAATTTGACGTAATATGACATTTTATGGAAACAAAAAAATCTCTTTTGAAAAATATCTAATTTGTATATAAATAGAAGAGATAACATTTATATTATGAGCTTGTAGATCTTATTAAAGACTGAATGGGTTATCATCTCAAGCCAGGTGACTTAGCTACTCGTATTATATTCATATTATATTCGTATTATACTCTTGTGTATTATAAAAGGTAAAGGCACATGACTGTACCCGTCAGGCTCACAACACCGCGGCACTAATTTGACAAGCGACGCGTTTCTGCTGCGTATACGTTATAGCACAGAGTAACTACAGTGTAGAGGGCAAAATTTTTGAAAAATTAAAATATAATAATTGTTATAGCGGTGATAGCCCAGTGGCTTAGAATTCGACCTCGAATCGAGGGGTCCGGGTTCGAATCCCAGTGGCTTTTTAAAAAAGTTATGTGCCCTTTATAAAATTAAATATCACCTGCTGTTACGGTGAAGGAAAACATCGTGAGGAAACCTACATGCCTGAGACTTCACGTATTTTTGAAGGCATAGTCGGTATCTGTGATATTATTGTTAAATGTAAAACGCTTTTTACATTAACATAAGTACGAGTAGCAATCAAGTTTTTACAAATTTCTTATTATTTTTGGTGCTTAATCCTATGATTAAAATATATGTTTTTTTAAGAACTAGGTACTTACACATGACTGTTGATCATTCCTAATATACAGGGTATAACATTATAAAACGATCCATTACATCAACGAAAACGAAAACACGAACGTTACATCCATTGTTATTTGTTAATATGACTTCATCGTTAATTTCGATATACCTAAAATTTTGATAAAAATTAAGAAAAAAAGAGATAGAGTAGTTAGAGTACTCTAATAGCTGGAAACCATTGGATTCAAATAGCCCGATCTTGGGCAGTGGCGTCGGTTAGGGGAGGCCCATCCAGCAGTGGATTAAAGAAAAAGAAAGAAGAGAAGATTAGAATAGAAAAATGTATAAATAAAAGCCTCTACATCCCTCTACTCTGTGCAAAGCGATACTGAAACGAATATTGGGTATCGCCGACTCAGCGGCGGATCTGCGAATAAAAAGCGCTCCGCGAATTGTTTGGCGTTTGGCAACTGACTGGCTGACTCCAGTCTTGGCCCTAAGGTGAGTAAGTGATTGGAATGGAGGAAATTTTAATGATGTTCAAATGGAAGAGGGCTGTCTAATGGTATGACTATAGCTACTTAGTCCTTATTGGTTAAGGAAAGGATTTGATACAAATTTCCAGGAATTGAAGCAATTTATTACCTACTGTTTTTTTTTTCAACAACTTTTACTCTATGGTATCTATATTAACTCTATCAGTATATTAACCATGATACATAATACTCTATGGTAAGACGTGTGAATCCATTTTTTTAGTTTAACAAAAATTTTGATATTGACTTTTATTTTCTGAATATTCTAGACACAGTGTTGTTAATTAATCTACTGTCTAATTTATCTTCCCACGGTTTGCTATTCTTTTGCTTGCGGTGATAGTGGAGGGGTCCGGGTTCGAATCCTAGCTGCACAAGCTAATAATTTCTTCAGACTAGCTATTTAAATGTTTTAAAGCTTTTTCTTTTTACTACTCTGTTAACTAACATAGCAATAGGGGGTGGTAACTTAGTACTTACAATATGCATGCACCATTTTAAAAACTTTCGTATCTCCAGTGAAACTCAACTTCAACTGAAAATATCTAACTTTATAAACAAGACAAAACAAAAATTCTAAGAACGGTGACAGATAAACAGACAACGTATTACGAGCCCTTTGGGATGCGAGCGAGACGACCGAGTGGAAAAGAGACAGACTGAGAAATCGGGTGGAGAAGAATGAGATGAAGAATACCAGATAAGAAAATCGACGTAGTTCCAAGCGATGGTTGAGAAGAACTTTTAATATTTTGGAGTATTTTCCACAGAATTGTATGACGCTTTAGCGATAATTTTAGTTTTTTTTTAATCTTCGATGGGACTCGACTACTTACGAATCCAGAGGTTAATTCGAAAAAATATATAGTGACATATTGATGTATTGTTAATGACCAACATATTCATTTCATCGCTTTACTCCGTCCTACTGGAAGCCGCACTAAATGGAAATGGAATGTCCTCTCCGCAGGCCATTTGGCGCGGTAATGGCCTCCAGCGATGGTTTTGTTCCTCGTACTGTGCAACAAATTCAATCTCCAAAATGGCCGTAATTTTTGTGGCGAATTAAAAGATTTAAAAATATATTTTCAAAAATTTTGATAAGAGTTAATTTTACAATTATGTTCAAGTTTCTGTTAATTAGAACGTAGAATGTAGAATGTATAATTTATCTGTATGACTTTCATTAAGTGTGCACAAATTGTACCTGATAATGAATAAAAGCTTTTGAGTTTGAGTTTGAGTTTGAATTATTTAATAATAAAAATCAAAAATAAGTAATATATTTTTTTTGTTTTCTTTTAATCTACTATGGAGCTCGACTACTTACGAATCCAGGGGTTACTTCGACAAATGTACAGTTAGATGTATTACAATCTATTGATGTATTGTTCATGACAAACACTGGACATACTGGAAGCCGCACTAAATGGAAATGGAATGTCCTCTCCGCAGGCCATTTGGCGCGATAATGGCCGCCAGCGACGGTTTTGTTTCCACGCGTTTCCTATTCCTCGTTTTGTGCAACGAATTCCATCTCCAAAATAGTTAATTGTATTGGTTACTTTTTGAAGTGATTTTTAACAAGCTTATATTAGCTGCATGTAATAGTTAATTTATGTAAAAAAAATCTTGGAAATATATCTAGCCATCTCAGTAGATACAAAATTGTAAAAAGTCATAATTAGAAAGTACATCCCTAAAATTCTCTTAAAATTAATGCCTAATTTCCAACCCCTTAGTTCCCAGGGTTTTGCTACGTAGATAAGGATATCAGTAAATTTATCAAATGGGGCCCAAATAAGATTTTTTTCCAGCATTTCCTTCGCTGTTCGCAGACGCAAATACAGACAAGTTCATTTGTATGCAAATGCGCCAGCCGCTTCCTTTGCGCCAGCTTATTTGTGCTTTTAAATATCCGAAACTCTAAAAAATCTAACTTTACATGTTTACTAATAAAAGTCGATAATTTAGTTACATGTTTTGTGTATTTAAGTTAAATATCGCACATCTGAACATGACCAAATTTATTTAAATAAAACTTACGGGCCGGCACACTTCGTTCTGCAAAATATAAAATTATATTCCTCGCATTTTTAGTTTTTCTCATCCTATAGACCTTTTTTGGACTTACTTGAACATTTCAAATCCAAAATGACCCACATCGGTGAAGCCGTTCTCGAGTTTTAGGGAGGCTAACGAACGGTTACTTATTATAATTATTGTTATTGTTATATTATCCACATTATAAAATAGATTCTTTTTAGTTTTTTATAAAATTGTTTACTGCCTTCGTAATATTTAGAAATTACGTGCAATATCTTTTCATAAATTAATTTTAAAATGAAAAGAAAATAGAAACTGTTACTTCGGAAAAAATGTCCTAAAAGCCTTTAAAAAATCTAGACAGCTGATATTTTATTACTAAACCGAGCGGCGCAAATAATAGGCGACCAAATTCATTTGTATGCAAATGCGCCGCCGCTCACTTCGACGTTTGCGCTGACTTATTTATGTTTTTGCGCCGTTTTGTTTTTGTATAAATTTCAATCCTGCGTTTCTATAACTGCAGTTATAGTTACACTCAGACAAATACGCATTTGCTATTCCTAAATTATTTTGATCTTAATTACAGGATAATAAAATTACAATTTTAAATACAGGATAATATATTATAACTTTGACCTAGTTACTAGGTAATCAAGATAGTGCCTTAATAAAATCGTACTTCAATACATCGTTTACTTACTCTCGTTCCAGTAAACGGCATGGAATTAGCGTTGGAATTGATTCCCTTGTATAATAAACGCGCAATCATCACCTAATCCATTTGCCCTGAGCCCTTATTGTGTGTGTAAGAAGTTACATTTAGAAGTGGCGTGTACGTACAATAGTTTCTTTTAACCTTACGAGTTCTGGTCACCTGCTTCAACATGAACAGTTGAACACTATCATCAAAGTATTCGTACAGTAATCGTCAGTCTGTATGTCATATGCCAGTACCCTTAGTCTGAGTTTTAGCAATGCCGCTACTACACATAGATACGTAAATCAATCGTTTTTTTCTATATATCTACGCATTGGACGTAGAACGTAGAACGTGAATCGTATAGTAAAGTGACGTAGCGCGTAGGTAACACAACATTAACCCACAGTGTAAAAATAAAATTGTATGTAGAGGTCTGTCAAACATAAAATCGGTGACAGCCCAGTGGCTTAAAATTCGACCTTTTAATCGAGGGGTCAAGGTTCGAATCCCAGTGGCACGCACCAATGACTTGCTGCCTATATATCACCTGCTGTTACGGTGAAGGAAAACATCGTGAGGAAACCTGCATGCCTGAGAGTTCAAAGAAATGTTCTCAAACGCATGTGAAGTCCACCAACCCGCATTAGGCCAGCGTGGTGGACTAAGGCCAACAACCCTCTCATTGTGAGAGGAGAACCGACCATTCACCATCTGTACTTCCAGAACTCTTTGCCGCAGAAGGGGAGAGTGTAGCCTTATCGATTTTTTGACACAATGAAAAATGAAGTGGCCGCAATGACAACCGACGTATTGTACGAGCGATCGATCTTCGTTAATTCCGGGAATAATGTGTGTTCGCGTCGGAATTATTCCGGTTTGAATGCCGGAAAATATGAACGATGAAACCGAGGAATGATTCGACGGAAGTTCGGAAAATATCGGTTTGTGTACTAATAGTTATGTTACAATATTCGATCTGCGTTACGTAGCGCAGTGGGCCCTGGGTTCGATTCCCAGCGGTGCAGATATTTGAATGACGAGTTTAAATTTCCGTTTCTGGTCTGGGTGTGTTGCGTTCGTTTCCTGTGTGTGTCCATAGCACCCACGACACATGGAATACTAGTGTGGGGCTATGAGAATTGAAGCGTTATGTATTTTATTTTATTTATTATCTCCCCAGACAAGCTACTATGGCTCTATGGCTCTTAAAAGAGAGCTGGGAGTTTTTTTCCCCCCGCTTTTTTCTCGCAGTCTACGTTTTGCCTGAGGGGCGATCAAAGCGGATGCTTGTATAATGCTTGTTTGATTTTAAATGTATGACGTTCATAAAGTGTGCACAAATTGTACCTAATAATGAATAAAAGATTTTGAATTTTAATTTATGGATGTCGAAATTGACGGAAATCTCTCTTGAAACGTGTTTTGTTTAAACATGTTGGCCCCATCATTTAATTCGAAAAAAAGGGGGACTATGGGAGTTTTGGAATACTTTCCAGGTAAAACTACTAAATGTTTGGGGTATGTCCACTGTATCTGCGTTTCATATTCGGATGCAGATTGGAGTAAGGTTTTGCGGTCAGTGACTAATATAGCTTCGCCCGGTTTACTATTCTATTATCCCGTGAGTAACACAGTTGTGTGTTCATGATTTGCGTATAGCTACTTGTCTGTGACCCATTAATTACCCACTGCAGGGTCGGGTCTCCTCTCACTAGGCCTACACTAGGTGAGGCCTTAGTCCACCACGCGGGCCTAACGCGGGTTGGTAGACTTGAAAACTCTCAGGCATGCAGGTCTGTGGACTGCAGTGACTACGCACTGTGGTTCACATGCCCATTCTCTACACATTTACCGTAAAAATCATTTGAATTAATGCCTTGAAGTCACGTTTTATACATAAGTACGTAAGTAATAATTCCAGAATTATCCAGTTCAATCCAACCACGACCGGTTTATCGCCAAAACGGCCCTAAAACCAGCCAATAACATGCATCACCGTTCAGCTAGAACTAATAGCAGCGCAACCAATGCCACGCAACCAATACGCTAATACAACCATTAACCATAACTAAAGGTAATGGTTGCGTTAACCGCAATCCGAGCTCAATGAAGTGATCTGATTCAGTTCGTTGGATTAGGATTGGATTACCTTGTTTATTCATGTTTTGATGTTTAAACTATTGATTGTACGGATTGAATTAGCAGACTTACTTATATACGTACCTACTGATATCGTGAATGATGTAATGTGAAAATTGGTTTCGGTGGCTTGCTTTAGGTTCTAATATTTTACAATTAGGATGAAAATTTGATAAAAGTTAACATTGAGGATAGTCGCAGACAAAAGTATCGTAAGTTTAAGTCATGTATACCTGAGTAAGTTTTTATGTATGAATATTTGTTACTTGCTTAGTCTTCCAAAAATCAGATTAAAGTCTCTAATTGTTTTTTGAAAAAAAATGTATAGGTATCTGAAATGAGATAAAATAAAGTTTTTCTTTCTCTTTATTAACCTAAAGGTCAGTTTTGAAATACAATTTTTTTAGATACTATCATATAACATCTTAAAACTTCATTACAATCAACTCAGCATTCTGGCCATCAAGACATAAACAAAATGTCAACAAAAGCTTCTTCTATATTAAAGCATTACTATGAATAAAAACTAACAGCCTTACACATTTTCTAGAGTAGGTAAACCTTTGGCCGCGCTACAATACGGCACTAACAAAACGACAAATTACAACAAACAAGTGTACTAAAAATAACAGCAAAAAGTCGGTAAGTCGGTCGCGGGAACGACCATTGTCATCCTATGCGATGTCGTATTCAAGAAAATATGATAAAATCCCAGCACCCTGCGACGCCGTGTCACTTAACCCTTATTACACAGCGTTAAGGTTGAATATTAACTGATCGGCAAGCCATTGTGAGTTGGTTACATGCGGCGGGGCGGTTTAAGGGAACTCGCACTTTAACGTTTATTTTTATCGCCAACACCAACACCTAAACTTTGATTTGTATTTGAATGCGACTCAGAAGCAGCCTGCTTAATATTCAACGGTCCAGACCCACTCTAGCAATAACCGATAGCTTTTTATGGGAATTTTTGGACGTTAAAAGTAACTGCATTTTCGACGCGACGATACGTGGAGTGGATTTTTGGTACTTTTTGCTTTTATCGCCGATAGCGATATTGGAATACGATTATTTTTTTAATTTATTGCGTTTGCATTGTTAGCAGACTAACATTTTCCAGCGAAGATGGAATTGCAAAATAGATATTATTTTTGCAATGTAAATTTTGAGTTTATTTCCATTTCCAAAACAGAAAAGGTTCTCAATCGTGTTTGTATGTTTGTTTTGGAACGTTCTTTTAGCGACCTATATTTACAGTGTTCTGGCAGAAATCGCCAAGTAAGGGAACTGTTTCTCTCTGACTGTTTGCGTGTGTGAGTGTGTGTTCGTGAGTCTCCATAAATATTGATGTTTGTAAAATTATTTCTTATAACTTTTAGTTTGATATCGGTTGTTATTCTTTTTATAAAATATTTTTAATGCATTGTTTTTGTGTTAAGATATCACACTCAATAGACTTTTATTAAATTTCATAGTTATATTTTATGAAAAAGTGGCATTTCGAAGGGATTAGCCATCCAGACAGTAATTAAATCAATCCCGTCCGTGATTATATGCGTGCAGGTGAAACGATTAGCGTATGGTAATGCGCTCAGAGCATTGATTTATTAGTGCAGCTGTCACGATATCATGCACGGCATATTTCAAATTTAGAATCCAATGTTCAGGAACCCAAGTGGGGTATGATAACTAGATTGATCGATATATAAATATATCAAGTTTTTCACTATCACGATATCATACAAGGCACTTTTATCTCTTCCGCTGAAAAAGATAAAATCTACATGGTTTTACGCAACGGTTTTCATAAAATAAAAGATACAGGGTGTCCGGTAAGTAGTTGAACAACAGAAAACCGAGAATGGGATGACCATTATCTATCGAACCATTATCTATCGAAATTACTAAACTTTATCGCCCTAAGCCTAGTACTTGTCAATAACCCATTAATGACCCACCACAGGGTCGCGTCTCCTCTCACAATGAGAGGGATGTAGGCCTTAGTCCACCACGCTGGCTTACTGCGGGTTGGTGGACTTCACATGCCTTTGAGAACATTTTTTTTTTGAACTCTCAGTCATGCAGGTTTCCTCACGATGTTTTCCTTCACCGTAACAGCAGGTGGTAATTTAATTTTCTAAGCCTAGCACTTAAAAGACATTAATTATAGTTTAACCATTATTGTAAAATTCCCTTGCTTTTTCTACACACCAAATTTGAAAATCTTAATTATTGTGTTTGCATGTAATGCATAATGCCCAAAGTCAGGTAATCTCTTCGCAGAAATTACTTTTTGGTTTTCCAAGTAAAAACGTGAGCAGTCATGTAAAACAACTTAAATTAAAAGATAAGAATTTTACACCAAATTAGCTGCTTTTAAGTGCATATGCAATTGGCGAATGCAGTTTTAATTAATTGTTATCCACTGACAGACGTTATAAATGCGTGCATACATTATGTGGCACATCACTTGAACGAACAATCGGCACAGATTAGATTGACTATAGACGCAACGTATCTTATATCACAGTATGACAGTGGTCGGTATTTTAGCCACTGTTTTCCATGTGTAAATTGACACTTTTTTACACTGTCATTTTGACGGGTTTATGTATAGAATTGTCGAGTCTAAAGTTAGCCAATTATAGCACGGCACTTAGGACCCTAGTGAAGTTCCAATTGAAACTACCTTCTCGCCATGCAATAATAGGCAACTTAAGCCACACAAATCGTAATGTATTTTTATACAATGTACTGTCCACAGCTTACCCACATTCTTCATGTATTTCAGTTTACTCATATTCTTCAGCTTTAGTTATCATACTTTTATAATACAAGAAGCAAATAAATTGATATCAAGTTTTTTGTATAAGGTAAAGATGTCAAGTAGTGTTAAAATAAATACTAAAACAAGTGACTTTTAATAAATATATACATAATATTATAACAGCATTATAATTTAAAATGTGAATATAAATGAAGATTTTGATAACAAAATATTCATGAACTCCGAAGTAATGAGCATTTACTCTAATTTACACGAAAATTGATAAAAAAAAGCACTTAATTATATTGATATCACTTAATGAACACTTTTTATTATAGTCACCTTAACATGACCTTACGCCCTTAGAGGTTATCGCCTAATCTTATACCATTGGGCATTTGGTAAAAGATAATAATATTTTTGTTTGTGATAAAAAGATCGATAATAATACATAAACACTTAATATTGTGTTATTTTAATTACGTTATTAAGGTTATTTATTATTATTATTGTTTAGTTTAATTTATTATTTAATCTTATGGGTGGTCTATTATAAACAATATTATTGTAATGTTATGAAAATTAAGTATTTTTAAGAATTAAATTGGTAAAAATAAAGTAAATATTGTTATACTTCTCAATTTCTGACTTCTAGACGCTGTGAATTATGAATTAGGTTGAATATCTATGTACATACGTGTATTTTAAAAAAATCTGGCTTCAATTGATTTAATTTAATAGATATACGGTTAGTAGGTGATATCACAATATTTAAACTGTAGTTACATCTATTATAATACGTTTTTATTATTATCAGTAAGATAATAGACATTTTCAGTTTGCACTACACTACGGCTACTTCTTGATACTACAAGTTAAAGTAGGTGTAAATTCAAATCGAAACCACAATCTCTGCCGCGAAGCTAATCTGTGATACCTGCAGTATGGATTTCCGGCGTATAATTAAAAACTAATTCCCCGTTTTAACGCGTTCTAACAAAAGGACATTAATAATCCTTGATTGCTACATGCCAGCTAATGGCTCAGACAAAGGAGCTGGTAGTATGGGGGATCGTGTAGAATGAAAAATAATGCTCTTTCGAAATAGTCCTTGTGACGTCATCCTTATGACGTCATTCAGTTATGTCTAATGAGAGCAGTGATCGAATGATAAGCAGTGGCTATACCCGTGTCATGCGGTGATAGCCCAGTGGCTTAGAATTCGACCCCGAATCGAGGGGTCCGGGTTCGAATCCCAGTGGCACGCACCAATTACTTTGTAATGAAAGTTATGTGCGATTTATAAAATTAAATATCACCTGCTGTTACGGTGAAGGAAAACAACGTGAGGAAACCCGCATGCCTGAGAGTTCACAAAAAAAAATGTTCTCAAAGGCATGTGAAGTCCACCAACCCGTAGTAGGCCAGCGTGGTGGACGGCGGCCTACATCCCTCTCATTGTGAGAGAAGACCCGACCCTGTAGTGGGTCATTAATGGATAATATACCCGTGTCCTTATTGCCATGTTTTGTCTTTGCGTACGATTATTTGTCGCATGTCAGCGCTCCGAATCTTTATTTATGACACCTCCATTCGGTGTTTTAATTTTGTCGTGTGTTTTCATTTTGTGGGTTGGGTTACAGGGCATCAAATATATATTAAAATTTTTTTTTGAAGTGAAAACTTCTTTTAGCTCATTACGTGTATTTTTAGATGAGATAAAATCTCTGGCCTCGCAACACCGTAACGAGACGCAGCTATAGAAGCATATAGAAAGTCAAGGTAACTATGGAAAGTGTCAAATGGAAACATTCATAAACATAATGCGTCTACTTAATTAGATTTTTTTTAAATTAAGATACAGTATACAATAATCTGATCTGAAGGGTGATAGAATCAATACAGGCCCTTTTTTGGGAGAAAAATGCATTTCCAGGAAAAACTTAGAGGGGTTGCTCTATCTATCTGTATCTACAAAATTAAACTTTTCCAGGTAAAACTACGAAAATTTCCTTAATCCGAAATGCATTAAGATCCAACTTTATAACTCATAAACAAACAATTTGGTTACGGGAGAACACACAACACTGATTAGAATTTTAATTGGATTTTATTAAAATATCCCTTGGCAGGGTTTTTTGCGCGGTTACCATGGCAACCGCCCCGGAGTTTATAATGAGCAATTAATTATATTTCCCCAATTAAGTCGGCAATATCGGAAAAATACGGCAGAGTAATTATCAAAGGGCTCAGAGGCGTCCGTGTAGGTAAGTGAAGCGTGAATCGGGAATAATTAAAAAAGATGGTTCTTAAGACTTAATTAAGCATAATTCTGAACTAAATAAAACAATCCGCTGGATAGAATAAACTGGATTTAAGTTTAAATAATACTAAAAAATAGTGTACTATGTTTTTATTTCTTTTAATCTCTACAACCCTGCAAAATTTCAGATCGATTTTGAAGTCGGTAATAAATGAATAAAGAATGCCCATTCGCTTCCCACTGCTAAAAAAATCCTAATTATCATCAGTAATTCAAATTTGCAACAAAAAATGGTATTAACATCGTTCCAAAATCATCGCCGCGTGAAATTCAAAGAAAACTAAGTAACTGTATAGCATCAGAAACATGCAAAACAAATTATCACGTGTTAAATTAATGTTGTACACTTCTTAGAAGCCCTTTATTGTGTTTTACACCAAACCGTAACTGTAGATATGGTTGAGCGCGTTGTTGGGGCTTTGGCGAAGATAATTAAAGAGAAAAGAAAGAGAAGAAAAGAATGCGTTTATTGTTGATTGTTACATGAGAAAGATATTGCAAAAATTATGATAAGTTTCGAACAGTCTACAACAATAATAATTATGTCTTATATTGTGTTGTATAGCGGTGATAGCCCAGTGGCTTAGAATTCGACCTCGAATCGAGGGGTCCGGGTTCGAATCCCAGTGGCACGCACCTATGACTTTGTAAAAAAGTTATGTGCGCTTTATAAAATTAAATATCACCTGCTGTTACGGTGAAGGAAAACATCGTGAGGAAACCTGCATGCCTGAGAGTTCAACGAAAAAAAATGTTCTCAAAGGTATGTGAAGTCCACCAACCCGCAGTAGGCCAGCGTGGTGGACTAAGGCCTACATCCCTCTCATTACGAGAAGGAGACCTGACCCTGTAGTGGGTCATTAATGGGTTACTGGCATATTGTGTTTGATGTAAATCATATTCAGTATTTTTCTCTATTTGAGTTGATTCTCTATAGTAACATCAGGTGGCCTGCATTCCCCTTTGCTATTCAATTACTATCTTCTGTGTAATAAAAATGAACCGCTATTCGTTTGTCTCGCTATAACTCCAGAACGACTGGACCAATTTGGCTCATTTTAGTTTCGATATGTTCGGACCTTCTTTAGACTAAAGAAGGTTTACGGCGAGAAAATGTGAAAAGAATGCGGGTAAAAAAGTGGAAATTTCTATATTTGGCAGAACGAAGTGTGACGGGTCAGCTAGTATTTAATAAAAATATACGGTGAAAATACTGGGCCATGAAATAGACGATTTTGGAACGGCTCCCAACGTCCCTTCGCCGGAAATTGCCGAGCTTTTGCGAAATTTATATCGCATTTTTAGATTGTTATATTGTTAATTACTACAGAATTCTCCTATCGTTTTATATTGTTTTGTTTTTATATTTTCTTTTAATATATTTACGTCGAAAGATTAAGAATCTTCTTTGTTTATTATAGGTACCTACGAAAAATTAGAATGTTTATTTCTGACGCGCTATTAAGGCTCTATCATCAAAAATGATTATTATTATTAATCCATAATAATTGTATATTATTTAGACAGTGTGTAGATAACTTATAACATACATATATATTTTTAAATACATACTTTTTATAGATAATTTACACCCAGACCACAGAACACATAATAGTCCCAGACACAAAACAAACACTTGTGCTTATCACGCAAATATTAGTCCTGGGTGGGAATCGAACCTAGAGCTCCGGCGTAGTGGTTAGGGTCGCTAACCACTAGACCAACAGGCCAGTCTGTTTATGGCGGGTTATACTACGGCGTAATTAACAAACAACAATGACACTACAATGAATCATTAATGAAAACATGCCATACAGTCTGGAGTAACCGATAATCTTGATATTCCACATAACATAATTATTACGTAGAAGTAAATTGTGATTTATTATTAGTTTACTATTAATTAGTACATTAATTGCGTGTTACATCGTGTTGATATAGTTAATGCTGTTTTCCAAAATAAATTCAATGTTCATCGCTTTATAATATAACAATAACATTGAAAGGTTGCTTAAAAAACAAAGTGGTGTAGTTAAAATGTTTAAATTTATTGATTGGAAAATTAAAATGCCGACCGTAAAGTATGCAAAATTCTTTATATAAAGTGACACAAAAGCTTTGCACAAAAGGCCATAAAAATAATTAACCTACTTAAATTTTCGGAGATTTTAAATATTTTTTAAAAGAGCCACCTAATCCTCCGTAACGCTAAATTATTTAATTTAAAAACTCTTCAGTATAAAAGTAAACGGTACCCGCTGTAACTGCGAAGGAAAAGTTCGTGAAGAAACTCGCATGTCAGCGACTGTCTGTTCTTCATGATGGATGTATCGCTGAAAAGCTGAACAGATTTTGATGAAATTCGGTATGTACTTACGTAAGTAGTACTTTGTATTCCTTTCTGGACCAAGTTCTTAATTTCACAGAGACGAAGCCAAAGTATAGTCTAGGTATAATCCTGTGGTATAATCCGACAAACTGCAGTAGAATGCAAGTCATATCGTAAAAAAGGAATGAAAACTTTATATTTATGCGTCATATAGCATATCCACTGGTTGAGAAATAAAAAAACATGATCGTTACTCACTTCAACCTTTCGAGCAATTTTGTAATTAAATAAGATTTTTTGTTGTGTTCAGCAAAGAATAACACTTTTCTGGTGTACGGGATGTCATACGTTAGGCGTTTGGGCGTTTTAAAATCCGCTTTGCATATGTTTGACGGACGTTCCCATTCGTTGTAATGACCTGAAATTGATAGTAGATGCGTATACATGTAACGTTTTTTTGAGAACGTTTGTATTAAATATAACAAAAACATACTTAAAAAAATTATACTTAAAATTTTTGAGATACTCGTAATTAAATTAACATAGTCGGAAACAGTTGACCGACGATTTCCCTGTTAAGAAGACTGTTGTTTTAGCTAGACGCATGTTGTGTTTGTAAGTTAAAAGTAAGTAGTAAAGATATAAAATTGTATTGAAAAAAAAATTAGGGACGTCTTAGTTAAAAGGCACATGTGATGTGACCCGCTAGTCACGTTGCACTCTGGATTTTCCAATATGTAGACTAATAAATTTGATTATCGCGTTTTGAACGCTTTATGTGTGAAAATAAAAAACGCTTTGTTAAACGCATTACGAGTGGGAATGCTCTTATCATTTTTTGCTGCAAAAAGGTCAGTGATTGACTTTTAATTTCTTATACTGGTGTATGTGTTACAGATTTACGTGTAATTGTGAGTCACTACTACAAATGGCGTCATTTTAAAGCCAATTCGCAACGCTAGCTGTTTATCTGCTCGGCAAGCAAAAAAGAGTCATCGACGACCATTGCAGTGAGGTCGTAGGTTCAAGTGATAAACCACGCGTGATAAAATTTTATGTGATGTCATTGTTAAAAAATATTCCGTCTGTGTTTGACTACTACCTACAATTAATACCACTTCCTTCGATGGGGATAAAAGGTCCTCGAATAGGCGAATAGCGTCTGGGCAAAAGAAATATAGGCCAGGCCATATTCTGTATGACCATTCACACTCGTATCACAGCAATATCGTGACTTACCCGTGATAAAAAATCAAAAAAGGCTTAAAAGTCAAATTTCGTGACAATCTATTGTGTGCCTTATAGAATAGACATTTAAGGTTCCTTGTCGTGCCTAGTTCATGAAATAACGTACGGTTTGATGTCACACAATATCGGCACGAAATCTTTTGGGACTTGCAGAATCAGGGCCCAGGTGGACTAACTTTTATTTACTTTTAAAAGAGTGCTGGGAGTTTTTTTCCGCCCGCTTTTTTCTCCCAGTCTACGTTTTGCCTGAGGGGCGATCAAAGCGGATGAATGTAGAATGTATAATTTATCTGTATGACTTTCATTAAGTGTGTACAAATTGTACCTAATAATGAATAAAAGCTTTTGAGTTTGAGTTTGAGTTTGAATGACTTGAAGAAGACGGCAGGATACCGTTGGCTACGAAGTGTCTGGGACCGGGCGGTGTGGCGTCTTATTGGAAGCCCACGTCCAGCTGTGGACTGCGAAGGGATGAAAGGAAAGAAGAACTTAATGTTTGGAGGTTTCATTGAAGACTAAGTAATAGTCTTCTAAATTTCTACGAATAAACTATTCTACAATATAAAATTGCACATTAGGAAAAACATACAAAAGTAGTTTCCGTAAAATGTTTAAACGTTACCTTGTATTACTAAAAGGGTAAATCAATAATTATTCTAACTCTCCTATTTTATTTATTGGCGATAAACACATAACTGTAAGCCTAAAATGGCTTTGATTTGTAATTGTACATTTTAATAGCAGTCATTACTTTGTTGTTCCCTTTTAAGATAAGCTTGATTGGAATTCTTAGCGGTCTTAGAACGAGTACTTACTTACTCGTATGTTGCCTTTTGTATAAAAAGTCATTACATAATGTAGGTGTGAATCTCGTTTAGATGATTGAATCATTTATTACGAAGTAGCTTTTGCTCGCGGCTTTTGGCGCGTAGACTGTTGTTTTTGTGTGTTTTGAATAGAACGCTAGACCTCTGAATACATGGGATAAATGTCACTTATAAGCGGCTACAAAATTGTCAAATGCGCAGTGGAAGTCCTATTCAAATCTGTCTAGCCATTAACCCGGACATCCGGACATTAACCCGAACATCCGGACATTAACCCGAACATCCGGACATTAACCCGGACAAACAGAAGAATAGACAGACAAAATATAAATTAAAATTGTACGAGTTTTGGCATTTGGGAATACAGATCGACACAGATAAAAAAACACTTCAATTTTCTATAGATTTTTAAGGTTGGAACTCCAGTTCAAACTGAAACCTTTATTCTTGAAATCTTCATTAAAATCGGAAATGCTAGGAGTCTGCGTTAACCGTACCTACTATCAACAAAACATCAAATGTAACATCGTCAAACAACAAATTACGAATACCTTACCTCAACATGACCTCAACACACATCCATATAACGTACAAACATTACTTTAACAGTATTCAGTTTAAAACTAAACTTGTACCCTAAACTTGCTACAGCGCACGTATAACTAACTCTTTAACTTACATAAAACTATTCAGTTTTAAGAGCGCCGCGTAATTTTATTGGGACGTAAGCGCAAAAGTTTTAGTTCCACGATGTAAGTATGATTTTATAAGCTGGAATGAGTGTTAGCTTTGTACAGAACTAGAGTTGTTTTATACAGAAATAGAGTTGTAAAGCGCATTACGGTGGTGTTTTAGTTTATGAGATATTTATTTGTGAGCGGATGGCAATGGGGCGATATTGACACACGCGATAGCTGTCACGTGTGTTCCTTTATTGGGCCTAGCCATACTGCACCATAGAATAATTCATACTTATTTTTAAAAGAGTGCTGGGAGTTTTTTTCCGTCTGCTTTTTTCTCCTAGTCTTCATTTTGCCTGAGGGGCGAGCAAAGCGGATGTTTGTATAATGTTAAATGTATGACGTTCATTAAGTGTGCATAAATTGTACCTAATAATGAATAAAAGCTTTTGAATTTGAATTTATGTTTTCCTTCATCCATTGTATACGCGGCTGGGATTTGTCGCAAGTAGTCGCAATCCTTGATGTCCCACTGTCGGGCATGGGTCTCTCTCATCGAGCGGACGAGGCCCAAAACACTACCAGGATGCTCAGACCTTTAGCCACTCACGAGATGTAACGACTGCTACCTTATCGATAACAACCAGGACCGACGGTTTAACGAGCCTTCCGAAGCATGGAAGCGCGTATTTAATTCGTCACTAGCGGTCACTCATCCAGGTACTGACCGCGCCCGACGTTGCTTACTTTCGATCGTATACGGTCTACTCAAGCAGCGGGGCTCCACGCTACCTGATGAGTTGCATAGAGATTGATAGAGAAATAAGATGGTTATTTTAAATAATGACTATTTCCTCCCTAAATCCCCAATAAACAAACTATTACAATACAAAAGTGATTTAGCCCAATGTTCTCTAAACGCGACCAAGTTTTTATTCGCCTGTTGATCCACTTACTGGCGCGTTATGGCCCATTAAGCGTCTTCGAATACATCATATTTGGCCATTATGGTCCCACTCTTATCTGGCGTTGAATTTTTTTGAATCCCCTTCGAAGCCATTATGGCAAGGATTCAATGTAATTCAACTTGTTTGTGTCACTTCTCAGTAGGTAACCCATTAATGACCCACTACAGGGTCGGGTCTCCTCTCACAATGAGAGGGATGTAGGCCTTAGTCCACCACGCTGGCCTACTGCGGGTTGGTGGATTTCACATGCCTTTGAGTCTTCACATACATTTTTTTTTGTGAACTCTCAGGCATGCAGGTTTCCTCACGATGTTTTCCTTCGCCGTAACAGCAGGTGATATTTAATTTTATAAATCGCACATAACTTTTTTACAAAGTTATTGGTGTGTATCACTGGGATTCGAACTCGGACCCCTCGATTCGAGGTCGAATTCTAAGCCACGGGGCTATCACCGCTGTTTGTGTCACTAAAGTGTAATAATCTGAAAGGCGCATGATCTTATAATAATGTTCCACACTCATAGCCACGCTTAGCTTCGCTGCTTGAGTAGTTCGCAAGATCGAAGTTAAGCAACGTCGGGCGCGGTCAGTACCTGGATGGGTGACCGCTAGTGGCGAATTAAATGCGCGCTTCCGTGCTTCGGAAGGCACGTTAAACCGTCGGTCCCAGTTATTATCGATACGACAGCAGTCGTTAACTTTGTCGTAGTACTAATTTCTACTCCAAAAAAGTGACTTAATTTTAGGCATCCTAACACTCAATCTTGACATAAACTCTGAGAGTAGATATCCCTTTAGCCACGACCTGGTTCTGCCCTGAGCTACCAAAGATCACCGTTACGCAACGATAGCACAGATGTTTAGAGTACCTCATGTACTGACCAGAGGTTATCCGATGATTGATTTCGTGTCATATTAACGTGTTTATATGCAAAATTGCAATTAACTGCCTTATTACAAGCATTGACCTCTGCAGCTGTATAAACTGTAGTATTACGCGCAATCTGCGCTCGACAGATAACGATAGTTAGGTGGGTATTTCTTTAAGAATGTGCATATTACGCGGCGGATGATAAAGAATCGTCTACAGTGCAAATATTTTAATATTGATAATACTACCTATGAATATAAGTATTACAGATCTAAACAAGACTATAGAAACCAAATTTTGTTTATTAAATTTTGAGAAATTTGGTTCCAAACATCCAGATTCTAATTACCATTCGTGTCCCATTTTACATTTTGATTAAGTTTTTGTTCAATATAGCTAAATCCATTTTAAATAATGTAATTATAGATCAATATTCTTAAATAGCGATAGTTTCCTTAGCTCTATATACAAGTTGTTTTACATAAATAACATAAATAAAGAAGAATGAATGCTCTCAAAGTATGTCTTCGGGTAACTTTATAATTACCGTTTAAAAAATATTCGCCTTAATTTACTACCCAAAAATTTGAAAATTCATACCGTTAACTGTCTTAACAAGTTTGCGCCAGTCTGCGCTAGGCGCCCGACCAAATTATATGCATCAAAGACCGCATTTTTTGGCGCCAGATTCAAATTTGCTTTTGTCGAAATATAGTCTAATCGCCATTTTCAATTTTTGTGGTAAGTAGATGATTATTTTTTTAAACTGATACGTTTATTTAAGTTGTTATAAGATCCATTTTTAACTAAAGTAGGCAAAAATTTCATAATCCTTATAAAGAACTCTTTATTCAACAAAATGTTTGAAATCCTAATTACCAGTTGCATAATTACCGTATTTTTCATTGCTCAAAATTAAATGGTAATGAGTAAATTTTAGAAATGGTAATTATAATATATTTTTATTTGTGATTCCTGTGCTGTGCCCTATCGAATACTTGTCAGTAACCCATTAATGGACCACTACAGGGTCGGGTCTCCTCTCACAATGAGAGGGATGTAGGCCTTAGTCCACCACGCTGACCTACTGTGGGTTGGTGTACTTCACATGCCTGATGATGATTTCGATATTTTTCCGACTAAAAAACGGTATTTTAAGTAAATTATGAACAATCTCTCAATGATAGATACTTATTATTAATAAGTTTAGAAATATTTTTGTTAGTTTTTTATTTAAAGGTCTCAATCATGCTAGTCTAAATTTTTAATTTTTTAATTTTAATTTAATAACTTTTTTTTTTAAAGTGATTATTTTTGTTTTGGCTTGGATGCTTACTTCGAATTACTACCCAAGACGTTTTGGTTTTTTGTTTCTTTTATATTAATTTTGTTGATTTAATCGATAGAAATAGGTAAGAGAAGATTTTTTTACAGAATTAACCTTTGCTTAAAACAAAATCCTAAGATTAATATTAAGTGTATTTTTTAAGATATTTTACCGCTTACTTCCAAAGCCTTACCAAGAAGTTAATTACGTTTTGTTTTTTTTTAAGTTTTTTACATTGTTAATACCTAATAATTAAGAAATTATGTTCAAGACTGATTAAAATATAAATAAAAACATGTGTTTATATAAACTGTATTTTTTTCTTGATTATTTTGTTATTTCGGCCAATTCACTAAAAAAAATTAAAAAATTATAATTTGTTGCACTGATAATTACTTACATAACTATATGTAGTTTGTTAAAAAAATGTTTTACTAGATTTTTAAATAAAAGTTTATACTTTTATCTTCTTGCTATTTGATTTATAATTACCATTTCTCATTACCTTCACCATTTTCTAATTACCATTTACTGTAAATATCATTACCGTTCACTGAAAATTTTAAACGCTTGTCAGTTAAAAAGTAAAAGACTTAAATAATTCCCTTGTACAGTTTCTTTAAGGGTATGGTTGCAGCAATGTAAAATTTACTCAAAGAATGCGTTTTGTCACAACTTTTATGGAATCTCCTAACATGGGGTAATATGAGCATTTTCAAAGAATTGCCCAGGTAGGTCTTACGAGAGTTTGACGAATTCATAGATGAAAGGTAGAATTACGCTCAATCTTGGCTTGACTGATAAAAATTGACAAAGATCTTACGTTTAAATAGATGTTAAAACAGTCTGAATTCCTTCTTCCTTTCTTTCAGCCCTTAGTAGTCCACTGCTTGACATGGGCCTCCCCTAATCGACGCCACTCCGCCCGGTCCTGGGCCCTCTGAATCCAACGGTTTCCCGCTGTCTTCTTCAGGTCATCAGTCCACCTGGTCGGAGGGCGGCCTGTGCTCCTTTTGCCTAAACGTGGTCGCCATTCGAGGACCTTTTTTCCCCATCGATTGTCAGTCCTGCGAACGATGTGGCCAGCCCATTGCCACTTTAATTTGCAAATTTTGAGAGCTATGTCGGTCAGCTTCGTTCTTCTACGGATTTCATCATTTCTGATTCTGTCTCGTAGAGAAATCTCGTAGCTCTCTGCATTGCCCTCTGGGCGACTCTGAGCTCGTGCATTAGGCTCACAGTAAAGGACCACGTCTCGGCACCGTAGGTTATCACTGGCAACACACATTGCTCGAAAACTTTCGACTTCAGGCACTGAATTACCGTACTTATTAGCTTCACCTGTATGTATCCTTTTTATCATTGAAACTGGGGTTATGCATAAATGTCAACTTATGGTATGTGGTCACCGTCACGTATCGACACGAACAACACCAAAGGAATCTCCGTACAACCTGATGGCAAGTGCTAATCCCTACCTATCAAAAAACGGTTTGCACTCCGGGAGTGCCGGCAGAAGTGAAAACTTATAAGATATGTCTTCTTGGTGATTTGGACGACAGTCCAATTAAAACACATTTGAGTGTCTCTGTAAGAAAAGAATAAATGTTTTTTATTATTATGTTTATTTATGAATGTTTCTGGTGACAGTTTCCATAGTTCCATCTAATTAGACGCATTTTGTTTATGAATGTTTCCTTTTGACAGTTTCCATAGTTACTTTGACTCTAATGCTTCTATAGCTGCGTCTCGTAACGATGTCGCGAGTCCAGAAATTTTATAATTATCACCTAAAAATATGCGTACAGCGCTAAAAGAAGTTTTCGCTTCAACAAGGTCAGTCATTAGCATGTCATATGTCAGTCTGTTTTGACATCTTCCCATACTAATGGAAGCTTGATATTATGATTACTAGGTATACGATACAGCAAGTTCACGCTCGAGTCATAGAAGTATGTGTTTATTACAAAATATAGTATCATAATAATTAATACGTTTTAAATAATAATTAAAAGTGAAACCGCGATAACGCGTACGAGGCTGGCGAAGAATGGTACAAGCGAGAAGGAACCATCACTTAATACGTAATCATAAGGATAATATTTGCACCTTTCTAAAAAAAAGAATTATCTGTGGTCTGGATAGTTTTGACACTCTCATCCTAGGAAAGATATGCATAAAATAAAATAAAAATCAAATTAAAATGGCCCACTCCTTTGAAGCCAGGGAGAGAGACACATATACTAAAATAGACTTAATAAACTTTTAATAAATTAAACACATAATCTCTTCCTTTTTTGATTATACGGTGCTGATAATTATAAACCTCAGTTCACATTACGAAAAAGTAATGAGCGTAGAAAGGGATCAGCTGAATAGATTTTATTTATTTTTAATGAAATAGATGGGACAAAAAATATAATTTAAAAAATTAAATCGACATCAGAAAAGGATGAAATAAAATTGTAACTTAGTATTTTAGGTGTAGGCTTACTATTTTTTGAGGTTGGTGTCTTTTGTATCAAGTATTTTGTTACCATTGTTAAAGTTTGGCTCCAACCTCAAAAAATAGTAAGCCTAAAGTATGTAACAAAAATTTTATTTTATATATTTTTTTGAGGTCGGTTTAATTTTTTTACATTATTATTTTACTCGTGTCCAATTTGGTACACAATCTTTGTACTACTTTTTATTGCAAAAAGTTTAAAATTACTTTAAAAAAAGTAAATGATAGTTACTAGAAATCTGCTTCAGCATGAAATGACAATTTGTTTTTCATATTTTATTATTCTCTGCATTATTTTTTAATCACAAATTAAAATAAAAAGACGTTCTAAGATTTTTCACCAAATTGGTCAATTTTAAGATATTCTAACATTGTTTATCAAATTGGAAAAAAATTGGACTATAGGATAACAGCATCCAATTTATCTACCAGCGCTTGGACCATGATAGCTGTGCTGCGCAGTTACAGATAAGACGACTTAACCCAGTTATTAGTTTACAGTTTTATTATAACACATTGAATATTGATACATGAGTCACTAACGGTGTCGGCTTGATTGTCACGTCTTCTCATCGTAAATATTGTATTGTAGTACCGACGAAAATCACACATCGTTATTGTAAGTCTGCCATCCCATTTCATCAAGAACTTAATTTCAAAAATTATATTTATGTGAAGCGAAAATTTTGGGTACAATTTATAGCTCACACATTTGACACAATAAAAGTTCATAATTATGGAGAAAAATGCACGAATTTTAATTTTTTAAATAAACTGCAATACTTTTGAGCCACGCCATTGATATCATAAGTTTGAGTAGTAGTAGTAGTAGTAGTTCGACACGCACACATAGACCAACATAACATTCAGTTTTGTGCCAAATTTAAATTTCCAAAATTAAATCTCTAAAAGTGTTAAGTACATTTTAAATTAATTAAATTGTCAATGTATTTCTTATTAACTTAAAAAATATACAATTCTGTGTTTGCATTATTTTTAAATCGCAAATAAAAATAATAAAAATACTCGCAAAAGTTGTTTACAAAATTGGACAAGTGTCAAAAAATGAACTTTAGTTATCTACACATTTGTACTGATAAAAACCGGTGTTATAGTTGCCGTCACGATTGGTGAGCAGAACTTTCATTGATCGGTTTGACATTGACTGCGCTGCGGTGCACACGATTGGTTCGACAAACGTCAGTTCGTCAGTGTGCGTCGTCCATTGGTCCAGCACTTTTTTTCGGCTGCTGTACATTGGCCGAAAGTGTACAATATCCCTACCACTGAGAATCTGTGCTCACTACTCATGACGGTTAAGTACTATACTATAACAGAAAGCTGACTTTATGTTAATTTAAAAGCTGTGCAATAAATGAAAAGCTCCCCAAGGGCGAGAGGACTGGCCAAATGGCCACAGGTGTTGCTTTTAATCTTGGATAGTATTCCGCTCGTGCCTAACCAGTACCCAGTCTGAGTTTTAGCGATACCGAAACGAAACGTTTGTGCGTTTCGATACGGATAGATACGTAATTCATACACAGCTTACTACACAGGAGTCCACAGTGTAATTACAAATAGAGGTAAAAAATTTTTAGAGGAGTTAAAAAATTTAAAATCAAATTTTTGTATGGAGAGAAAAATATGAATACTTATCGTTAGACATTATAATACTAACAAATATTTAATACCTACGGGAAAATATTAGTTCGAAATTTTACAGTGCATTACGGCCAATTCACGGTTATTATGTTTCATTAATATTATTAAACATTAAAAGAGTGTTAATTAAAAATAAAGCAATTTGTGTGATGATTTATCTAATGCTTTATTATTTTTTTAACTCTTCTAAAAGTCTTTTTCCTCTGTTGGTTATAACACTGTGGATTTTCGTCTGGTAAGCTGTGTATGTGTGCGTTTCGTTTCGTCAGACTAAGGGTACACTTCTTGTAGAACCATAGCAATAACAACAAGTAGACAAGAAATAGTTGAAGCGCGTATATCCTTTTATAATTTTCGTGGCCCACTGTTAGGCACGTGTCTCTCAACGACAAGTGGAGGCCTGGAGCGGCTCCACTGCGCTGCTCTAATGCGGATTGGTGGAGAAATGGGCTAGTGGCCAACAGGTGTCGGATGTCTTAAACTGAGCCTAGGGCCTCTGACGAGGTTTAACGACTGCTATCGTATTTATAACAACCAGAATTGACGGCTTCACGTGCCCTCCGAAGCACGGAAGCGCGCATTAATTCGCCTCTAGTGGTCACCTATCCAGGTAGTGACCGAGACGGCATTAACTTTTTCTATCGCTTATCTACTCAAGTAACGGCGCTTCGGACGCTTTAGTCCTATATTCTTTCAAAAATTTTAGGAACTCACAGCTAAGAACAGTGAAAAATAATACTTTAGAAATTACGGAGAACAAATTGATTTTGAATGTTTCGAAGATTTCATTGCATAAATAATGTAATGATGAGTATTACACATCAAAAGGAATAAGTTGCTTACATAAACAAATGAAATACCATGTCATTTCTAAACAGTGTTTTGTCTGTAGAAGTGCGTGACTCAATAAAAATATGTATTCTTATGCGGAAAACAAGCTCAAAGTAATCCAGTAGCTTTACCCATTTCGGTAAACAGATATTATCGAAGCTGCAAGTTGATTACGATATGACGACACTACCTTACAATTATATTAAATTTCAATACAATAATTTTTATTTGCATACTAAAAATATATAAAAAAGATTACCAATAACAAGTAGGTAACTTGGCTGCATAGTGTGTTAATAGAAACTTACCTTCATAGCAAGAAGAAGGTGTGATTGTAAGGAAACCGAAACAAGCAATTCAAATTCAGCTCCACTGGGAACCGAACCCAGGACTCTCAGCACAACGCACTAACGTATCAACCTGCTATAACCTTCAAACTAAGTGACCTACTTACCGATAACAAACAGAGAAATTAAACTTTCAACCAATTAAAAGCATGCAGCGGTGATAGCCCAGTGGCTTAGAATTCGACCTCGAATCGAGGGGTCCGGGTTCGAATCCCAGTGGCACGCACCAATGACTTTGTAAAAAAGTTATGTGCGATTTATAAAATTAAATATCACCTGCTGTTACGGTGAAGGAAAACATCGTGAGGAAACCTGCATGCCTGAGAGTTCACAAAAAAAAATGCTTTCAAAGGCATGTGAAGTCCACCAACCCGCAGTAGGCCAGCGTGGTGGACTAAGGCCTACATCCCTCTCATTGTGAGAGGAGACCCGACCCTGTAGTGGGTCATTAATGGGTTAAAACAAAAGCATTTCAAAACCTCTCTATGATCTCTATCTGTACACGTGCTTGCAACGAAAATGGTAAGTTTATGCGGAACTGCGTTGTTATACATATTTTGTCCATACATCACATATGTAAGGCGATCCTTGCCTTCGAGAGACCGCTCGACGACCGTGACGCCTTACCCGTCTATAAATGGCGAATTATTGAGAACCGGGAAATTATACGTGAGAAAATATCTTGCCAGTGACATAATTATGGTATTCGGATTAAGTAGCGTACCCACTGTCTTATAATCTGATTTATGTTGCTCTTACATATGATAAAATCGCTTATTACCTATGTATACGACATGTTATTTTCAAAATTTAAATATCACTCTTAGCGGTAACAGTTTCAAAATTTAAATATCACTCATCATGAGGCTAAGATAATTAAATTTGTGAATAGTCCTCATTGTCATATTTTTCTTCAGTATATTCTAAAAGGCATGAAGCAATTTGCAATTACCAATCTGCAATTTTGAATGCATCGTTCCTGTTGTGATAAGAAACCCAACCCTGCAGGGAATCACAAATAAGTTGCAAACAATTTGATAAAAAAAATTGATAATGAACATGTTGATGACAAGCTTATTTCAGGTACCCTTTTGTGATCTTCTTCAATAAAAAAAATATAAAAGTTTAAGCTAAGTGTGTTGGGTTCTTAATAACTTATCCGCAAAAAAGAATACTTATCTGCCTGTCTTGGTCGATTAAGAAACGATTTAATCCGATTTTAAATCGAAAGGTATTCGACATGTTATTTTCAAGAATTAAAATTTATTGCATATATGAATGCCAGAGTGACATAAAGAACATTCGTAATTTATTATGATTATTATTTATTTTAATTTTTAAGCACGGATATAATTCGCCACCAGCGATCACCCATCCAGGTACGACCGATGTTAGTCAATTTTTTCATTCACAATATCTCAAGAAGTGAGAGTGAACTCTTTAGCCGCGCTTAGTTTTTTCTAAAGTGATAATTTTTTGTGATAATTTGTCATAACTCCACTATTCCGCGTGAGTCAAACCTCCGATTCGACTATATAATAAACGTCATGAGTCGTGAGCAGAGATTATATCAGTGGTAGGGATATTGTATACTTTCGGCCAATGTACAGCAGCTGGAAAAACGTGCTGGACCAATAGACGACGCACACTGACGAACTGACGACTGTCGAACCAATCGCGTGCACCGCAGCGCAGTCAATGTCAAACCCACCAATGAAAGTTGTGCTCACCACTCGTGACGGCAACAATACCAAGTTATTTGAATGCTGTTTGTTCAAATGAGTATTGAGTTCTAGTCAGAGTCAGTACAACTTGCGTTCAAAATAATAATATTTGATAGAAAAAACTATACAGTCTGTTGAAACTTGTAACTCTTACTGGACGCATGCTCAGAGACTGTAATTAATAACACATCAGCTGGTGATTTAGATGTGCGATCTTGTAGTAACGTGCTCACTAAAGAAAAGTGCCCTAAGTATACATTTTCGAAAACAATATTTATTTATTGATTCATTTATTTATTTTAAGTTTGGTACAATCAATTGGAAAAAAGAAAAAGTTGCTCACAATTAGGTATTAACAAAAATAGAGATAGTTTATTTGAGACATTACCACCCATAGCGAGAAAACTGCTTGAGAGTTCTGCATAATGTTCTGAAAACTATGTGAAGTCCACCAATCCGCAAATCAGCGTAGTGGATTTAGAGCTACATTTTTCTCGAGACCGACCCTATAAAGGGTTACAGACAGACACCAACTTTTGACCTTAAATAGGATAGAAATACTGTCTGAAGTGGCTGATAAGTGTGTTGTTCATAAGGGGGTTATTATTATGGTTACCGTCAAATAAAATATATCTGGCAACAAAACCTGCCAAAACAAAACCCAAGATCTACTGCTTATTCATAACCGATCATGTGACTGCCAGTAAGAGCAATCTATAGTGGCTCTACCAACTGAAAATACTTATGTTAAAAACATTTATTTCAATACTTATAGCACTTTGCCATTGGTACTAATGATAAAGAAATTATTGCGTTATGTTACAGATCCGTGAACCGTCAGACACGGATATCTCCGATGATGACAGATTACATACTACTCAAGAAAAATGTTCAGTTGTTGCTATTTTTTACGCCATTTGGAGGGCAGTTTAGCAGATGGTGAGTGGTCACAACCGCCAATGGATGGTCACTATCAACGACTATGAACGAAAGAAAAAGATTTTAACATATTTTGCACATTTAATTTGTTTTATTTTTTTAAATAATCAGCAGTTATTTGCACGAAAGTCAGAAAAAATTCAGAAATTTTTATTTCTAAGTTTATAATATCAAATATTGCAGCGGTGATAGCCCAGTGGCTTAGAATTCGACCTCGAATCGAGGGATCCGGGTTCGAATCCCAGTGGCACGCACCAATGACTTTGTAATAAAAGTTATGTGCGATTTATGAAATTAAATATCACCTGCTGTTACGGTGAAGGAAAACGTCGTGAGGAAACCTGCATGCCTGAGAGTTCACAAAAAAAATGTTCTCAAAGGCATGCGAAGTCCACCAACCCGCAGTAGGCCAGCGTGGTGGACTAAGGCCTACATCCTTCTCATTGTGAGAGGAGACCCGACCCTGTAGTGGGTCATTAATGGGTACTGACATGACAATATCAAATATGTTGTAATTGTTATGCATTTTTTCCATTTATTAATGAAGCTACAAACGTCAAGTACTCCAAAATAATAAAAAATCCCAATCTTATCAAGTGTTTTTTTATCATGGCATTGTAGACTTTTAGTTGCCTTAAAAGTGACTTCTTCAAATTCAATCAAACTCAAATATCTCGAAAACCGTTGAGTTTTGGATAGGTCTTCAAATGGCTTAAACAATTTCTTTAAGCTTATCTACTAGACCTTAGCAGGAATACGTCACGTAACAAATCAACTTGAAATCAAGATAATACTATTTTAAGGTTGTATGATCATTTAAGATAGCAAATGCACAAATAGTTCTCTATCAAAAGCGCCACAAATACTGCTGGTCATAAAATAAATCACTGGAGTTTACGACCAAACTATACCATCATTAAAATATGGTGAAACATTCACCTTTCTCGCTGAAATATGTTTTTTCATGGAGAACTCCGTTCACTAAGTTAAAAGTGATTCAAAAGCTTTTAGAGTTATGTGAGAGTTAGATTTATGAAAATTAAGAACGGAAATGTACTTAAGTTATTGGTTTAAATGAATATAAATTTTAAGTATAATGGCTAGGTATGTAGTAAAGCGCCCATAGCTCAGTTACTAGTGAAGATGGAAAGGGATTGAAAAAGTTAAGGAACGAAGAACTTGCTGGTTGAATTTGACCAAAGGAAAGCACAATGAATCGACATATCAAATCGTCAAAATTATGGTTTATGTGTTGACACTTTTACACATTTATAAAAAAGTGATTTAGTCATGAATTGTACAATTATAATATTATGTAGTTTTAACCACACTTGTTGACACAATTGTTGATATTCTAAATGCAGCAACAAATACACATTGTGAAAACTTAAACGAAGGAGAATTTTAATGGATGAAAGATAACAATAAAACTTGTGGTTTGTGATTTAAAGTAAGATAAACAATAAATATTTAAAATTAGCTAATGTTATAAAACAATTGTCACATTTGTTTTCATTAAAACTCATTTGGAAACCTAAAATCGTATCAATTAATTGACTAAGTTAGATAAACGATAAATATTTTTAAAGTTCTCATCTAAATCTACAAAATTACCCCCAAAATAAATTAAATAGGTGTTTAAAAGCTTCGTCCTTAAGCTAATTACACACTGCCCTATACTTTACAAGCTTAGGATGAGCTGAGACCGCGCAAAGCTTTAAACAAAGTGTTCGTTCAAATCTCTCCCTTACTGTAAGGGACAGTGATGTAGTCAGCGGTCAAATAGAAGCTAAACTGAAAATGAAATCACGGCATGGAAACTTGGAGTCTTGATTTATCTCAATTTTCACTGTTTTATTGCACATTTTCCTATATTATTTGACACAGTTAAAGCAAACTACTCACTATTTGCATGACGAAATATTAAAAAAATTCCCTCAAGGATTGTTCACATCGTCGTTCGTTCCTGTTCTGATGTTAAAAATTAAAGGCTTCAAAAACTTATGAAATGGAATAAAGTTTATTTGTACGAATATTTATGAATAAAGTTTATTTCTACGAATATGGGCTAGTAAAATATATTACAAGTTATTAAGACAAAACTACATTCGCTTTAGGTCCGCAAATTAAAACAAAAATAAGCTATTATCTGAATTACAGTTAGGGCTAGTAGGTACATATATTTTGTTGTCCCTTAAAAACTTATACAAATTAAATAATTTGAGGTTATCGACTATTAAACGCTCTTCGCAGGTAGTAAGACACGGGTTTAAAATTAACATCGTTTGACCCAAAAAGTGGCTCAACAACTTTCCTCCGGATGTAATGTGTATTCATTTGCTTTAATATTAGATAATCTTGACGTAACAACGCGAAAAATTATGCGAAAGTACAAAACATGTGTATTCTTGTTATTTTATTGCTTTTTTCTAACCCCTCGTCCTTATAACGTCACAGTGTTGGTGAGCTTCACATACCTTTGAAAACATTACGGAGAATTTTCAGACCTAATATTCTTGGAGAATGGAGAATTCTTAGACAGACTATTCTCACGATTTTTTTCTTTACCGTTTCGGCAGGTGATATTTTATTTTTCATAAACGAAATATAATACGTAGGAGAAATATAAGAAAATTCTTCATATTAGGTATAAGTTGCCAACCTCAAAAAGCGAAATTAAATTTTAATATAGCTTTTATTAATATGATGTGATAGGACGGCACTATAAAGACAGGAACATATTTCACTCGCCACTTTTTGCTTCATAAGGTAATGGTTTCAGTGAAAGCGACGAGCTGTAAAGAGTTTAAGATACGAGCTAACTTATTTTAGGTGGCTCCAATACGATAATTTCCACATAGATAATTACGAATTAAATAAGATAACTTTATAAGTGCGATTTAAATAGTGATAGGACTGTCAATAAATTGCGTATCATTAATATTTTGTTATAATAGCTTCCACTGAACACTTTAAGTTAATAATTACTAAATTAAACAAATAAAATGATGACCATCTACCATTTCACAACAAAAGGAGGCTTGAGTATATTTACAATGCCGATTCAGTTATGACTACCCTCGATACAAGGAATGTTATAGGTGTAGTGTGTATGAAGCGATTATAGCATATCCATTAGCAGTGAGACCGGTATATAAAGGATCAGAGCATAATATATCACTTGGCACTTTTTGCCTCATAATGCTGTCTCTGGCTAGACGACGCGCAAAAAACTTAATGTATAATAATGTGTTATTATATTATATACGAGATATAAATAAGTAGATCACGTGATGGAGCCGTTTTTATGAGTCTGTAAGGGATTTTGTATCGAAATTGCCTTGTCGTATGTATATTGTATAGGTACAGTAAACACGTGTAGGGACGTTTAATGGAATTGTGAGTGGGTGATGTCTATTCTCAGACTAGTTTCAAATGGGTGCAAAATTGATATTTAAAACAAAATGTTACAATGTATTGTTGATAATTATGTTTAAGACGTGTCAATGTATTTTATTATGACATAAAAATATTATCATTAATGTTTATCATTGGAATTTTCATTAATTAGTTAATTGTCGGTAGCTTTTATAGTCCCAACGGAACAGAAACTGTTTTATGATAATTTGTTTTCCGAGAAACTTACTGCTATCATAGTATAAAGAGAGCTGCGGTTGTTCAATATTATAAATCATTTGAACAATAAAAATGTTACATAATTAATAATGTGTGGCGGTCGTAGGAGTATAACTGACTAGGTCTTAATGTCTGTAACCCATTAATGATCCACTTCAAGATCGGGTCTCCACTCACAATGAGAAGGTTGTAAGCCCTAGTCCACCACGCTGGCCTTCTGTGGATTGGTGGACTTCGCATACTTTGAGAACATCTTTTTTGTGAACTCTCAGGCATGCAGGTTTCCTCGCGATGTTTTCCTTCGCCGTAACAGTAGGTGATATTTAGTTTTATAAAGCGCACATAGTAAACTTAAACTTTAATTGTGCCAAGTTTAAACTTCTTCACCTATTAACATTTAAGATTCTGTAGTAGCTACTCGTATCTACCGTCTAAATAACTAAAAAATATTTTTCATTTTTTTACTTAATAGGTTTACCTAATTCTCTTAAAAGTAAGTTTTCTCAGTCACAAAGAGAAAGTAAGGAGATTGTCTGGGTCGCCTCAAGTCTCAGCAATTAACGTCTAAAGTGGGTTTTTTTTATTAAAATCTGCGCTCACAACTTGAAAGCTTATTAAGCTCTTTATTGCAAATTGACTGCAGATAGAAGTAAGTCTTATAAGTGCAGTTTAGTTTTATATATTTTTAAAGCGGTTTTGATAAAATCTAATTTTAAAGTAGAAAGTTCTGAACATTTTCGATAGAAATTTTACTCATGGATTACCGTAACCAATAGGAAAAAATTAATGATTCAAAGTGTAACTTTCGCCCTATTGTATCATGTCACATTCAATATCAAAGTCAAAAGCTTTTCATTATCAGTTAAATTTTGTACACACTTAATGAACGTCATACATTGCATTTTACTAGACTGTGCCCGTGGATTCGTTCGTGGATTTAAGAGCTTGGTCCATGGAGAGACAAAAAGTATCCTATATGTTAATCCAGGTTATAAACTACGTGTGTACCAAATTTCATTCAAATCTGTTTAGCCGTTTCTGTGTGAAAGCGTCACAAACATCCATCTCTATCTATGCTCACTTATAATAGTAGTAGGATATAGGTACATGTATCCTATGGTATGGTATCATAGTCATTCATGTTTTCTATTTCATTTGTAGAGACTGAAAAATCTTTAGATCTTGAAAATTTTTACAGAAATTTTTCTACACTTTTAATTAATAAAATTTATGGGTTCATCGAGTAGGACGCGCTACTACTTTTTTATGGTATCCATTCCACAGAATATCATCGTATAGGCCATCAGTCTAAATGCGGCTTTATATAAGACCTCGTTATACTAATTCACATAGTGGACACATAATACGAGCAATCAATTATTTACATGTAAATTGAATGTGAACTACCGTATAGGAACACAGGGTAGCTTCCTACAGAGAAATTGAATATCAACAATGTGTGTATTGAATGGTGATAGCCCAGTGGCTTAGAATTCGACCTCGAATCGAGAAGTCCGGCTTCGAATCCAAGTGGCACGCAGCAATGACTTTGCAGAAAAGTTATGTGCGCTTTAAAATTGAATATCACCTGCTGTTGGTGAAGGAAAGCATCGTGAGGAAACCTGCATGCCTGAGAGTTCACAAAAAAAAACCTTTTTTATTATTATTATACCTTTTTTTATTATTATTAGTCTGTGAAGATATTAAAATCTCTTCGAAAATATATTTTCATAATAATAATAATATGGACAACAAGAAAATAAATTAGAAAATAAATACCTATTCGAAAACACCAAAGGGTACAGATAAATAATCGTCTAACAGAGATCATCCCCTGTTTATAAAGGGAGGTATTAATTTTTTATCACTATGAATATTTGAGTATTTCGTCGGTAATAAGATTATCTTAGATTTGAGGCTGGAATCTCCTTTGCCGACGGATATTGGACTGAGGAATTTTGTTTATCTTTTTCAGTGTGGAAGATTCTAAATAGATTACGTAAATATTTTCGAAATTTGTGACGATTTCGGATTAAAGTTGACCTTTTTAGACCCGATTAAAGTAAGGGGTTTATTTAGGTGATAACTGCTATTTCGGTGATAGATGAACTGCTCATTTGTAAAAGAAGCACAAATAAAAATCTCTCTTTTTAAAGGAGAGCGAATAAAAAACAGTTTTTTCCTCAAGCTACCTCATTTTATACTTATCAATACTTAGGTATGTGTATCGTTAATTCATACACATAAATATTGATATAAAATAGGGTAGATTGAGGCAAAAAGTAGCTCTCCTTTAAAAAATAGAGATTTTGATTCTTTTGTACCTTTGAATTGAAGCAGCGATGTGTTTCATATTTTTCTTCTTTGCAGGTACTACTTATAAGTTTGATTTTATGTTTATTGTTAAATCTTGAACGTCTTTGTATGTGTTGCCTTATCCGCGAACAAATTATTACCTTTCTTTATATTTATTTTTAAACCAAACTTCGTATATTTTATGCACAAATTTGAACACTTTGGTTTAATTTTGAAGTCCACATAGGGCGCTTATCGCACGCTGCAAGATGTCGGCTTGTAACAAAGCGCACTCATTAACCCTCCGCTACCATAGAGTAATTAATAAAATATACAGACGGTGCGGTAGCGGTGATAGCCCAGTGGCTTAGAATTCGACCATCCTTCTCATTGTGAGAGGAGACCCGACCCTGTAGTGGGTCATTAATGGGTTACTGACAAGAGGCTGGCGGTACCAGTAGTAGTAACATCTCTATCAAATAATCTAATCTACTGCAGAAAATTACGTCACTTCTGCATAAAAACATTTATAATCTGTGGCACCGTTTAAGCAAACCGTGGAGATGGAAAATTTTAATAAAATATGTTTCCCGCGCAAACTGGCATAGCTTGTCACGTTCTCAACATATCCTAGATGCAACAACGTTACCATGCACTCATCCTATCCTTATCCCCTTAGAATAGGGTTGATATTTCCGTAACAGAAGGCAAGGACATTGGCCAAGACTATTCCAAGCTATAAGGAAGAGATGTGCGGAGATTATGAAACGTATTAAAATGTTTTCTAGTTGTTGTAATAATTTATTTTAATGTACGTAATTTTCCATTTGCGTTGCAATTAGGTATGTTGTCCTTTCCTAGTTGAGATTAGGTATTCGTGGTATGTATGTATGTATGTTTATTTATTTTTAACGTACTTCGAAAGTGGTAGCTCAGTGACTAAGGTTTAATTACTCAAGTGGTCCAGGTTCGAATCTCAATGGCGTTTTACAAAATTAGGTATAGCGTAGTAGTAACGATGGACAAAAACCTGAGGAAATTTGCATGACCGAAAGTTCTCTATATTATTCTCAAAGGCATGTGAAGTCGACTAAGGAAGAAAGAACTAAGGAAGAAGTGACTAAAGCTATATTATTTTTTAGTAATTATTGAGCAGCAAAATTTTAAGTGGTTACTGCAGCCCATAGACACCCACGTCCAACTACAAATAGAAAGGAATCATATCCGAGGTTTTGTGCAGGTGCTTTGCTCATGAGAACTAAGATGCTCGCCTATAATAAGGTAAAGCCGCTGAAGTCTGCAGAAAGAGAAGAACGGTAAATTATAACTTTATTCAATATGCAGAAGAGGGCTATTCGCGCAATATATAGACTTGGGAATAGAGAATCTCTTAGAGACAAATTCAAAGAAATAAATATACTTACTCTTGCATCGCAATATATTTATGAAAACATTATGTATGTTTATAAAAATAAGAGCAAGTTTATAACATTTAAGGACTTACACAAAACTAATTGTATTGTAACCAGGAATGTACACAAACTTGTATTTCCAAAATGTCGGCTTCATAAAAAAAGCCGGTCATTTATGGGAATGTCCGTGAGAATATATAATAAAATTCCAATAGAAATTCAATCCCTGCCTTTTCACAAATTTAAACAAACTAAATCAGTCCTGTGCCGAAAGGCCTATTATAAAACTAAGGACTATTTAGAAGATAAGAAAGCGTGGGATTGAATAACTTCACTATAGGCTATTTCTATACACTATGTAACAATATTTATTTGTGAGCGGATGGCAATGGGGCGATATTGACACACACGATAGCTGTCACGTGTGTTCCTTTATTAGACCTAGCCATACTGCATTATAGACTAAGTTTTATTTACTTTTAAAAGAGTGATGGGAGTTTTTTTCCGCCCGCTTTTTTCTCCCAGTCTATGTTTTGCCTGAGGGGCGATCAAAGCGGATGAATGTAGAATGTATAATTTATCTGTATGACTTTCATTAAGTGTGCACAAATTGTACCTAATAATGAATAAAAGCTTTTGAGTTTGAGTTTGAGTTTATAAACGAACTATTACCATACAAAGCATCGATCTATCTACCTAGAAAGAACTTTACAAATTGAATTTTCGGCTTACTGGCTGGAAATAATCGTGTTTAATTAAACGAGATCAATGCCAGACTAATCTGCCTGTGTTGAAAAAGCATTTGTTTATACAGAATTGTGAATGTGTTAATGGCTTTAATTAATGAGGGAAGGCGGGTGTAACGTGACGGTGAATTAAACCATCGGTCATTATTGATTCCCGTGATGGACTGGCTACTGTGAATATTTTTCTTTCTTTTTTCTATGTTCTATCCATAATTGTCAGTAACCCATTAATGACCCACTACAGGGTCGGGTCTCCTTCTCATAATAAGAGGGATGTAGGCTTTAGTCCACCACGCTGGCCTACTTTGAGAACATTTTATTTTTGTGAACTCTCAGGCATGCAGGTTTCCTCACGATGTTTCCCTTCACCGAAACAGCAGGTGATAATTAATTTTATAAAGCGCACATAACTTTTGGTTTATGGGTGGCACATAGGCAGCCGATGAGTTCGAGTAGGTAAAATAACAACTAAATAATATAAAAATGAATATTATACTTGGCTTAATTGACAAATATATTGTGCAAAACATGTCAATCAAATTGTATATTAGTAATAAGTTTTAATATTTTATAAGTTATATATGCAAATTAATAAAGTAAAAATATAAGTTTAAAACTTATTTGTTTCTTTACTAACTTATATTTTAAAACTTATTTGTTTCTTTACTTTATTAATTTGCATACCTGAAAAGATGAGTATGGATTGATCAAAATGCCCTGTAAAACCAATAACTAACCCATATTCGTGCAAATAAATGATTTTGATTTTGATTTGATTTGATTTGATTTTTTTTACATAGTCATTGGTGCGTGCCACTGGGATTCGAATATGCCTAATTCGGCTATGCCCAATAGTGGGCCAAAAGGGTTGCAACCAAGACAGATTATTACGGACATTGTACCACGGAACCCTAATGCCTCCAAGCTGCCTGGCTAGTGATGTGCATGCACAGATAAAGTATCGGACATGATCTATCGTAGTTAGTGAAACATTACCGCTACTTGGGTGGTACGTGTTAATGAAACTTGCATTCATTACAGTCACTGGACCATCATGGCCATCATTTAATCTACTTAGTACAGAGACTTTGTAAAAAAACAAATATTTATAGGCACATATACAAGCGAAAGCCAAACTTTTGAAAACCAGTTTCTCTTTCTAATGAATTATTAGATAGTAAATCCACAAGCAGCGGTGATAGCCCAGTGGCTTAGAATTCGACCTCGAATCGAGGGGTCCGGGTTCGAATCCCAGTGGCACGCACCAATGACTTTGTAATAAAAGTTATGTGCGATTTATGAAACTAAATATCACCTGCTGTTACGGTGAAGGAAAACATTGTGAGGAAACCTGCATGCCTGAGAGTTCACAAAAAAATGCTCTCAAAGGCATGTGAAGTCCACCAAACTGCAGTAGGCCAGCGTGGTGGACTAAGGCCTACATCCCTCTCATTGTGAGAGGAGACCCGACCCTGTAGTGGGTCATTAATGGGTTACTGATAGACATTAGCCTTTATAACTGCCAATGCAAGATGCATTAAAGGTCTGATTGTGTTTTGATTATATTTCATCTTCAGCCCAAGAGACAACTGATCATTTGACCACAACTGACATTTTCGGTTTACGTGGATATTATAAAAAAGCTACACGGAAACTGAGGTGACAAGTTATACTGGTCCCTTCCCTATCGTAATGATAGCCATTAGAATAATTAGATAGTAATTTCATCTCAACTTGACTTTCTTAACTTGACTTTATATTACTACACGTATTATTTAAAATAGAGCGGTGATAGCCCAGTGGCTTAGAATTCGACCTCGAATCGAGGGGTCCGGGTTCGAATCCCAGTGGCACGCACCAATGACTTCGTGAAAAAGTTATGTGCGCTTTATAAAATTAAATATCACCTGCTGTTACGGTGAAGGAAAACATCGTGAGGGAACCTGCATGCCTGAGAGTTCACAAAGAAAAATGTTCTCAAAGGCATGTGAAGTCCACCAACCCGCAGTGGGACAGCGTGGTGGACGGCGGCCTACATCCCTCTCATTACGAGAAGGAGACCCGACCCTGTAGTGGGTCATTAATGGGTTACTGACATTATTTAAAATCATGGGTGAGATACTACCATCGGCATCCTCACATAAGTTACTGTAAATACTCGTAGATGTTGTCAACTCGAAAGCCGCAAGCCACTCCAACTAAAAGCCTAACCAAAAGTCAATCTCGTCCAATCAACTCAAAGTTTGAAACAAGCCATTAAGCCCAAATTGGATCCAGGGATCAATTCCAACATTAATTAATTAACGGAATAGCAGTTAAACTAATAGGTCGTGTATCAAACTAGATTATAATGGGGTTTAATTATTTGGAGTAAGGGTTGTAGCGCATAGCCCTTTGCTTGAATGGATCGCAAGTGATACAAGATGTAAGCAGCGTCGGGGCGGTCAGTACCATTAGTCTGAGTTTTAGCAGTTCCGAAACGAAACGCACACATACACAGCTTACCAGACGAAAATGCACAGTGTAATAACCAACAGAGGAAAAAGATTTTTAGAAGAGTTAAAAAATTAATAAAGCATTAGATAAATCATCACAAAAATTGATTTATTTTTAATCAACACTCTTTCAATGTTTAATAATATTAATGAAACATAATAACCGTGAATTGGCCGTAATGCACTGTAAAATTGCGAACTAATATTATCCTGTAGGTATTAAATATTTGTTAGTATTATAATGTCTAACGATAAGTATTCATATCTTTCACTCCATACAAAAATTTGATTTTAAATTTTTTAACTCCTCTAAAAATCTTTTACTTCTATTTGTTATTACACTGTGGACTCCTGTGTAGTAAGCTGTGTATGAATTACGTATCTATCCGAAACGAAACGCACAAACGTTTCGTTTCTGTATCGCTAAAACTCAGACTAAGGGTACTGTATAGTTCGCGCGCCTTGACTGCAGCACATCTTAATACGTTTTGTTAATTAAATTCATGCCGTACTTTCATTTCCCTTGATTTTGACTATATTAGTATCTTCTTATATAAAAATACGTGATGCGAAAATTTTGGGTACCGTTTACAGCACACTGCGCGAACGGAGAAGTTTGAAATTTGGCGCAATTTCTCCATATAAACCTAATTACATGGATAAGAATGCA
Organism: Erynnis tages; assembly: GCA_905147235.1. NCBI lineage: Eukaryota > Metazoa > Arthropoda > Insecta > Lepidoptera > Hesperiidae > Erynnis > Erynnis tages. Next base: position 1,081,006 of record LR990089.1, read on the forward strand.
CAAATGCAAATATTTTATTAAAAATACATGAAATATAAAATTAAATATCACTGCTGTTACGGTGAAGGAAAACATCGTGAGGAAACCTGCATGCCTGAGAGTTCAGAAAAAAAAAGTTCTCAAAGGCATGTGAAGTCCACCAACCCGCAGTAGGCCAGCGGGGTGGACGGCGGCCTACATCCTTCTCATTGTGAGAGGAGACCCGACCCTGTAGTGGGTCATTAATGGGTTACTGACTGACATGAAATTTATCAAAACGGTCCACGTACACCACCGCTATAAGTTTGAGTGCTTTGACATGCACACATAGACAAACATGACATGCACGTACATTCCTTTACGTGTCAAATTTAAATTTCAATAAATGACAATCGAATTTCGAGTACCTACTTGCCGATTTCTAGTACGTATAGATAGAAGAAAACATTTCCTGAAACGGCAGAATTTAATTTTACTCGTACACCTTCCTTCCTTCCTTTCAGCCCTTAGTAGTCCACTGCTGGACATGGGCCTCCCCTAATCGACGCCACTCCGCCCGGTCCTGGGCCCTCTGAATCCAACGGTTTCCCGCTGTCTTCTTCAGGTCATCAGTCCACCTGGTCGGAGGGCGGCCTGTGCTCCTTTTGCCTAAACGTGGTCGCAATTCGAGGACCTTTTTTCCCCATCGGTTGTCAGTCCTACGAACGACGTGGCCAGCCCATTGCCACTTTAATTTTCAAATTTTGAGAGCTATGTCGGTCACCTTCGTTCTTCTACGAGACTCGTACACCAAACATAACAAACTCCTCGAATTGGCGATCAAAACAACACCGCTGAAAACTATAAAGCGATTTCTTTAATTAAACTTTTCACCAGTCTCAACGTTCGAGTATGTTCTCAACACGTGTTACGTTAATTCCTTTACTGCGCCGTACGGGACGAACAAGCACTGACCGGTGCTTGCACACTGGTGCTGGAAGCCGCCCTGAATAACTGTCAAAGAAATTAAATCTGCCCTAAAATAACTGCAAACTAGATTTGGTTGAACTTCTATACCAATCGGGGGATTGCATACTGGTGGTGAGACCTGCCCTGAATAACTGTCAAAGAAATTAAATCGGCCCTAAATACCTGCAAACTAGGCTAAGTTGAATGTAATAGCAATACGTCTATGTAATAGCAATCGAACGATGGACGGACATTATCAAGGAAGTGTGACAAACTGACTTAAAGAAAGCCATGCGCCTGACTCATTGCAGAACTGAATGGAAACTATACACCAACACTATCATCGATAGTCACGACCCTCAGTCATGAGGAGACGACAAAGAAGAATGTTTCTGTAAAAGAAAACATGCGCTGGCGGTATTGGCATAAAACACGGTTAGTGGCATAAAACACGGTCACAATTGCACATGTTCTCATCAACCAGGGATAACTGGCACTGGTCACTGGGCATTAAGTTAGTCCCTTTAAAGATAGCTTTTGTTTACATTTTAAATAAATAAATAAGACATCCGAAACGGGAAGAAACCGCCACTGTGAAAACAATGTTTTATAGGAGCGGGGTTCGATTGTCCGTTCCGTGGGTTTTATGGCACGGAAACCTTTCTACGGGTGCTTCTTCAAATTAAACTTCATGCCATAAAAGTCTTTATAATTACATAGTGCAAGAGCTACAATGCAATCCCACGAACTACTTGTTTTAAAGCCCCCGGGAGCACAGACCGTTTTAACTTTACACTCAGACAAATTGGAACCAATCAGTGGCAGTTTTATGTCCCACCGTTGGACACTAGACTAACGTTCTTCTAAAGGAGAAAGTCTAGAACATACTCTTTACTTTCTGTAGTTTAGCAAAGCCGTTGTTTTTTAACGATCAAGCTATCAAATACAGGTCGGGCCTTGTCACAAAATTAGAAAGATTAGCCTAAGTCTACGCTGGCTTAGTGCGGGTTGATGAACTTCACACGCCTTTGAGAATATTATGAAAAATCCCAGGCATGCAGGTTCCTCGCGACGTACCTTCACTGTCACAGAATTTTACCCTTAAGATGAGCTATCCAGCTATGTATTCGGAATAATGGCCATTATTTTGAACGCTATCAGAATAGTCAGATAAAGTTTGTAGGGGAAAAAGTATTTGGTTAAAAATGAGTTGTATTCTTAAGTTTGCTGTTTATCAGTAATTCCTAGAATTCGTTACTTATTAGTGACAATTTTGTCACTGTGATTGGTGTGATTTTTTTTTCAAATGTAACAGGTTCGATTCCTGGCTACGCATATTGATTTTTCAAAAAACCAATGATGCAGTTTTAGTTTTTGTAAAAATTGGGCCCCAGACTCCTTTGAATATTTTTTCGCTATTACAGAGTTTCGGATTTTCCCATCCACTTACCTACACTTGAAAAATTCACCCTGTATGGGTGTGTAATGTCATATACAATAATAAAAGGTGTTCAATGTTGTTTTTCTCACAGTAAAAAGTCAGTAGCGAAGTAAAACTTTTAATTAGTCACGAACGCTGTCTGTTTCGAGTATGATAATGACTGTATCCTTCATCTGAATTTTTGATGACTACTTAAGATGTAAAGATTGCATAAAATATTTCGGGTGCAGTGAGTGTAAAAGTTTGGGTTTTTTGCTTAATACTAATTATGCATTCTTGTGATAAATTGACGCGATTTCGAGGAATCCGATCCGTTTTGATAAAACAATGCTTTTGTGTGAGTCGGAGATGCTTTTTCTAGAGTTTTTACGAGATAAAAAGTAACGTGGAGGGCACATAGCCCCGCTGCTCGAGTATATCAAGTGATCGGAAAACTAAAGCAACGTCGGGCGCGGTCAGTACCTGGATGGGTGACCGCTAATGAATTAAATGTGCGGTTCCGTGCTTCTGCGGACACGCTAAGTGCCCAATCAGAGTGCACTAGCGGTGCGGGCGAGGGTTCGGGTGCTCGGGTCTTGGCGTCTGCATGTTCACAGTGCCAACGAGCCGCGAGCGTGTGTACGGTGCTTGTCAAACTTTGATAGGTAGTGATGATGAATGATTTTTATTAATGGAAAACTCGTATCTACTTGAAATGGGAATTGCAATATGTGAAGTTTGGTACACATGGCAGTGCGATGTTGCACTGCAGATATAAATTCATCCGTACCTATCCAAGACGCCGCGGTTCAATCAAAAAGGCTTAGAACCAGACGCGCAAGTCACTTACAGACGCTACACTACTGTGAATGCTACGGGCGGATTGAGCCATTAGAAACACCCGCGTCGCCCGCGCTCGCACCCGCCTCCTGCTGACGAGCGGCTCGCGGCCACACTGTGAACGCAAGCGGCGTCTCCTTACATTTGAAATACACGCGCCCGCGCTAGCGTCCGCGCCCGCCTCTACTCCGACTGGGCACTAAGTCGTCGGTCCCGGTACTATAGCAGTCGTTAAACCTTGTCGGAGGCCCTATGTGCGGTATGAAAACATCCGACACATGGTGGTCACTAGCCCACTTCCAGTAATCCGCATTGGAGCGGCGCGGTGGAGTCTGCTCCTGGCCTCCCCCTGCTGTGGGGAGAGACTCGGGCCCAACAGTGGGGCATAAATGGGAGCAGCCAAGTAATGACGTAGCATGTCGATATGCCACTGGGCAAGATAGGTCCGATCACGTCTCGGCAAAAGCTAAAACTTCAGCTAGGTTTTCTTCTTTATTTTTGGTTGGATGCGGATTTCCTTGGGCTGCAGTAACCGCCTAACATCAGGCGGCCTGCATGCCTTGTGGCTACTTACCACTACTTTGGCTACAATAACTACAAAAAAACCCAAGTGTGCAGACCATGACCACTTGTCAGTAACCCATTAATGACCCACTACAGGGTCGGGTCTCCTCTCACAATGAGAGGGATGTAGGCCGCCGTCCACTACGCACCACTACTGCGGGTTGGTGGACTTCACATGCCTTCGAGAACATTTTTTTTTGTGAACTCTCAGGCATGCAGGTTTCCTCACGATGTTTTCCTTCACCGTAACAGCAGGTGATATTTAATTTTATAAATCGCACATAACTTTTTTACAAAGTCATTGGTGCGTGCCACTGGGATTCGAACCCGGAACCCTCGATTCGAGGTCGAATTCTAAGCCACTGGGCTATCACCGCTTAATTGATGACCACTTAATCCTCGCCAAATTATACAGCGAAATCATCACGTCGAGTTCGAGTTCGGATCCAGAGCAGGTTTCAGGAACATACCAAGCGTCAGATGGTCACGGTCGACAGACCACTCCGCGCGTTATTTTAGGCCAGATGCATTCCGCTTTTGGTTTCGTGTATTTTTTATTCTTATTTTATTTACCAACGCATCGCTCGCATTGTTTTTGTAAGGGCGACTCCACTGTGACTGTTTTCATTGGCGTTATTACGTTCTGATTGTTTTAATTGGATTCGACGTTTTTATTTAGTTTCGATATCGTTGTTTTTTTAGTGTGTTGTTGTTGTTCTGCCAGCAGCGTTTTTCACTTTTTTTCATTAAATTACTGCATTTTTATTCTTATTAATTTATGGACTTTTCTCTAAATTAAGACCTCATATGTCATTTAAAAAACCTGACAATCACGAGAATCAGATGGAATTTTCCCTTTATTTCATAATCTCAACAGTCAGAATAGTGGGAATTTCCTTATCTACTATTATTTTAAAATTACATTTTTGGAACTATATTGTGAATTTTGGAACTACTGATTAAAATCGACTAATCTCCTAGCTGCTTTGTGTGTCAAGATGTTATTGTTAAGTGTGCTGTGCAGAGGATCCTGGGTTCAATTTCCAGCAAAGCAGTAGTTTTAATGATGAGTTTAAATTTCGGTTTGTGCTCTACCATCGCCTTGGATTGGCGTTCTTTCAAAGTTTCTTCTATGACTTTCTCATTCCTGTGGCTGATGGCGGTAGCCAGGTTGTAGTCGTCGATTGCCTCTGTCTGCCGCTGTATTGCATATTTTATGAAGCTTGCGGTAAAGGAAAACATCGTGAGGAAACCTGCATGCCTGAGACTTCACAAAAAAATGTTCTCAAAGGTATGTGAAGTCCACCAACCCGCAGTAGGCCAGCGTGGTGGACTAAGGCCAACCTCCCTCTCATTACGAGAAGGAGACCCGACCCTGTAGTGGGTCATTTATGGGTTACTGGCATGAAGCTTGCGATGGCATAGTCATTGACTACCGAGAAGACCTGTCCTTTTTCGCGCTTCGTATTTCCTTTTAACCAGTGTAACTGCACCCTTGCCCAAAACTAAAGATTGTCAAAAATCCGCACGGTCTGGTGCTCCTGCGTGTCGGCTGTTGTCGGCGGGAAGCGCACTGGACCTGATAATATATACCTGGAATAACATTATCGTGTTGTCGAAATTAGATATTAAATCGGACTTCACTGTGAACCGGGCTGGGAACTTGGTCGTAAGTCACCTTTTCCAACAGTGAAGAAAAACGTCGTGAGAAAATCTGCATGTCTGAGAGTTTTCCATCATGTTTTGTCAGTGACCCAGTAATGACCCACTACAGGGTCCCTTATTGATACCAGAAACACCAAGGAATTTGCCGCAGTCATACCGTTTTTATTTGAAAGCTCTTTACGCCCTTTTTGAAAAACTACCTTAGAAAGTACCTTGTAAAAAGGTCCTATTAGATAGGTACATACATCCTGAGTGCAACAACCAATATAATGAAAGTTCCATGTTCATCGTGACAGCTATCCCGAGGTTTTTCAATGACACTTCTACGACATTCCCTTGGGGTCTACACCAGGCACGTTCTATAGGTACCAATGCAATATTATCAAGTGAACCAAGTTTACCACGAGTCCTTGGGAATAACAGACAATGGGCGATCAGGGAAGCTTGCGGTCAGGACAGACGGGAAATGTCTTTCCATACGTGCATTGTGACAGGACAGTAAAACGACGAAATTTGGAGGTGGCATCTGTTAGGAGGAGATAAAATTAGAATGTGTGGGTCTTTAAATTTGTGAATTTGAAAGGAAACTCCGGATTTTTGAAGTGAAAACTTCTTTAGCGCTGAGCACTTTTTGGGATGGGGAAAATTGTTAAACTCGCGACAGGACACGTGACCCTGATCGTAAGGGAAAATGCGTAAGATGGTAACTATGGAAACTGTCAAAAGGAAACATTCATAAATAAAATAAGTGTAACGTATAATACGTATAATACGTTACAGAAAAAAGTTGAATATTATAATTATTGTTATTTTGTATTTGACATTGCGATTATTAGCATTAAATGTCGTTTCTTTTCTTACAGAGAAACTCAATTGTGTTTTAATTGAACTGTCGTCCAAAGGGCCAAGAAAACACATCTTATAAGTTTTCACTTCTGCCGGCACTCCGGAGTGCAATCCGTTGTTTGATGCTTGGCGATACTTGGATATTTGGAGTAGAGAGCATTTTTTCTTCGCTTTCATTCAAATTCTTGTTTTAGAGATCACGCAAATTACATGAAGATAAAACAGTGGTAACTTATTTTTCTCTTTCCTTTGTCCATCAGACTATGACCTTTATAGTCTGATGGGCAAAGATCTTTCCTAACTGATGACACCCGGTGGTCAACTTTCTGAATTCAGCGGCTTCCTACGGTCTTCTTTAGATCATCAGTCCACCCGGTCGGAGGGCGTCTGATTAGCTATTAGAACAAACCTTTCATACATCCATGTCCTTCAATGTAAATTTATTAGCATACAGCCATCAGCTAATCGACAGACCGTTCAGTACTTTGGCACGGAACCAAAAACTATACCTACCGTTGAGAATAACAGCCTTTTTGTATGCTGTACAATTATAAGGAGGTACGTGACCGACATTTTAATAACACTTTTCTTGCCTGTGGTTGGGTTTCGGATGTGGTATAGTGTTTAATTCTGACGGTTTTACTTGGAACACCAGGATGTTTTTGACTGACAACTAATCAGACAACTTTGGGCCCTTGGTCGGCTGATATGAAGAAATTTTGTAAAGACCTGTCTGCGAAGCTTATCCTCGCTTCGGGTGACCAGAGGGCTGGCAGCTTCTTAGCTCAAAAAATTGATATTTGTGTTCAAAGGGGCAACGCTGCCAGCGTTCTGGGCACCATGCCACAAAATGATATTTTAGATGGTTTGTTTTTATTGTAAATAGTTTTTCTTAGTATTGTAATCTATTAGTTTCTTTTTTGTTCTTTTTGTTTACTTTTCAGTTATGTTTTCATTTCCGTCGAATAAAGCAGCCATGTTTTGTATCAGACAACTAATGACAAATACAGTCTTTGTCCATAGTACAGCCTTTTTTGTGATGGGGGGAAAGCTTCATAGGTACCCGAGAGCCGTGGGGGCGACTCCGGGTTATGTGGGATTCTTACCCACTAAAACCCCACGGTGGCCTTACTCTGCACATGTGGGGGGCTTTGAGATCTCCGGTGGAACGCAAGGCTCATCCCGTGGCAGACTCCGTTGTCTCCTCTACACCATTCGATGTTGTGTGTTCCTCCAACGCGGATGTTCTGATGCGGTGAGACCACTTTTTAGGTATTTTTATAAAATTACTGTATAGTTTGTTTTACGAGATCGGACGTCTGGTATCTAGTTCAATCATTGGGGAGGGTTTGTTTGTTGTACCTACACAGCAAAACTTAAAAAATATACAAACTTTATGTCAGTCGACCATCTGAGTCCGACCTCAATCCGACATCTATCCGTTTGAGGCAACAAGGACCATTTAATTAAGTGGTCTGGTTGGTGCCTATGAGTATCACTTACCACGAGAAAGCCTGCGTGCCAATTTTCTGCTACTCATACTTAAACAACAATAGTTCTTAATTCCATCCACAGTATGCTGGATGTAAAACACGTTTTTACGACGGCCACACTTGGCTATTATCGCGACGACAGCTTTGATGGCGCATAAACTGTGAACTGGTCACAGCTGGCTCCGAAGGTATGGCAGTAAAGTTGACAAGGACATTATTATTCTGTTTATGTTAGAAGAATAGCCAGTGAAGAGTTTTGTAATAAGTAAGTAGTAAACAGACACGTAGCGGTGATAGCCCAGTGGCTTAGAATTCGACCTCGAATCGAGGGGTCCGGGTTCGAATCCCAGTGACACGCACCAATGGCTTTGTAAAAGTTATGTGCGCTTTATAAAAATTAAATATCACCTGCTGTTAAACATCGTGAGGAAACCTGCATGCCTGAGAGTTCACAAAAAAAATGTTCTCAAAGGTTTGTGAAGTCCACCAACCCGCAGTAGGCCAGCGTGGTGGACTAAGGCCTACATCCCTCTCATTGCGAGAAGGAGACCCGACCCTGTAGTGGGTGATTAATGGGTTACTGACAAACAGACACGCACGCCACCAGGGCCGTGATCGTGAACTTCGTATGGTAAAACTTGGTATAGTAACCATATCGAGCTGCCATTTGTATGGTAGGATATCAAGTCAAAAGCTTTTTTGTGCACACTTAATTAACGTCATACATATTAATTATACATTCTACATTCATCCACTTTGATCGCCCCTCAGGCAAAACGTAGACTGGGAGAAAAAAGCGGGCGGAAAAAAACTCCCAGTGGAGCTATGCACACTTTTAGCATATAAGGACCTAATCATAACATTAATTTGATGCTAAAATCGAACAAGGATCGGAAATCTGCGTTCTCACTCTCTCTCGTCGTCGATGCTTGAAGTTGTCACGGATTAAACGATAGACAAGTAACTGCATAATAAGCTTTGAAGGCCTTTCTTCCAATGTATTCCATGTCTGCGTGCCAAAAACGACATATTTCGTTGGTGAAGATCTAAGTAACTTAGGTTGTGCCGGTGGCCAGCAAAGTTTCAGGGCTCGATGCCAAAGTCTGAAGAAACCCTTTTGACATTTGCAAGGCAATGAGCTGAAACTTAGTCTGTCTAAAATATTTATTTATTTACAACTTTATCGATACCGAATAATATGCGGTACAAAAGGCGGGCTTAATGCTAAATAGCATTGTGTTCCAACCAATCTCAGGGATGTGCAGATAAATGCAAAGGCGGTATGGATTAAAAAAAATAATAATTAAGAGATAGACAAACAAAAGTAGAAAAAGTACCAAAGATTGCAGAGAGGTCAACAGATACTAAAAAGTTGAAAAAGGACAGATTAGAATATAACATAAATACCACATTAATGTTGATATAAACAATGATATTTATAAACTAATAAAACTAAGAGTTGAACTACTCAAAACATTATTACATAAATACATAATTATAAACATTATATGAAATACATATTTTTAATCTATAGACTTGTGAAAGTGAGCCTGAACCCCTCGTTTAAATGAAAATTTTGAGTTAAGTTTCCTGATGTGAACGGGAAGAGTATATTGTTTTGGTAAAAAAATATTGCATCAGGCGTTACTCCATCCATTGTTATTTAAGTTGAATGTTTTTTTTGCAACAATCCGCACACGTGGAACTTGTTTTGGTATGGACCCACCACCCTCCCTTATCTCTCTGAGTAGGTATACACCATAACAACTTATTCCAATACGACACGTGTTTCGCCCCAAAACAGAGCATCATCATTTAAGTTGTATTTATATTTCTTTGCAACAATCCGCACACGTGGAACTTGTTTTGGTATGGACCCACCACCCTCCCTTATCTCTCTGAGTAGGTATATACCATAACAACTTATTCCAATAGTACACGACACGTGTTTCGCCCCAAAACGGAGCATCATCAGGTGATGTGGACTCTACAACGGTTGGTTGCTGAGCAACTCAGCAACCAACCGTTGTAGAGTCCACATCATCAGAGCATCATCAGCTGATGTGGACCTCGAGTAAAAGGCCGAATTCATTGAGCTACCACTACTCCATTTACTATTTACTAACATTATTTTTATTTGTTTATTTACTTTTTTAATTTGCATGCCTGAAAAGGTGAATATGGATTGATCAAAATGCCCTGTAAAACCAATAACTAACCCATATTCGTGCAAATAAATGATTTTCATTTTCTTTTCCATTTGAACTTGAGGATGTCCGTGGGCTGCTGTGACCAGTTTACATGAGGCAGCCTGCCAGCCCGTTTGCTATTACTGCAACGCGCCCTGGTGAGTTGTCACCGTAACATCTATCTAACAACGTGCACCAATCAAATCCAAACTCATCACTGAAAAGTGTATCAAAATCGAACTAGTAGTTTTGGTGCGAAGTGGCAACATAGATTTTTGCACAATCACCCTCTCACCCGAAACGCATTTACCGTCTCAGTACCGTCGCGGGTAATAAAAAAGGTATGGGTGTTTTCAAGTGTGACTAATATTTAACAGCGATCGTGGTACAAGACAAAATGTTAATATTCACTAATATATAAAGTAATTAAAACAAAATAATTGCGATGTTATTTTTAGAACGTTCGCGCTTTTTGTATTTTTATTTAAATGTGGAACGTGATTTGCATCCTGCACTCGGGTCATTGAACTGTAGATTGAAGATTGCTAGAAGCATTTTCCCGCATTATAGCCGGTGTTTATTTATGACTGGTCAGTACAACATTATTAACGAAACAGTGTTCCGTATATTTATTAGGATTTTCTACTTTGTCATCGAATCGCATAAAAAAATTGCCTTTCTTGAACTTATACCAACATATCAAAACCAAAATGAGCCGTATCTATAATTTGTTACATATTGGTGCTAAAATTTCACTATAGAAACAAAATACTTGATGATACTAAAGACACTAAAGACACCGACCTCAAAAAATAATAGGCCTAAAGTATGTAACACATTTCATTATATTATTATACTTTTTTGATGTCGGTTTAATTTTTTTAAATTATTTTTTTCTGAAAAATATCTTATCTTTCAAAATTACTGAAGTCAGTAGGAATAAACTTCATATTCTCACCTTCATGTCAGATTGGATATTACCGGCATTTACCGAACATCTCAAGAAAAAGGTAAACAAATAAATCTGTAGGTACCTACGAGTGACGACTCGATCGTTATGACAAAGCGTTTGCCCTAAGGCAACTGGCCTTAGCCCAGTCAGGGCCGCGGCGGTGTATTGCTCCCTCTGACATAAGTGACGAGATCTAGCGGAAGCGATTTGGAGAGCTTGCTGCTTTACGACAAAAATATTTGGAGAACTTGCTGCTTTACGACGAAAAAAATTAGAGAACCTGCTGCTATACGACGAAAAAATGTGGAGAACCTGCTGCTTTACGACGAAAAAATTTGGAGAACTTGCTGCTTTACGACGAAAAAATTTGTAGAACTTGCTGCTTTATGACGGGTTAAGAGACCTGCCGCGAGAAGCGGTGATAGTCTAGTGGCTTAATCGAGGCGACCAAGTTTCAATCCCAGTTGTATGCACCAATGAGTTTTTTAAAAAAAACCTGCAAGCCTGAGAATTCACAAAAAAAATCTCAAAATATGTGAAGTCCATCAACCCGCATTAGGCCAGCGTGGTGGACTCAGGCCATCCCTTTCATTGTGAGAGGGGACCCGTACCTTTAGTGGGTCATTAATGTAACACTGTATAAGTCAACCCAGTCGCGCGTAGTGTGAGCACTCCCATAGTATTTCAAAGGGATTGTTATTGCGTGAACGCACGATACGCACGAGTTATATCCGTATGAAATCACATCCAAACTTTCCGTAGAAAGTTCCCGTCCGCTGGTGCCGAATTACATGCGTGCTTCCGTGCTTCGGAGGGCGTGTTAACCAGTCGGTACCGGTTGTTATCGACACGATAGCAGTCGTTACCTTTTCGGAGCATTTTATTACCTTGTCGGAGGCCCTATGACTACTCGAGGCCTATCGCTCTATGGGCGGTTTGAAAACATCCGACACGGGTTGGCCACTAGCCCGTTTCTCCACCAATCCGCATTGGAGCAGCGTGGTGGAGTATGCTCCAAGCCCCCCTGTTGTGAGAGACCCGTGTACCAGTGGGCCATAATGGGTTGAAGTTACGCTCTTATTCGCTGTCTGCTATGGATTACACCTCAAGACACAGACGTGATAATTTTGGCCACCGCGCGAAGGTGAGGCGTATATTTATAAACATGTCGCTTTATTCGCGTAGGTTTTGTTTCACTTCCTGTCGGCGCTTATTTACCCTCCTGAATGTATACCAGACGTACTACGGGTGAGTTGCAAATCTGCGTCAGTGGCTCGGTTATTTGAATTAAATTTTATTCAATGAAAAGTCTGGTTTTTCCCAAAACAGCGTGGTAGAGTAAGGTCCAAGCATCTCAGAGCATTATCAAAGAAATCTTAAAGACTCGATTATTCGAATGAAAAGGTCGGAGCAGCGTGGCGGTGTAGGAGATAGAAATAAAAGAAAGGATTTATAATACGTAATAGGTATTTCAAAGGTGGTAGAATCAAAACGCGTGTAGCCAGCGAGGCTAGAGTCACATCGTTCGTAGGACTAATAACGTATGGGAAAGAATGGTCCTGGAATGGCGACCACATTTAGGCAAAAGAATCACAGGCCACCTTCTGACCTGGTGTAATGACGACCTGAAGAAGACAGTGAGTAACCGTTGGATTCAAAGGGATCAGGAGGGATCAGAGTGGCGTCGGTTGCCAGTAACTCATTAATGACCCACTAAAGGGTCGGGTCTCCTTCTCGTAATGAGAGGGATGTAGGCCTTAGTCCACCACGCTGGCTTACTGCGGGTTGGTAGACTTCACATACCTTTGAGAACATTTTTTTTTTGTAAACTCTCAGGCATGCAGGTTTCCTCACGATGTTTTCCTTCACCGTAACAGCAGGTGATATTTAATTATTTTTTTTTATAAAGCGCACGTAACTTTTTTACAAAGTCATTGGGATTCGAACCCGGACCTCTCGATTCGAGGTTTAAAACACTATTGAAAGTTTATCCTTCCTTCGTTTCAGGCCTCTGTAGTTCTCTGATATAGGTATGCTATAATTATGTCTCGCCTAACCGACGCCACTAGCGGTGATAGCCCAGTGGCTTAGAATTCGACCTCAAATCGAGGGGTCCGGGTTCGAATCCCAGTGGCACGCACCAATGACTTTGTAAAAAAGTTATGTGCGCTTTATAAAAATTAAATATCACCTGCTGTTACGTTGAAGGAAAACATCGTGAGGAAACCTGCATGCCTGAGAGTTCAGAAAAAAAAAAGTTCTCAAAGGCATGGGCAAGTCCACCAACCCGCACTAGGCCAGCGTGGTGGACGGCGGCCTACGTCCTTCTCATTGTGAGAGGAGACCCGACCCTGTAGTGGGTCATTAATGGGTTACTGACATGGGAGCTCACACTCCGCGCCAGTAAAGTTAGTCGTTAGTCAACATAGTCGCGCGCAGTGTGAGCACTCCCATAGTATTTCAAAGATATTTTAAAGGCCTGTGTGCTGAGTGCGAGTTTTGACAAAACATTTTCGCTTGAACGTATCGAGCGCGAATACGTCGATTTCTATGGGATTGAAGCAGCGCCATCTTGTGGCTAAGATGACAAACGGAATTGGGGCTTAGCGTATAGTCGATTAACGCGACGGTGAAGTTACTCGAACAATTTTGTGCAACTCGCACTACGCACACTGATGACGTAGCGAATGTAAAGTCGGTAAAAGTACATCGTTATCGAGCCGCCGCCACCGTGAAGGGTGAAGCACTATCGGTTAATTATCGTTCATTATCTGTTCGGCGCAAGTGCAAGGCTTGCCCTTGACTCCGCCGCGTGTCATGTACACGTGTTGTACAGAGGTGGAGAATTCGGTTGTTTGCACATGTGACTACAGCTTTTTTTTTATAACAAATAGCAGCAAAGTACAGGCGATGGACATTGCAAACCATAGACAAACACACCAGACCTCGATCTGGACCAACGGTCCAATGCGTGAGGTTGTGGATTTGTTGCTTACTTTCATTAAGTGTGCACAAATTGTACCGTCTAATTAAAGAAAGTTTTTGAATTACAGGAGTGAGGATAAGTGACATCCCTTTAACTTTCTCTCATAATTATCTCCAAACAAAACGCAAGTCACAAAGAACATACTACTTTGCTCCGAGTTATATACATATATAATACTACCTTTACGAGTAACTTGTGATTATTTTAATTTTTGACTGTTCATTGAAATTTATCTTGTAAGTAGCTATCTTGAGCGAAGAGTTGTATTTCGTCGATCAATAAAACGATTTCTTTGATAAAATGATTTTAAAAAATGCGATTAAATTAAATTGCCTGTAAAAACATGAATTCAGATAATCACACGTACTAAATAAAAAAATATATAGATTGAATACTGAAATATACATCGGCCCATTTCATATTTGACCAAATCGCATGATCTAACTGCAGCGCGCGCGCACGCATAATATAAATGCACTGTGACGCACACTTACATGCAAATGTATTTATTATTTACACCTCATCCAAGGTCTGCGAACGTAGGCAAATTAGTGCTTTTAACCCCTTCCAACTTTGCCCAATATTGGACCCAATATTTGGGCCAAGTTCAGTTTATTGATTGATATCGTGGAAAAGAAATGAATAATATAGCATTTTTATGTTGGTTAGAACACAATTGGAAACCTTTATTTTGTTACAAAAAATAAACCTTAAAATTCATCAAGTTTAAAAAGCTTATTTGATAGAAAAACTTCTTTGACTCTATTTAGTGATTGTGATGTAATTCGATAATAATTTATATTTGGATTTTTAAAAGCTGACCACGGATGATATAGCTGTTTTTTTATTTCATACTGTCTAACCCTACAGAAATTGCTCTGCCCCTAATTTTGACTTTTTCACAGCTACCCCGAAATAACAATTATCCGTATAAAAAGCCTTAGTACGTGTTTTAGCTATAAGTTGACATAGTTTTACCACCACTACTAGCAGACACAATTTCGTAATTGAAATACATCATTCGAAAATAATTTAAACAACACAAAAATGTTTATAAATGTTAGGCCAACATTTGCCCCAAACTTGGCCCCATCCACAAACCGTTGTGCCAAGTAAAAGCGATGTGTTTGACAGCTTCAAATTTGTATGTTTGTTCTTGGGCTGTATTTATATCCGTAAATTCGAAAACCTCGCTGGTTTAAAGAGCGATTCCAGTCATCTTTATTGCTACGGCTTGTTTATTTATTGTAAAGTAACGACTTTATTTCAACGCTTAACAAATATCTGCTTGCGCCCGCGACAACCATGTTTATGTTTTGGAAACGCAACGTAATTGCGGATTTGTCAAAATTGTTTATTTTGGACAACATTGTTTGTTTGGTTGGTTCTTTAATTGGTGGTATTTGATTGGGGAACGATATATGGGTTGAGAGCATACGGGGATATTTCTTGAGGACGTCGCCTGACCACCCCAGAATCCCAGTGGGTTCGTAAAAAAGCAATGTGTGCTTTATAAAATTAAATATCACCTGCTGTTACGGTGAAGGAAAACATCGTGAGGAAACCTGCATGCCTGAGAGTTCAAAAAAAAAATGTTCTCAAAGGCATGTGATGTCCACCACCCCGCAGTAGGCCAGCGTGGTGGACTAAGGCCTACATCCCTCTCATTGCGAGAGGAGACCCGACCCTGTAGTGGGTCATTAATGGGTTACTGACTACTGTACTAAGGTTTCTGGAATTTCTGGGAGCACGAAATAAATAAATAAGGATCAAGGTCACCCATTTAATCCGGAAACACAAGTTTAATTAGCCTTTTTTCTACCGTAATTTTATCTTAGAGTTTTTTACTTAAAATATGCTTAGCCTCTATTTTACCTATAGGGTGTCGTAAGCTGCAATAGTTTTCCGAAAAAATGCTGGAATAAGAGCTGAGACTGTTCCAGCTTTTTTGAACAGAGGAGTTTAACAAACAACATGTAGAGGGCTTCACAGCAGTTTTAATTTAATTATCTTTTGTGCCAACGAATACACTGGAGTGGAAACCATTTCTATACCGACTGCCTTTTGAGTTCATTGCGTTGCTTAAAAAAGGATTAAGTATGTCTAGGAGGGAACTGGTGTTAGCTAAGCATTAGCAAACACAGTCAGGGAGATTGTTCTTCAGGTATTGCTGCAAATCGGTACGTTTGTCCTTCTCGTCTATTTACTTTGCTATGATAAAAAAAGAATAAAAAGACACACTTCATTTACATGCAAACGACAAAACACATTACCAGAGACAGCTCCGCGCCACCGTTATGAAAAAGTAACAATTTCAACTTTTTCACTTTGTGTCTAAAATCCTCGCATTCAAAGTCAAGTGAGGACGGTGCTTGAAGAACTCAAAGCAGCATAAAAGAGCATAACCTTCGCTCCGACAATTTAAAACGACAATTGACGTAGAAAAGCGCGGGAAACGGAACGCGCGGCGAAAAGAAAATGGCGGTCCGTCGCTCTGTGATACAGACTTAATTTCCTAGCCGTTAAGTTTAATTGCCCACATAAAGTTCTATTGTTTTTCACTCCGCCGTTCTATCCCCGTTTCGTTGCAGTTACCAGCTCATTTGACCTATTCAGAGGAAAATGACGTTTCTTTAGGTAGTAACGAATGCCTTTTTAAAGTGCTCAAAATGGCTGAATCGCTGCCCGTCTCGGTTGAAAGAAAAATGAAAAGGTTCTTTTATATCTGTGCTTGGGACTGGCTTATGGCTTTAATTCAATCTGTGAAAGGAGTCGTTTAACTAAAAGGATCTTTAGTGTTAGTAAAGCTTTGTATTATGCAGAGATGTTTTATAGTGCAGAAATTGTACATGAGCGTATAGACCAGGCTGGTAAATGTACAGTGCAGAGCATGGGACCTCGTCTGATCTCAAATAAGACCGAAGAACAGTCTGAGAAACTGAGAGTCTGAGAGTTCGAAGCACGGTCTGAGAAACTGAGAGTCTGAGAGTTCGAAGCACGGTCTGAGAATCTGAGAGTCTGAGAGTTCGAAGCACGGTCTGAGAAACTGAGAGTCTGAGATTTCGAAGCACGGTCTGAGAATCTGAGAGTCTGAGAGATTGAAGAAATCTCTGAGAGTTGTCTTTTAGCCAGTTCGTCGGACTCAGAACTCTTTTTCTGATAACCAAGCTTCACAAACTTTTGTGGTATTTGTTTCAAAGACACAGTCATATTATTTTTAATAAGCAAAAGATTACAAAATCAGATATTTGACTAATTCATTTGAAGACAACTTACGCATAATATTGCAATCTATGCATAAAAATTTCATAAGCTTTTGTAAGAAAAGTTAGTCATCGAGTTAGTTGCAATTCTAGACAAGACTAAAGTAACTTTTCCATTTCACTGTTGAATAAAACCCCCAGCTACTGTTTTATTAATTAACTTTTGAACGACTACATCAGCCTATAATTTCACATTTCCTTTACTGTCAATTACGCTAGCTTCAAAGCGGCCTAATAGCTCATTTTCTGATTATTAATAATTTGTAGACGGGAAATGTAAGCCTCATGGTAATAGGCGGATCGAAATATAAGTTTCTATAGACCTGGTGAATTATGAATAAGTATTGTAAGCAAGTTTATGTACATAAATACATATTAAATTGTATGTATGTATGTATGTAGATATGTTTGTCCTCGCACATCTCCGAAACTAATTGACGTGTCATGTTCGTTCTTTTTTGTTTGTTTGCATTTTATTCAACTAAGGGAATGGTAAAAATTGGTCCAGTAGTTTCCGTGATATGGACTTAAAACTAAAACGTACAAAAAAAAATTAAACCTCAAAAAATAGAAGCCTAAAGTATGTAGATAACATTTTTTTCTAAGAAATTTTAAATTAAACACCAAGCTTTCGGACACGGTACCTGGCTAAAGATGGTGTTTACTTGTAAAAATGTTGAATTTAAATATCTGCATTTGTAACAGAAGCATTCCTCATAAACTCGGATACACGGTATAAAAGTGGTGAATAATTTCGACCGTCGGACCGTCGCGTGACTGTCTGCCTTTGAAATAATAAATAAAGGCATAAACACTAAAGCTATGCTAACAGTGCATTTCCTACGAACAACATGACTGTTTTCCTAATAAACCATGCTATGCATACTATAAATAAAGTGAAGGGTAGGTTTTTATAGGTGGTTGGGGAAGAAAGATCCCTCACCAGCCTAGAATCATGCTTGAAGAGACTTCGATGATGCCTTTTTATAGAATATATTGTATCAGGCGTTACTTTGCGGAAATCCATTGTTATTTAAGTTGTATTTATTTGTTGTTGGTTACTCAGCAACCAACCGTTGTAGAGTCCACATCACCTGATGATGCTCCGTTTTGGGGCGAAACACGTGTCGTGTACTATTGGAATAAGTTGTTATGGTATATACCTACTCAGAGAGATAAGGGAGGGTGGTGGGTCCATACCAAAACAAGTTCCACGTGTGCGGATTGTTGCAAACAAATATAAATACAACTTAAATAGCCTTTTAATATGTTTGGGGAAGGGAGATGCCACTGAGATTTGAACATGGACCTCTCGAATAAAAGGCCAAATTCAAAGCCACTGGGGGCTATCACCGCATTTTATGTATAACATGAGACATACTTCATACATAATATCATATGTATAGGTACCTACAAAACATTAAATTAAAAATCATTGCAAGTTTCAACAAAACAGTAGTAATTAAATACTGGTCGCGGCGAGCGTAATATCACCACACGGGATTATTGTGGGAATATGTTTCCAATGATATTCCAATAATTTCCAATAATTCCGGATATTTTCATTAGCGGAAACTTTCAAAGGAAATTTATTGGTTCCACGGAAATGATGTCCAAACCAATCTCGGCGTTGAAATTAAATGCCAGTTAAAAATATCGTTAATCTGGCTTTGTTTTGTGTTGGAATGCTTTATGGTAAAATAATAATCATTGGTGTATAATACTGTTTAAATATTTTAGGGCACTTGTTCTGTTATCTTTGCAAATTATAAGTAAATCATTAAAAAGAATAAAAAATACATCACGTTTTTTTCTGTCATGGTCCTCATTTTTGGTAATGAATAAAATAATCAGATGTATTCCTTAATCAAAATTGATCTACAGACAATAAATCGAACGATATACCTATAGACGACACGACAGATGTATTTAATTTTTTTAAGTTAATAAATAAATAATTAATGTAAATAAATAAATGAATTTAAAAAGAAGTTTCAAAAGATTTGAAATTTCACCGATCTGTAGAATTACAATATTTACATACCTAAAAATTATCAATTTAATCTAAATATTTATTTACTATAAATCTAAATATTATTATTTATAACAACTCTATACTTATATTGGTGCAAATAAACGATCATCTTTGTCTAATACTGACACTTAGGCTGAGTCGGAATAATTTAAGCATAACTTATGTGACTGAATACCCTGGGCCTAATAAAGGTTTAAAACATGTTCAGTACAATTTCCTCCATACATGATTCCCTAGCCTAGATCTCCGTTACCGAACAATCATTAATTAAACCAATGCAATAAAACCTGAAAACAAACCGAAATAATAGTCGCTTAACAGCGATATCCGGGAACAATAAACAGGTCATAAATTCAATTACTTAATTCAAAAATTGATTTACTGCCCGCGGTTGGGTGACCACTGCAATCGGCGTGCTGCCAAAAAACGCTAGTGTACAAAAATTCAACGATTTCTGTTTTGTACAACCCTAACTACGAGTCCAGTCGAATTAGATCAAAAACGGGGCTAACATCGAAAAAATTATAAGTAGCAATTTTCCTTCGGAAACCTTTAGGGGAGTCACTGGCAGTCTACGATTCGAGTTTCGGGACTTTCACCCAATTGTGTCGTCTCCAATTTAAGGTTGAATTTTGGTTTATTGAATATTTTTTTTTTTAATTTTACACGAAAAAAGGTCATTATCAAAGTTGGTTGTTTGTTCAAAGCCCCGTTTCAGCTAATCATTTCACTAAAACGCTCTAGGAATCGAACCCAGGACCCTCCGCGCAGCGCATCACCGCCCTAACCCTTGCGCCACTCAGGACGTGAGGTCTTACTTATCCCACTATGCAAAAGTTTGTGAGGATAGATGGATGGGTGGATGTTACTCTTTCAGACTTTTACGCAACAGCTGAACAGATTTTGATGAAATTTGGTATACAGGTCGATTAAGACCTGAATTAACATAAACGATCCTTTTAACCTTTAGGATACTTTTTATTTCCTCTTCATAATAATAGTGTAGTCACTCTTTGGTTGTTATCGCCACACGTTCTTACACATCTGACCCCGCCTTCCCCTAAAAGGGGAAAATAACCGCTATCGCATTTGCCATATAATGTTTTATTGCCAGGAAATCATGCATAGATCAGATTTCGATACGATTCGTGACTGAAAAGTGAAAGAACTGGGCTTAACGGCCCACACGCCGCAATCATACAAACATACGTACAAACATGCATAAACATTAGACGCTATTAACATTCACTTGTATGGTTCGCAATCAACACACGAACTGGCGAATACCAAAAATGGTGGATAAAGTTTCATGTGGTTTGTTGCTAAGTCAGGATGTTTAGTAGAAATTATAGGTACCTACTTATTAGATTATTTCAGTTCATCCGTCTTTTTTGAAATTGTTAGTAAACAAGCGGACAAATAAACGTTTATCTTTGTCAAGCGCTTAGGTTGGTCACCTACGATCATCTACGTCATCTCCTATGTAGGGGAGACGATACGAAGTCTCCCCCGGGATGAGTCTTTCAAGGACGCCACGCAAGGGGGCACCGGTGCGTTCCACTGGAGATCCCGGAGCCCCCCACATGCGCAGAGGAAGGCCACCGAGGGGGTTTTAGTGGGTAAGAATCCCACATAACCCGGAGTCGCTCCCACGGTTCTCGGGTACCTATGAAGGTTTCCCCCCCGTTACAAAAAAAAAACCTACTCAAGCTAAACTGATTTTGATGAATTTAGGTAGATAGGTTACAACCTGAATTAACGTATATAATTGGTCCTTAAGTGAACGAGGTTGCGAGTAGAAACTAGTTAAATTTTCATTTTTATTAATAACGTCTCTATAAATTCTCTTTTGACATGCAAACGGACGATGAAATTACTTTCAAGAGTTCCTTTTTTGAATTACTTACCCGTTAGTTAAGCTTAAAGCATTAAATTCTGAATCAAAACTGAATTAAGAAAAAATAATTTTCAACATAAGTACCTACTGTTAACCCCGAAAACATTCAACTTCCTAATCAAAACTGAATTTAAAAAAGTTAAATAATAACTGCATTCATTACCGAAAACAATAACTCAAATCGTTCACATGAGATCTGTCAAAAAAACCAAAACGCATTTCGACGTCACCAAAAAAAAGAGCAGACAGTACGTACTCCCGTGCCTTTTAAATCATCATGTCGCATCACTCAAAACTCTGACTGGAAAAAATGTGCTCCAAAATCCGCCCGAAAACGTGATAAAAATATATCTACAAACAAAAAAAACGAATAAACATCCATTGTCATTTTGTCATTGCACTTCAAAGAGTTCTGAAAATATTTTCGGTCATTAATACCGTTCACAAACCTGCGCCAATTAGGAAAGAGATCGTTACGTTTCACGTGTTGCAATGCAAAATTATGCTTACTAACGCCGGGAGTATAGTGTGGGCGGTAATGAAGCGGTAAAGGTTTCGAGCGGTACGTTTTAGAATCACTGTAAAAATTATTGTGTCAGCATTAAATAAATCATCCTCCACCAACCCGCATTGGTGCAGTATTGGTGTATGTTTCAGGCTACCCCTGTTGTGGGGAGTGACCTTTGCCCAATAAGTGAGTGGGCTTTAAAAAAAGGGTTGCAGCTAATAAATCGTTAATAAAATTATAACCTGTTTGTATGTCAAGTATAAAGGCTCTAAAGTCGGATTGTATTTAAAAATAAATTTCATGAATAGTACGAGTACTTAAAAAAAAGAGGAAATTAGTATAGTTGAACAGTAGAATATTTGCACAAAATTTAAGTGGTCAATTGCAGCACATATTTATAAGTTTTTTGAAAAATAACATCATTATACATGGCTTTTTTTTCTTTAAGTTTAGATTTTTTTTTGCAAAGTTGCAAATGACGTTCTTTTAAAAAAAAATCACCAGATAATCAATAAAAAGCAAAAAATGTCACCGAAACAAACACGGCGTGTCCTCACATGTCCTTAACACAATGTCCACAACCTAAGCGTCACAGACAAAAAACGCTCCCTACAAGATGAGCGATAAAAACGCGGCGCGCAAAAAGTTGATGAGGTAATTTTTTGCGCTAATCTTAGTGCAAATTTGCCGAGTGCATTCGCTTCGGGTTCATCGTTTGGCCCAGAATTGGGACAAGGACCTCAATGTCCGATGACGTGCCTCAAGACTCGTGCCTATGCGACATGATTGATGAACGGTGCAATTGACCAGTGGGCGGGGTTTTTGATCTTTTGCATTTATTTTTGTTGCAATTTATGATGCATCATAAAGTATACCAGAAAATTAAAACCTCTTCAAAAGCCGTGCACTATTCTTCCTACAATTATAAATAATTATACCACTATTATATCCATGTTATAATGCAATATCCATTTATGCAAATCAAATTAAAATTATGTAGTATAAAAATGGTTTTAATTCATAGATTTTTTTTCATCTTTTGGTAAATTTGACAAGTTTTGAACAGTATATTTTATCAGGTATTTTTTAATGTTTTAAATAGTGTGTACTGATAGCGTATCTGCTACATAATGGACAAATTCGCAGGCACAGCTTGTATGTACTCGTATACATATCTGTCTACAACTCATAAATGCTATTGACAAGAGTAAGCCTTCCAGCTTAAGGGATTGTCAGCTCAATCCAATTTCTATTAACTATTGCTCGGGAACGTAAATTCCAAAGCTTAGGTGTTGGGACTTAGACAGGAACTAAATTCTCGAGCTTAGACAGAAATACGGGCATACTCTCCCAATCATAATTTGCTTTGAGTGAATTACATTGTAAATTAAGTAATATGGAATACTGGCTTCTGTCGTGAATGAGACTGACGTGGTTTTTGAATAAATTTTGTGTCTATTGTTAGTTAAATAAGTAAGCGCTGTTAACCCTTCAAAAGCTTAGAAGCTTAGGATTCGACCTCAAATAGAATCGGGTTCGAATCCCAGTGGTACTTTCATTCCTGTCTGGACTAAGTTTCAAAATTTACGCGGACAAAACCGCAGGCAAAGTCTAGTCAAAACATAAGTCACAAAGAACATGCTGCTTTACAGCTAGTTTTAGGACACTGTTACCTTCCTCGGACGAGGCAAACCTACAAAAAATAAAACAACGGAACTAACTGCGATGCAGCTAAAGATTCCTTTGACACTATTCGGTATTGTTCGCGCTGCACTTTTCCGCGAACAAAGTACCGCCAAATGACCGTGCCTAATTAAAGGAGGACATACGGGGGAAGAATTTGTGCCGTTATGCATTTTAAGCGGCGACGGCTTAGAATTCGACCTCAAATCGAGGGGTCCTGGTCCGACTTTCCGGCTTTGTAAAAAAGTAATGTGCGCTTTATAGAATTCAATATCACCTGCTATTACGGTATAGGAAAATATCGTGAGGAAACCTGCACGCCTGAGAGTTCACAAAAAAAATATTCTCAGAGGCATGTGAAGTCTACCAACCCGCACTAGGACAGCGTGGTGGACGAAGGCCTATATCCCTCTCATTGTAGATGAGACCCGACCCTATTGTCATTAATGTGTTATTGATTTGCATTTTTGAACTTATAGGAGCATTAATAAGTACATATTGTGAACATCTTAGTTCTCATGAGTAGCAAAGCTCCCATATACAACCTGTGCTAGAATTTATTCTCTATTCGAGGTTGGATGAGTGTGTCCATGGGCTGCAGAGACTACTTAACACCAGGTGGTGCCCTTTGGTCCTTCATGTCCTTTTGCTACTCAAACACTGTTGTATATGTCTACGTGTGTGCACCCAGGATAGAGGGCGCTTCTTCAAAGCCAGCAGCGCACTGGCGACTCTTCTGGTGTTGCCCGTGTTAATAGACCGCGGTGTTTCTGGTATTTTAATTTAAAAAAATTGAACGTGGAGACGAAACGTGAAACTTCGTAATGTGGCAATGAATATTGGACGCTACTCGTCGCTAACGCTCGCGCTGCGCTGGCCTGTAACTACTCGCATGCGTTCGAGTGCCTGCATTCACTCTCGCTCTGTCTCTTTCTATTCCCCCTCCCCAGGAGCGTTAAACGTTTAACGCAACCTTGTTGGAAGTCGCATAAGAAATTTCACTTCAAAAACCTAGTGCCAGGCTATGCGTGTAAAATTTTAAAACGCAAACAAAAAACTCAACGATCACGCCCGAGATTTCAACCCGTATGTTT
Organism: Erynnis tages; assembly: GCA_905147235.1. Taxonomy (NCBI): domain Eukaryota; kingdom Metazoa; phylum Arthropoda; class Insecta; order Lepidoptera; family Hesperiidae; genus Erynnis; species Erynnis tages. The sequence continues at coordinate 1,105,368 of LR990089.1, forward strand.
CACTCACAAAAATGATGCGATATGACAATGCAGTTTCAAGAATCGCGATCCGTTTGACAGAAGTGGGCTGTGAAATCTTGATCCGTTTCGTTGCTTCCCGGGCCCTTTTGTTCAAGTAGAACTCATTATCTCGTTTCAGTGCTTCAAGGAAAGCTAAAAGTGGCTCTTCGGAGCGTCCTGTTCTGTCGGTATTGTCATGGAAATATGAGACATTTTATTTTCCGAATTCCTCTTGTTTCTGTATAGCTTTTATAAGTTGTCTGGTGGATATAGGATTCTCCACTGCTTTCACCTTTGCTTTGGGCTTTCATATAAGTATGTGTTTTTCTCTCTTTCCTTTATTTTCCATTTATATGCTTTGCAAGTAGTTTTTTTTTACTTTATTTGTACCACCATTTACTTGGTTTGAGGTTGACTGATAGAGATAATATAAAAATAATGAAGTGAAATGAACTCAATATAATTATGAATTATTAATGAAACGTTACAAAACAATGTAAATAGCGCTCAAATAGAGCGGATGCGACCTATTTGAAACTTTTATTATTTGCTGTACTTACACCTCAAAAGTAGGTAGGAGTCACAAGTACAGGTTATCCATTATTACTTTTGCATAATCGATTACGTTTATTCAAATTAGATGCACTATTCCAATATTAATAACTACTATTGGAGAAATGGAAAGAGCGATACCACTGGTAATTATATTTAAAAAATTAATATATTATTTTAAAAACCCTCTTTCTTTATTCAACAGCTATTTTTAATATAAGGAAACATATAGAGTTCGTGAATAATTTCACGTAATATCTCGTTTCCATGTATTAATTTATATGGCAGAGCACTGACAGTCGAGTGAGCGTCATTCGTTTCAACGAATTCGCTGGTATAATGGTGATGAAAAGTTAATAAGTTTAAAAATGTAAAAAAAATGGAATACACTCAGTATGTTTCATACAGAGATTTAAAATAGGCATTTTTATAGTCATTATTATAGGCAAAAAATATTTTTTGCATATTACAAGATCTATATTAATGCAACAAAAGCTATATAGCATTGCTGGACTAAACTGCTTCATTATAAGTATTCAGGAGATCGGTCAGCACTCTGTCTACTAAGATTGATTGAAGATTTTCCTTACCTATCTAAAGATCCTTCAAACAGTTAGTCAATAAAACGTTTTAGTTATAGATAATAATTATGGCGTTATTTTTAAATATAAATTGATTTTGTTACTGAACCATAAATAAAAAAGATTAGGCTGTAATGCAAATTATTAAGTGGAAACGTATTTAAAGCATTGTATTTTAATATTCGTTATTTATTTTATTGCCTTTTGTACGCGACTGTCTTTCGGAGCACCCGAATTACATTGGACGCTCCGCTTTGATGTTTTCACGGTGATTATACCACGGTTCATACGATGACATTAATATACAATCTACTCGTATAATATTAGTAGGCAATAGTCACAATAATATTGCAATACAGTCATTAATCTTGATGAATCAAGAGGCAACACGTTGCTTCTTCTTCTATTTATTTAGATGCCACCCTTTTATGGCCCACTGCTGGGCACGGGTCTCTCCCCACAACAGGGGAGGTCTGGAGCGTTACCACCACGCTGCTCCAATGCGAATTAGTGGCAAAACGAGCTACTAGACAACCCGTGTCGGATGTTTTCGAACCATCCTTAGGGCCTCCGACAAGGTTTAACGACTGCCATCGTATCGATAATAACCGGGACCGATGGCTGAACGTGCCCTCCGAAGCACGGAAGCGCGCATTTAATTCGCCACTTGCTATCAAAACCATGCATTATTATTACTATTAAATTATCTATGTATGTATGTATTTAAAAATATATATGTATGTTTATCAGCTATCTGGTTACCATAACACAAGCTCACAGCTTACTTTGGGATCAGAAAGCCATGTGTGAGTTGTCCCACAATATTTATTTATTACTTGCTTAGTCTCGCAAACTTATTTTACCTACCTATTCTAATATTGGCAATATTACCCTCCAAAATCATTCAATTGATGCACTTGCTCAACTTTATGACCAGACGGTCGAAAAACCACTTTAAATTTGAAATAAGTGCATTTGTGAGGCAAAGTGCGTCCGTCGAGAGAGAAAGTGTAAGGCTAGGCAGGGTGCCAAACATAGGTATCGGTTTCAGTGTCAGTAACCCATTAATGACCCACTACAGGGCCGGGTCTCCTTCTCGCAATGAGAGGGGTGTAGATCTTAGTCCACCACGCTGGCCTACTGCGGGTTGGTGGACTTCACATACCTACCTTTGAGAACATTTTTTTTTTGAGAACTCTTAGGCATGCAGGTTTCCTCACGATGTATTCCTTCACCGTAACAGCAGGTGATATTTAATTTTTATAAAGCGCACATAACTTTTTAACACAGTCATTGGTGCGTGCCCCTGGGATTCGAACCCGGACCCCTCGATTCGAGGTCGAATTCTAAGCCTGGGCTATCACCGCTATCGGTTTCAGTAGCGGAACGTATTTGTCTGCTTAAAGACGTAAGACGTTCGTCAAACTAATGGGGTAAATAAGTAAACGCTAGTTTTTTTTTCGACTTCATAAAAGGTGGTTAATACAATGTGTTTGGTTTCGAACTAGCGATAATTTAAGAGCACAAAATAGACCAATTTTCATTGATAACACACTTCCTAAACAGGGCTAGACTCTAGACTTCTTTTGAAATGGCAGCAATATAAAGTATTAATTTTTTTGGGTCCACAAAATAATTGAGATTTATCTGGACCTGAATGTACCATAGAGATAAGAAATGTTATGGGTGTTGTTTGATAGATAATACCGCCAATCTGATAATAAAGAAAATTTTGTTAATATTCTCATGTAAATGTCGTAAAAAAGGTTTTTTTACTGATTTCTTACATAACTCGAAAACTAACTCATTAAGGCAAATATTATTTTACAGATATAACAGTACGCAACGACTAAAGTTTTCCTATTGTAAATTGGTAATACACCCCTATTACCAATTTACATTAGAGCAGTGTGGCAGACGCTGACCTCATCCAGAGAAAAGATCGGTTACCAATAGTGCGATAAAGAGCCCTAGCACCTACAAAAAATTACACTGCGCAGCCTTTTACTGATTTAAATGTAATTCATTTAAATCAATACAAATAAGTTACATTCGCTCGCTTCTACCCATCGATCCTTGTAGCATTCAAAAACGGACTTTATCTCGTTGTATTAAAGTTGAAATGGAATCGGTTTTCGTTCACAAAGGGTCGTAAATGGTACTGTAACAAACATGTGAAATGGAAGCCTGATTTTATTATGAACAAAACAATTACTGCGCAGCACTTTACATTGTTAAAATCTTTAATTAAAACTAGCTGTAACTATCGTGTGGAGCTGTGACTAGGATAAAGAAAGAAACCTATCTGTTAAGTACTAGAAAATTTGATTTGCCAAAGAGATGTAGAATTACGTTTTAACTTTACAATTTGATTTAAGTTGTATTTATATTTGTTTGCAACAATCCGCACACGTGGAACTTATTTTGGTATGGACCCACCACCCTCCCTTATCTCTCTGAGTAGGTATATACCATAACAACTTATTCCAATAGTACACGACACGTGTTTCGCCGCAAAACAGAGCATCATCAGGTGATGTGGACTCTACAACGGTTGGTTGCTGAGTGTCCGCTCAGCAACTATTGGAATAAGTTGTTATGGTATATACCTACTCAGAGAGATAAGGGAGGGTGGTGGCTCCATACCAAAACAAGTTCCACGTGTGCGAATTGTTGCAAAGAAATATAAATACAATTTAAATAACAATGGATTTCCGCCAAGTAACGCCTGATACAATATATTATTTACAATTTGAATTACGAATGTGATGTTAGTTTTATCTATTGCTATAGAAATATTAAGGAAAACATCGCTGTTCGGATCAGCAGATCGCTGTTTGTTAGTCTCGATAAAACTCGAGAACGGCTGGACCGATTTGGCTAATTTTGGTTTCGAAATGTTCGTGTTCAAGGAATGTTTATTACAGTGAGAAAAAAAATTAAAATGTTTGTTTGTTACTAGTACGAAACTTCTTTTCAAGTACATAATACTTGAAAATAAGAAGTTTCATATTTTCAAGTAATACTTAGTTTATAAAAGTTTCATACATTTATAAATATTATAGTCCCGCTTAACAAAATCGTTAACAAACACGTGTCGCTTCCATCAAGTCTATATTGGGACCGTTTAATTTTACGAGAAGTGAACCCGGGACGTCGAATTAATGAGCTTCTCAAGGCTATACCTACATGTGCAACATTTCAGAGAATTTGATTATTTAGAGCAGTAATTAGTTTTCATAGCGACGTCCTGAAACTACCAAATATACGAATATGTAGGTACCTACGTCGTAAGTATTAGGTAAGCTAAGTATAGCGTATTAAGCGCTTGTCAGTAACTCATTAATGACCCACTACAAGGTCGGGTCTCCTCTAACAATGAGAGGAACGTAGGCCTTAGTCCGCAACGCTGGCCTATTGCGGGTTCGTGGACTAAGCGCTTATCCTATATACGTGTATGTTTGTGAGGATGGATGGAAAACGACTAAATAGGTTGGAATGAAATTTGGCATGCGCGTAGCTTATTAACTGGAATAACGCATTTCGTATACGTTTTTATCCCTCTCTGGACTATTTCTAAAATCTACGCAGATCAAGCCGCGGGGAAAGTCTAGTAATCCTGTAAAAAAGGTGCAAGTGTGTAGCTTCACATTGGACCAGTGTGGTCGATTATAACTAGACTTATAAAAGCGAAATATACATGTGTTTCAGTTAGAACGTAAGAGAAAAAGATTTATAGCCAATAAAATTATGGACAGACCAGACGCATTAACTAAACGCATATATAGTCATAAACCATTAATTATGTACACACACTTGCAGCGATATAAAGGTGATTGTTCACTCTCAGTAAACAACGAGTTTCAAATCTTTTTTCATTTCAATTCATCACTAAACGACTATTTTGGAATTTAATGAACTCATCAGTTGAATAAAGAAGAATAAATTACGATGTGCTCTTTGTCACTCCATCAGTAAAATCACTCTCAAAGCAGTTTTTGACAATACGTATATCGTTTCCAATCGAAGTCTATAAGAAATTAACATTTTTACCGGAAAAATTCCACTTAAAAGCAGTTTTTTTGGCAAACTGTCTTTTTCGATTGAAACCTGTAAGGTAACCCATTTTCAAAACCCCCGAAAACTTTCCAGGTCTACGAAAATCCGGTTCTATAATAAAAGTGAAGGAAGCACCCATACAAATGGTGGTCTTAGCAGGGAGCTGACTATACAGGATTACCTGTAAAACACGAGCAACCTCGCAGCACTAGGTAACTAACACCGTAAGCAACAACTTTTGTTCAATGAGTTCGAACATTAGAACATAAAAAAGTGCTGCGAGGTTGCTCGTGTTTTACAGGTAACCCTGTATAGTATACATATACCTACGCTAAATAATACTTAACACTGAATTCATGTTTCTACGATGAATCGTTTTTAAGTTATTAAGGCTGACGATATAGACGAATTCGTTAAGGTTCTGACATACCCCTACCCTGTGTATACGATTTTAAAGACGTTTCACGTCAAAACCATGTAAGCAAGTGCGATATCTCCTTAACGAATCGCGTGGGCAGCTCAGCCCATGTCCTTCCGCGTATGACTGGCGCATATGATTTGTACGTACAACAATCACTACAGCAAGAGATGGCAGCGTTGCCAACTTTGTAAGGAGTAACACTAACAATAGGTTTTAATATCCTCGCCTTGAAGATACATTTCAATGAATAAGACGAAATGAGACGAATATGTTTTCTGTTCATAATAATAGTTAATAATATAATAACGCTAGGATTCCCTGTGTCGTGGGTGCCATGGACACACACAAGACAAGAACACAACACACCCAGACCAGAAACAGAAATTCAAATTAACATTCAAATCTCTGCTCTACTGGGAATCGAACCCGGTACCCTCCGCGCAGCGCACCGGTGTCTTAACCACTGCGCCACTCAGATCGTCTCATCATGTATGTCCTTACATTATGTACCTTTACAAATAAAGCATCCTATTTGCTAATCAAGATTATAATCTATGTGTGTAAAAAAATCTCGTCGAAATTTATACAGCTATTGTGTGAAAGACATACGTCCATGAATACAAACTTTCGCATTTATAATATTAGTAGTGACACTACTAATATAACTATGTAACTTACTATGTAATTTCAATTTACGTACTTTTCACCAACATTTTTTTTGTTACGAAAAACTCATTTTTAATTTCAAATATTCTACTTTTGATTGTTTCCTGACCTATGCACTTCAATGTAGTTGGATGCGTAAAAAAATGCTATTGTCAGTTGAAACAATAAAATTAAGTATGGAAATTCGATAGCATTATCATTATTGGAACTCAAATTTATGCCAATGAAGAATACAAGGCGGTGTCATTACTCTTTATAATTACGAAAAGGGGTCAATCAGTGTTAATTAAATAATTATGAATTATCTATATTCACACTCATTGTAATTACTTAATTATGAGCGATGCATTTTCATGAATTTACATTGTACAATTCGTAACAGGGACGGGAAACATTTATTTTGAAGATGAAATTGAATTTTAATATTTATTTGTCATGTTTTCGTAACTTTAATCGCTATGTTTGTATTGTAAGTCAAGTAGGTAAAAAGCGGTGAAAGCCATTAATGACCACTGCAGGGTTCCTCACGATGTTTTCCTTCGTCGTTACAGCAATTTTATAAACCGCACATATATTTTTATTTATTTAAGAAAGTTATCGGTTGCCACTGGGATTCGAACCCGGACCCCTCTTGTAAGGGGCCAAATTCTTAGCCAATGGGCTATCAGCTTCTATGTGTGTATGTACAACGCATTAAAATCAGTTACGTATTCAGAACGATCTAGGCGTACAGAGGTCCAGGCGACTTTGACTTATACTTTTCAAACATAAAGAAACCAATACAAATATTTCTTTGGATATGAGAGATATAAAAGCCAGTAATGCTATTCTATCGAGTGTACGACACTGACTTAGCAAGTGTCTAGACACGCCTTAAGTAACGCAATCGCTTAATGTACCGTGCTGTCTTCACGATTTAACATACAGCTTTATACAGTGAGAATTAGAGTGGAATATGTTTACTTATCTTACAACATACGAGTACAACATCGAAATTTCAAAACGAATAAGTTTTGCTGAAAATGTTCCGGACACCTGAAAAGGTATGTATGTTTGTATGTATGTGTGTACCCATTAATGACCCACTACAGGGTCAGGTCTCCTCTCACAATGAGAGGGATGTAGACCTTAGTCCACCACGCTGGCCTATTGCGGGTTGGTGGACTTTACATACCTTTGAGAACATTTTTTTGTGAACTCTCAGGCATGCAGGTTTCCTCGCGACGTTTTCCTTAGCCGTAACAGCAGATGATATTTAATTTTATAAAGCGCACCTAACTTTTTTACAAAGTCATTGGTGCGTGCCACTGGGATTCGAACCCGGACCCCTCGATTCGAGGTTGAATTCTACGCCACTGGGCTATCACCGCTTCAATCCGAAAGTATCAAAAAGAAACTCGTGTAACTATAACCTATATTTGAAGTTGAGATGCATTCTGTGGTCGAGTGTAGTATACGCCTAATAATTAAAATTCAATTTCAAAAGCTTTTATTCATTATTAGGTACAATTTATGCACACTTAATGAACGTCATACATTTAACATTATACAAACATCCGCTTTGATCGCCCCTCAGGCAAAACGTAGACTAGGAGAAAAAAGCGGGCGGAAAAAAACTCCCAGCACTCTTTTAAAAATAAGTATGAATTATTCTGTGGTGCAGTATGACTAGGTCCAATAAAGGAACACACGTGACAGCTATCGTGTGTGTCAATATCGCCCCATTGCCATCCGCTCACAAATAAATATTGATACATGGTGTATAGAAATAGCCTAGTGAAGTTATAATATACGTGTACAGCCAGTTAGCCAGCCCACGCCCACGTCCTCAAATCGAATATCAAGATGTAAGTCCATCAGACGAGCTGTCTAAAGCCCGGCTCGAGTTTCAAGAACTTGTGAATTCATTTGTCTGTCTGGAAGTTTCGGTAGCTATGTATCAAGTGAGGGACACACGGACGTCACGACTGTCGAGCCGATTGGGATTAACGCTAATGAACTAAATGAGGATCTTATAATTTTTCAAATAACACAAGGTAGCCGATAAACACTGTTTTTAAGGTGGACTACAAAAGACAAGGTAAGGCACAGGGAAGGCAAATAATGGATAAAATAACCCAATAAATTGAGAACTGGAGAAGAAATTTGATAATGCACGAAAATAAACAACAAAATTTAAAAAAATAATATTAAATTAAAAATTTAAAAAAAACACGGACACAATTATTATACTTGCAGATGTTGGGTATTTTCCCCACTTTTACCCCCAGAGTTTTTTCAGGGCTCAGCCGATTTTCAACTATTATTTTGTAATGTACACGTGATGCGCTTTCATTTGAGACCCCACTCGATTATATTTGCCGACATTCGGTTATTCTTCCCCACTTTCAGCCCCACAACTCTTAAACGACTCAACCGATTTTCATCAAACATGTCTAAGAACACTCGACCGTAACTCACCTTTCATACAATAGAAACTAAATTGAAATTGCTTCATCCGTTCGCGAGCTACGTTGCCACCACCGACAGACACGTCAAACTTATAACACCACTTCTTTTGCGTCGGGGGTTAATTATGAGTATTTGCTCCGTCATCGTTCATCTTTGTTCGTCTAAGATCGTGGCTGTATGTACGACAGTCGGGTGTGACTGACCCGGCGGGGCCTGTCCGCACTAGCCGTTCACCCCGCGTCGTCCAGACGACCTGTTACACACTTCACTTGCCACTAGCCATGGTTATTAGTGTTCGGCTGAAGGCCGGGATAGGTGGATGATTCAAGGATAGGTTAGTTTCGAGCAGCAGAATATTGGGAGTGAATGACGACTTGAGTGGCGCAGTGGTTAAGACCGGTGCGCTGCGTGGAGGGTCTTGGGTTCGATTCCCAGCAGAGCAGAGGGTCTGGGTGTGTTGTGTTCTTGTCTTGTGTGTGTCCATGGCACCCACGACACAGGGAATCCTAGTGTGGGGCTATGAGTGTGAAGCGTTATTATTATTATAATATCGCTGCTTAAATTCAAAAGTAGGTACCTCAAATCAAAACTCTACTTTTAAAACAAAGAGCGAATCAAAAGGGGAAAAAACATTTTTTTGCCTCAAGCTAGCTTATTTTATAATTATTAATAATTGTGTACTAGTCTTATAATATATATTATATATACGGTATAACTACATAAAAATTGATTCGTAACAATGACTATTAAATCATGTGCGCTCTATAAAATTTAATATCACCTGCTATTACGGTGAAGGAAGATTACGAGGAAACCTGCATCTCTGAGAGTTTTTTTAATAACGTTCTCAAAGGCATGTGAAGTCCATCAACCCGCATTGAGTCAAGGTGGACTACGGCCTACATCCTACTTCTTGTGAGAGGAGACCCGACTTTGCAGTAAATGAATAATGGGTTAAAGACTTATTGCGCTTGATTTTTATTTATTGGTAGGTAATGGAAAAAAATTACGTTAATTTGCGACAAATAATAAACAAATCCTTTTACATAAATGTGAAAGTTTGTGATGATGGATGGTTGGATGTTTCTTACATTTTCACGCAAAAACTGAACCGATTTCGATGAAATTTGGTATGCACGTAGTTTATAACCTAACATATAGGATAGGTACTTTCTTTCTATCCCTCTCTGAACCAAGTTCTAAAATCTACAAACGAAACCGCGGGCAAAGCCAAATATACCCATATTTGCTGAAGCAACGTAACCTACCCCACAGACCTATACCAACAAAGAAATTATTAACACATTACACCTACAGCAGACAATGACAAACCTTGCTTAACTTTAATTACTTATCTAATTACCTGATTACCATAATACAGTAGTTCTTTGTGTGTCGCAAACGAGCCATAAATTAAAAAGGCACAAAGAACAAAGCTCGGAAAGTGCGTGAGTCACTTTCGTATTAATTATTATTACTTATGCGATGCAATTACTCGGGTTATGTGTACAGACAGACGGATTAGGGTTCAGTAATGATTTTTCCTTCCAAGCGAAGGGAGATCTCCCACCGGGCGAGGTGATCAGTGGCTGTCAATGTCAAAAAAATGTTTGTTGTTTTTAACCCATTAATGACCCACTACAGGGTCGGGTCTCCTCTCACAATGAGAGGGATGTAGGCCGCCGTCCACCACGCTGGCCTACTGCGGGTTGGTGGACTTCACATGCCTTTGAGAATTTTTTTTTTTTGTGAACTCTCAGGCAGGCAGGTTTCCTCACGATGTTTTCCTTCACCGTAACAGCAGGTGATATTTAATTTTATTAATTGCACATAACTTTTTTACAAAGTCATTGGTGCGTGCCACTGGGATTCGAACCCGGACCCCTCGATTCGAGGTCGAATTCTAAGCCACTGGGCTATCACCGCTAAAAAATGTTTAAAAAAACAAAATGTTCGCCTAAAATTCATTACAAAACCTAGTGTACAATTTTAGTGTTTTAGGGACATTGCAATAATATATGGAACCCTAAAAATTAATATGCGTCCAAAACACCAAAATGTCACAAAGAACAATATTATTAAAATTAAACATATGACACACTCAACGATACGACTGAAATTCCGCATTTTACGGTTACGATGAAAAATGTTATTCAACGAAAACCTCCTTTCAAATTTGGTCTCTATTTCAACCGCATAAGGTGTGTTTTCCATTGGAAGGTGTATTTATTTTGTTTTGTACGGAACTCTTGATTTAATTAGGATTTTAAACACTGACCCGGTTTTTGATGCGTCAATATTAACCATTTGTGGGCAAAAACTGCACAGTGTGACTCAGTTTCTGCACCGAACCCTAGACTATCGTGTTACGTATTCGTAGAAATTTCTATTTTCCAATGAAAATTGGATTTTTAAGTCAACTAAATAACTGAGTTGGATCTGTTTTCTGAAAATCGTTTTTTCACCACACGTTTTAGTTTCCAAAGGCTATTACGACTCGATTCGCTAAAGTAATCAATTAAATTTTCGAATGTTAAGTAGGTAGATGGTAGAGATTTAGTAGCTCACGTTTGCTGCCATCCTTTGAACTCACCATGAAGCAGTATATTCTTCAGTATTTGTGTGTCTGTTGGGAAGGTGTGAACTACCCACATCCGACCTCAAATAGGGAAGAAAACATAAATGAGTATGTATACGAGTGCTTTGCTACTCATGAGGACTAAGGCCTTAATTACAAGTGCTGGGATCTTTTTTCCGCCCGCTTTTTTCTCCCACGTCTACGTTATGCCTAGGAGCGATCAAAGCGGATGCTTGTACATATAAATATAAATGTACATTCGTTAAGTGTGCTCAAATTGTACCTAATAATGAATAAAAGCTTTTGACTTTGACTTATTAAAGTCTCTCCGGCAACCATACCATACCATAACCGAAACACATTAAGATACAAAGAACATGCTGCTTTATGACTCGTTGAGAGAGAGAGAGAGAGAAAGAGAAAGATGATAAGGTTACTATGGCCCTATCGCCTAAAACAATTCTCTTAAATCTTGCAGTGTTTCACTAATGGATTGACAGTTTGGCTGAAACCCTTTTAAGGCCCACTGCTGGGCACGTTATCTCCCCACAGCTGGGAAGGACTGGAACATACTCCACCACGCTGCTCCAATGCGGATTGATCAAACGGGCTATTGAATTGACCAACCCGACACGGTTTAACAACTGCTGTCGTATCGATAACAACCGGTACCGACAATTAGTACAAAAGTAATCAATAAAGTTACAACGTACTCTATAGATATTCCTTTTAATTCTGACCAGGTTAAACGCGTTAATATTAACGCGTTATATTGCGAGTTACAACTGCGCAGTATGAATCATCGTAGTGCTCGTATATCGTCTGAAATGCAATTACTTTAAGTATTCAGTTTTTATTGCACCTGAAGACACTTTAATTAGTGCAGCAATTAATATGTATTTAAATTTAAACTAAATTTAATTAATTTAATTAAGTAGAGGCGCTTATTACACTGTTAAAACCCCTTTGTTGTGAATACTTACGTTCTAGATACGCTTATGAAACGCATAAGCACACTTACACACTAACACGGACACATACATAGGTAGGTGCATATGCGTGTGTGTGTGTCACTATAGTGAAATATTTCTCCATAACAATATTATTGTAAGTATAGCGGTGATAGCTCAGTGGTTAAGAATTCGACCTCTGACTCGAGGGTTACGAGTTTGAATCCCAGTAGCACGCACCAATAATTTTCTTAAAAGCTATGTAGGCTTTAAATTAAACATCACTTGATGTAAAAGTGAAGGAAAACGAGATGCCTTATAGTTCACAAAAATTATTTCTCAATACCATGTGAAGTCCACCAACCCGCATGAGGCAACCGTGATGGACTAAGGCCTACATCCTTCTAATTGTGGGATGAGATCCGACCCTGCAGGAAACATTTTGCGACAGGAAACATTTTACGAATAAATGCCAAAGTTACTCTTTCACGCAAAAGGCAAGAGCTGATTAGATTTAGCTGAAATTTGTTATTATTTTTATGGTGTTTATTATAATCGGGATTGTTATATAGGGTACTTTTATGTCCTTCAAGTGTCAATTCTAAAATCCACGCGGATAAAGTCCCTCGTCTAAATTAAAAATATAACGAAACTACTAAATATATAGTCCCTCTATATCTCAAAGTTTAGTTCACGCAATAGTTATACTAATGTACTTGCAAATTCGTTGAAAGCCTAGCTACGGTTCAAACTTTCCGGGTTCACTTCAATATAATACATTCTGTTAATTTGTTCCTATGTAGCGTAATGTGTCCTACACACTACCCGGGTTTGTGTTGATTGTATACAATCATATTAATAAGGGTTTGGAGGCAAAGGGGAGATCTCCCGCCAGGCGATGTCACTGCCTGGGGACCGCGGTCCAAATGTTGACTTCGGACCATTTGTATATATGCAAAGTTGCTATGGAACTTTGATAGCGCGTTTGAGGATACGTCTTCCGATTGGCCAGTTCGGTATGACGCGTGTGACGTGTTCTATTGTTTACTACATTCGTTGCTTGCGTCGTCACGCGTGGTCAGCATTTCATGTGAGGCGCGCGCTCATATTACTGTAGGTATCGCGCCGCCACAAGCGAAACCAACATATCCCTTCTATATAAATCTAGTTTGGAGTCAGTCGTATGAAACAACACGCGCCCATAGCCCCGCTGCTTGAGTAGATCGCAAGCGATCGAAAAAGTAAAGCAACGTCGGGCGCGGTCGGTACCTGGATGGGTGACCGCTAGTGGCGAATTAAATGCGCGCTTCCGTGCTTCGGAGGGTTTGTCCCATTTGTTGTCGATACTATAGCAGTCGTTAAACCTTGTCGGAGGCCCTATGGGCGGTTTTAAAACGTAACGCTCTAAAAAGCGACAAAAAACTGATTTCAATGTACATACGCTACAATAAGAGAACGAAGACTGTATGGTAAGAAACGTTTTTTACAATACTTTTTGATAAATAAATCTTGTTTGTTTGTTTGTTTGTTTGTTGTTAGCGTGATTCAGGTTACTCGTGGCGCCGTCTTCTGACGAGCGACAGTAGTCATCAGACTGCCACGAAAACGCGTTCTAAGTAAACATTCGGCAGCGGTGATAGCCCAGTGGCTTAGAATTCGACCTCGAATCGAGGGATCCGGGTTCGAATCCCAGTGGCACGCACCAATGACTTTGTAATAAAAGTTATGTGCGATTTATGAAATTAAATATCACCTGCTGTTACGGTGAAGGAAAACATCGTGAGGAAACCTGCATGCCTGAGAGTTCACAAAAAAAATGTTCTCAAAGGCATGCGAAGTCCACCAACCCGCAGTAGGCCAGCGTGGTGGACTAAGGCCTACATCCTTCTCATTGTTAGAGGAGACCCGACCCTGTAGTGGGTCATTAATGGGTTACTGACTGACAGCAGACGTGGTATCCTTGCTTAACGTGTTCTAAGTAAACATTCAGTGTACACGGCTCCTAGTCGAGGTAATTGAAATCAAATTATATTTGATTCGTCATAACGTTAGCAAATGTTTCCCGATAATTTATTGAAACCCCTCCGCGGTTTGATACGTCATTGGAAATGTTATGGTATGATACCTAACTACTGTAATTGTTATTTAAGGAATCTACAGACTCTTTACATCGTGACAAAGTTTGGAAGCACATAAACAAACATTTGTATCGTAATTAATTAGCATGCCACCTGATGTTAAGTGGTCAATGTGGCCCATACAGTCTCAAACAGAGATGAAATCCTATCTGCGGTTGTATGCGGGTGCTTTGCTACTCATGAGGACTGAGGTGTTCGCCTCAAATAATGTATCCCCGGCAACCATACCTCCCCAGCAGAAACACAAGAAATGAAGAAAATGCTGCTTAAGATGGATTAACAGGCTGGCGGTAAGGTAACTCTCGAGCGAGCTACCTTGGTTTCACCATCTAAAAAGTACAAAAAAAAATATTATTTTTTGTTTATAATATTAGCATAAACAATTTACAAAATTAATCACAATAGAAAATCCCAAAAAATTAAACCAATAACTCCAACCAATAAACCAATAACCAATAGTAACTCACAATTCATACAAAAGAAACTAAATTGAAATCGCTTCATTCGTTCACGAGCTACGGTACGGTACAAAAGACAGACAGACACGGCAAACTTATAACACCCCTTCTTTTGTATCGGGGGTTAAAAAATGTCCTTTCTTAAAAACAAGAGACCGCCATAATCTCCTTTAGAAAGAAAAGCTTTTCAAACATAATCCGTTGCACAGATAAAAAAAAATTGTTTAGCGCACGATTTTCCCGCTTACAGATTAACTAGAGCTTTTTAACGTAAAAAAATCAAGTAGAGACCACTCTACGTATGTACATTAGAGAGTGGGGAAGCCGCTTGTTGTGAATAATGTTGCCATGATAGTAAAAAAAGCTGGGACAAACAAAAAAAATCATACGAAAAAAGAAAAGAATAAAAAATTCGTTATTTTGAACGTATATACGTAAGTAACCATATAAGTTCAAATTAACGATTTTTTTATTCTTTTCTTATATATAATTATTATGGATTATACTGGTATATGAAAGAAATGTTTAAAGGCAATCATTTTATAATTTAAAATAAAAGGAAACTTTTAACTCATTTAAAAACATGGAGAGATACTATGCAATAAAAAGGAATAAATAACTATTTCCTACTAAAAAAGTCATTTAATTTCATTTTTAAATCACTTTTTTTACTGAAGCCAGTAAAATATTTCTTCCTTACACATTAAGTTGAGAAGCTAATAACAAGCTGTACGCTGAATTATTTTACTTTTTTAAATTTACGTAGCAATTTAAATTTGCACTTATACATGATTAATATTTCTATGAACCAAAAAAAAGGTTTTATAGAACTGTCCTCCAAGTCAAATCAGCATAGCCACCCTACCAGCAACTAATTAAAAACAAATACAGCACACGTAATAGCGGTGATAGCCCAGTGGCTTAGAATTCGACCTCGAATCGATGGGTCCGAATCCCAGTGGCACGCACCAATGACTTTGTAAAAAAAAAGTTATGTGCGCTTTATAAAATTAAATATCACCTGCTGCTTCGGTGAAGGAAACCTGCAATGCCTGAGAGTTCACAAAAAAAAAATGTTCTCATAGGTATGTGAAGCCCACCAACCCGCAGTAGTGGTGCGTGGTGGACGGCGGCCTACATCCCTCTCATTGTGAGAGGAGACCCGACCCTGTAGTGGGTCATTAATGGGTTACTGACTGACAGCACACGTGGTATCCTTGCTTAGTATAACGTGGCTGTATTAAAGTATTTCGCATGCTTGTCCAACGCTGCGTTTGTTTTCAGTATAGACTTTTGGAAGTACAGGCCGTTTAGTTCTAGAATGAACGCCCCACCAATTTTTGTTTTTCGACGTTTGGATGAAAATCGCCGCTACGTTTGGTTTCAGTGTTAATATTTTTTGTACTAAAGACCATCGAGGCCTAGAATGAACGCCCTTCCAATTTTTGTTAATTAGATGTTTAGATGAAAATATTTATTGTAATACGATACTTGCGTGTGATTTTTATATGGACTAGACTGACTCACTAACTAATAATAGAGCGGTTAGTCAAGGTAATATTAGGTGGTAGAGCCATAATAGATCGTCCGGGGCGGTACCGTACCGGCAACCTCCTAATCCTAACCTTACGTTTTGACTGGGGAGATACGATGGTTGCTGGGGATACTTAAATTGAGCTATTTAACCATCCTAGGTCATCATCCTAATGTCACAAGCGGTCACCATCCAGGTACTAACCGCGCCCGACGTTGCTTAACTTTTACAATCGCTTGCGATCTACTCAAGCAGCGGGGCGGTTCTTTATTATCAAATTATGAATAATAACAAAGGTTACACAATAAAACGGCGGCATATTTATCTTGGGAGCGGCAGGCGATTATCGGGAGTGCGATAGATTTATCTTGACAATAAAAGTAAACACCGGCAGCCGCCATTAGTGAGAGGGATTCTGCACACCGATGCCTCTAAGTGACGAGCGAAAGCGTCTGACGTAAAGAAGGATGTTCTTCATATCTTACGTTTGGACTGAGGAGGTACGGTTGCTGGGGATACTTAAGTTGAGCTATTTAACCATCCATGCAGCGGTGATAGCCCAGTGGCTTAGTATTCGACCTCGAATCGAGGTATCCGGGTTCGAATCCCAGTGGCACGCACCAATGACTTTGTAATAAAAGTTAATAATTATGTGCTATTTATGAAATTAAATATCACCTGCTGTTACGGTGAAGGAAAACATCGTGAGGAAACCTGCATGCCTGAGAGTACACAAAAAAAAATGTTCTCAAAGGCATGCGAAGTCCACCAACCCGCACTAGGCCAGCGTGGTGGACGGCGGCCTACATCCCTCTCATTGTGACAGGAGACCCGACCCTGTAGTGGGTCATTAATGGGTTACTGACATGACATTTAACCATCCTAGGCCTCATGAGGGGCAAATATTTTTTTTCTCTCTGCATGCACTTTTGCTACCGTGCGCTTTGTATGGGAGAATACCCTTCTGCTCTGCAGTCGCGCCAATTATGCACTATTGTGCAAACATATCCAGCATTTTTTATAATAGCAAACGTAATAAATACAAGTAAGCGAATGACCAATAAAGACTATAATTTCTAAGAGTATGTGTTACGTCTTAGAACTTGTCATGTCAGTAACCCATTAATGACCCACTACAGGGTCGGGTGTCCTTCTCGTAATGAGAGGGATTTAGGCCTTAGTCCACCACGCTGGCCTACTGCGGGTTGGTGGTATTAGATCTTACTTTGTATTATTTTCCTTACCCATAGTGTAAGGATAATGCAGGGGCGTTCAGTTTAAGATAAGATGATTTTAATCGGTTAAGTTTTGTTTGTCATTTCGTTTATATCGCGAAGTTGATAACTTGATCTCAAAATCTCTGTAGACTTTTCCTTCAGGGGTTTGATACGATGGTTTAGAGAGTCTGTTTCGACTCCAAAAATAGGTACCTAAATATTGAAGTGTTAGTTCAAAAATTATTTCTCATTTTTTAATTTGTAGTCGGTTGTCATTTTGTAAAAAAAAACTTATTTTTTAATTTGTGATTTTTGCAAAAAGTATTTTTTTAAATACTGCTTTTGTAACCTGTCAAATGCAAATGATATCAGTTATCACCCAACAGGGTAGGTCCGTGTACCGGTGACCAACTTATACGACCCTTTTAACACTAAAACGCCATCTGATGTAGTAAAACTTAGCGTCGTATAAATGGCGCGTAAACCCACGATACGGAGCAAACTACGCTCGGACGGTTAAATTTAACCGTTAAATTGAACCGAGTTAGTGGCAGTTAACTTAGCTGTGATGTGAGCTTATGGCTCTTATCTAAGTTAGTTTAAGAAAGTGTTTTTTTTTTTGAGCGAAAACTTTTTATGTCTGAGGATGAGGGTGTATACTCATTGTTGTCCATAGATCAATTTTGTTGATTAACATGTATGTATAAACATACTTACATAAAATAATGCAGACACAACATTATAAAAAATTAAAAACAAATTGTCATTTAATACCGAAACAGATTTCTAGAAACTGTAATTTTAAACTATTTTTCAATAAAAAGAAGTGCCAAGATTGTTTACCAAATAAGACAAAAGAATAAAAATGAACTGAAATGTCACTAACGGTCACCATCCAGGTACTGACCGCGCCCGACGTTGCTTAACTTTTTCGGTCGCTTGCGATCTACTCAAGCAGCGGGGCTGTTCTTTATTATTAAATTATGAATAATAACAAAGGTTACACAATAAAACGGCGGCATATTTATCTTGGGAGCGGCAGGCGATTATCGGGAGTGCGATAGATTTATCTTGACAATAAAAGTAAACACCGGCGGCCGCCATTAGTGAGAGGGATTCTGCACACCGATGCCTCTAAGTGACGAGCGAAAGCGTCTTAACAATAGCCTATCACTGACCTACTGCGGAACTCAGGGCGGTGATAGCTCAGTGCCTCGTATCGACGGGTCCAGGTTCGAATTCCAGAGGAACCAATCACAAGAACCAATGACGCTGTAACAAAGTTACGTGCGCTTCATAAAATTAAATATCACTTGCCGTTATGGTGAAGGAAAACGTCGTGTAGAAACCTGCATGTCTGGGAGTTCACAAAAAAAAATGTTACTACACTATGCATCTCACAATAAGAGGAGACCCGACCCTATAGTGGGTCATCAAGGAGTTACTGACTGACCTATCTACTGCAACATCGGGTATCCTTTCATTAAGAGTAGGATTTGGATTTAACTGCAACGAATTAATGTGAGTAACCCACTGTGAGTTCGGGTCTTCTCTCAAAAAGGAATGACTTAATCTACAACGCTGGTTGGTGGACTTCATAAAAATATGCCTTTAAGAACATTATCGAGAACCGTCAGAACCGAACTAATTTTTTATTGTTTTTAAGGCCAAAGCGTTTTAGGGACCTTATAGTAAAAAATACCCGAACACTTACGAAATACGTATATGTTTGAAGCCGTTTCCGCTAAAATTAAAGCGACTTAAGAATATGAAGACTCTAATTTTAGGTGTCCCATTTTTAGTGTCCTCACAGTTCATCCATAAAAAAATCTTTGAGAGTACCACTGTGTAACTCACCACCCGCTTATCACTTGCGCCATATACGTATTAGTTGATGGCAGGGTCAGAGGTTTGGTCGAAATGTTTTCAAGTTGCCTCAAACGGTTTGATTGTCAGAAGAAAATGGAATGGACCGGAAGCTGGGAAGGAAGGGAGGAATTTCGGAGGCCTTAGGACAGATTATTTCGCAGCATCCATAAATACGAATGGGCGGATAAAGTTTAATGGGAGGAAGATAAGGATCTCGATAATGCAGCCTCCGTTATTTGTGTTCGTAATTTGAAAACGATTAGGCGCTGATTGCGAAGTGTTCTGTTGTGCGCGTTGGACGGACGTTGGCTTCTTGAGAGGAATTAATGGATAATACTTTTTAAGGTTCTTGAGTTTCTGAACAGATTATTTGTTGGAATAAGAGAGAGAGAAGTGAGGTGTTTGCGGTTCAGTTACTACTAAAACTTAAATAATAACACTATACTTAGTGTATAGTGTAGTTTATAGGAAGTGTAGTATTGTAATAGTGTATTCATATTTCCTTAATTTCTAAATTTATGGCTTTCTTTGTCCAGGTTCGAATCCCAGTGGCACGCACCAATGACTTTGTAAAAAGAGTTATGTGCGCTCTATAAAATTAAATATCACCTGCTGTTACGGTGAAGGAAAATATCGTGACGAAACCTGCGTACCTGAGTTCACATAAATATCTGAAAGGCATGCGAAGTCCACCAACCCGCATAAGGCCAGCGTGGTGGAGTAAGGCCTGCATCCCTCTCATTGTGAGAGGAGACCCCACCCTGTAGTGAGTTATTAATGCGTTACTGATATTTCAGATTCCCCTAAGAGCACCTAAGATAAATTAATAAATCCGGGTACCCAACAATCCTATTACGCATGAGGGTAGACACAAATAGAACGCGCGCAAATCAAATCGGAACGGCGTTTAGAGAACGACAATACATTCCTGATACGATGAATAACATTCTCCGTTTTCATCGGCGGCCATAAATGAGGAACTTACTGGAAGCAACGGAGAGTCGTAAAACTGCCGGATTAGAGGGTGGACACGGTCTGTTGTGGAGACGGGCTATTAGAACAGCGATTTTATAAGCGACTATCTCACCGGGCAGAGTAGACTCTTCCGAATAAAAAAGTTTCACACTACTGTTATAGAAGAACAAACACTTTGTTTTTTTTTTTACTTTCTTGCATTATTTTCAAATTTTCCAGCCGATCGGCACGCTTCGTACTGCCAAATATAGATTTTTTACTTTTTTGCTCGCATTCTTGTCAACATGTCAACGTCATTGCTTGCAATAATTGTTGTATGTCATTGCTTATTTCCAGTTAGGACAGTTCCATTCAAAGATCTGTGTTTAAATGTTGTAGTGTTGTTTAGTTGGTTGTTTGTGTCATATCGTCCCGGTCTATGTTCTTATGGCTTTTTACAAGCCACTCATAGTTAGTGCTTATAAGTTAAAGGTAGACCTACTAATTCTATTGGATTTTTAACACGCAACATGGGCATATGAGAAAAAGTCAGAAAAAAGAGAAACTGGGGTGAATGGAGGAGGACCGCTAAAGAAACAATAATTTTGAAGGGAATAAATAATGACTTGGAGAGAGGAGAGAGAAGGAGGATCTCCAACGGCAAATACCACTCGGTCTTATGGCCACACCCGTAAAAGTTACAACTAGCGCCCCAAAGCACGGCGGCCGTCGGCGGAACTATAAAACTGTGCCGTAATAAAATGGCTCCCTCCGGACGCATGCATACATCACTAATGATTCACGCGACACCCATCGAACGTTCCGTACTAAACCCCACTTTGACAGCCCATACAAAACCGTCGATGGTGAGCGCTGAATACCCAAGGCTCTGTGTTAAAAGTCACTTGAAGTTTTTTATAGGTTCGGGCCCCGTTACGAAGGTGCAAAATATTTGATCGCGCCATAGAAGAGTTTATGGGGTCCCGTGGTATAATTACGCGGTATATTGTTATGTGGGACTTGTTTACGAAATGGTTCCCGTTTGAGTGCGTTTTGGTATAATTTTTGATGGGCCAACTTTGGACTTATGAATGGTTATTGTGATGGTGTGATGTTATGAGTAAAAGTGGAAATAATTTAATTATAGCTTTAGCAAATGTTATAGGAAGCGGAACTTTTGTTTTGGAAGGGAAGATAGGTCTCTTGGTGGCAGGCGAGATACCGCCGCTTTTTGAGCCCGCCCTGAAGCACCTTAGACTTTACGTGTTGAATGTTAGCTGGGGATTTATCGATGGATGGATTTGTATTTCTCTTTCACGCAAAAACGGCTGAACTGATTTGAATTAAATTTGAAATATGCATTTAGGGGAATCGAAAATAATAAAACAAAATGATATAACTTATGAATATTTTGTCTATAACGTCCATTGCAATAACGTTCTAATATCTACACAATAAGTAAGTTCTATACAATAAGTTTTTATTTTCAATGTCCGTGTTCTTTTTCTCCCTCTGGTTGGCCAGTACTTGCTCTGGAATTGATCGTGAAGGCCGCAGCTTCAGCCATCTGCAGCAACCGCTTGTTGTCAGTACCCATTAATGACCCACTACAGGGTCGGGTCTCCTCTCACAATGAGAGGGATGTAGGCCGCCGACCACCACGCACCACTACTGCCCGTTGGTGGACGAACATGCCTTTGAGAACATTTTTTGGCATTTTTGGCATTAATAAAACAAATTGACCCATAGTTCAGAAATAGAATTTGCAATTTGAGTTGACTAAGACAGACCCAAATTGAATATATTTAGTGCTACAAATGCATTCAAATCTAATCTCGTGGGACATGAATGGCCATGTCGGCTACAATATTGTCTGCATTTCGCCCGTGTGTACATCAGAGGCAAATTACTTCCATATTCAGTTTCCGCTTCTGTGCCCATTTTAGGAAAGCCGGGATTTTACGCTCATTAGCGCATCGCAGCTATATAAATCAAAGGTACACAACGTTTTATACTCGTACATAAAGAGGCTTCGTGGACATTGTTTTCGCCCTACAGACAGAAACCCATTAATGACCCACTACAGAGTCGGGTCTAATCTCACAATGAGAGGCCTTAGTCCACCACGCTGGCCTACTGCGGGTTGGTGGACTTTTTCGTGAACTCTCAGGCATGCAGGTTTCCTCGCGAAAACGTCGCGAGGAAACCTGCATTACTTCACCGTAACAGCAGATGATATTTAACTGAGATTCGAGCCTTGATCCCTCGAGTAAGTGGCGGAATTCTTAACCACTGGGCTATCACCGCTGTGGTTCTACGGTAATAACCGTAAATTGTAAACCGTAATACATCCAATTCTCGCACTCCTAGTACACACTGCTATTGCTTCGTATAATAAATAAGTCTAATTTCTGCGCTCCCTGTACAAACAGCTACCTATTGCTTCGTACATGATTACGCGCGCCACAGAACTATAAGCACTACACGGTGTGTTTATGATATCCGGGTACAAATTGAGTGGAGATAGAACTGCTGCACACATCAAAGGCCAGACTCATCCAATGCTGTGTTCCGGTCTAATTAGCTCCGTATTCACTGGCTATCCGACGCACAATTTCGATGCTTCGAGCATTTATGATAGCCTGGTACATGCGATGCGAAACGGTTTTGTATTTACTGGTTTTTTTAACTGGGATTTGAATAGGGTGTTGATTGGACGCTTATTGGAGTTTTGATTTCCATCTTTTTTATTTTAATGAAATCCTTACCGGGGCACGTGTGTGTTCGTTGCTACTTAGAAATTCTAAAAGGTTGCCAAATAATATAATTTTATTATTGTGTCGACAAAATGAGTACAGGACACCTAAGAGACCTTATGATCTGAAGAGACGGCGGGAAACCGTTGCATTCAAAGGGCCTAGGACTAGGTGGAATGGCATCAATTAGTGTACTACGAAGGACTGAAAGGCATTGGCTGCATACCTATTTACATAAATATAACGGGTTTAATTTTCCTTCCTTCCTTTCAGCCCTTGGTAGTCCACTGCTGGACATGGGCCTCCCCTAATCGACGCCACTCCGCCCGGTCCTGGGCCCTCTGAATCCAACGAGTTTAATATCAATACTAATTTCAAAGGAAATGTCTGAATTCTATAAGATATAAATCCCTATGAAATTCATGGAGAGCTTTTGAGGTCCTTCTGAATTGAAGCTTACTATTCGGAAATTCCAGTTCTGAGAAGTGTCTCAATGCCTTTAAACGCTATTCAATGTAAATAATACTAGTTTCCATAGCCGCTTCCTAGAAACTGGTCCTGTAGAGACAACGATTTAACTGGAAGCGGTATTAAACAGAGAAATAGTGACTCAAAATATAAGCGGATTGGTGGTATGTTGTTTTAACCCATTAATGACCCACTACAGGGTCGGGTCTCCTCTCACAATGAGAGGGATGTAGGCCTTAGTCCACCACGCTGGCCAACTGCGGGTTGGTGGACTTCACATGCCTTTGAGAAATTTTTTTTTGTGAACTCTCAGGCATGCAGGTTTCCTCACGATGTTTTCCTCCACCGTAACAGCAGGTGATATTTAATTTTATAAATCGCACATAACTTGTTTACAAAGTCATTGGTGCGTGCCACTGGGATTCGAACCCGGACCCCTCGATTCGAGGTCGAATTCTAAGCCACTGGGCTATCACCGCTGTGGTATAGTGGCGATTTATACTTAACCATAAATTTATTTCCCCGCAAAGCCCTCAATGAACTGTTCAGAAACACAATACCTTAATAGCTAACTAACCCCATTTATTGTTTCAAAATATCGTAATACCGGATTGAAACTTGGAACGGCTTTAGCGGTAACTCCGGTGAGTGAGCGCTCGCAGCATTCAAATTCAGATATAATTCAAATTCAAGCAGCATTCAAATTCAGATATAATTCAAATTCAAGCAGCATTCAAATTCAGGTATAATTGCGATGTGGACTCAGAGTCAACTGAGATACTTTTATTGAACTGTCAAAAACGAAAAGTGAAACCGGGCTCTTCATACAAAATCTATGCTTTGTCTATAGATCCCGACTAATGACGTAATAAATATTTCAAGTCAATTGGCTACATTTATTATTGTTTTCGCAAGAAAAATTTTTTTCTTTTCGCAAAAAAAAGCACTCTTTTATAGGAATAACATTTTGAAATTAATTGTAAATGGTTGTCACAGCCCAATTTAAATTCAGGGGTACTTCAAATTGTCTAACTGAATTTATGTTGCGTTAAACTTTGAATACTGAAAATATCTCCCACATAATACTTCATTAAGTCTTCGAGCAATGTGTGTTGCCAGTGATGACCTACGGTGCCGAGACGTGGTCCTTTACTGTGAGCCTAATCCACAAGCTCAGAGTCGCCCAGAGTTTAGGCAAAAGGAGCACAGGCCGCCCTCCGACCAGCTGGACTGATGACCTGAAGAAGACAGCGGGAAACCGTTGGATTCAGAGGGCCCAGGACCGGGCGGAGTGGCGTCGATTAGGCCCATGTCCAGCAGTGGACTACTAAGGGCTGAAAGGAAGGAAGGAGGAAGGAATACTTAATTAGGATTAAAATTAAGGAAGTCAGATTATTCTAAACTGTTACGTCTCATTGTTTAGTTTCTCTCTCTTAAAGGCTTTGTTTTTCGGGATAATTATTCCAACTTTCCTATAATATTACGTTGCATCAAATATGTTTGCCAGATTAATGTGGTTCAAATTTCTAGCTAAACTAGCCATTGAAGTACCGTCAGCGTACAAATTCACATTTAATACGAATTCCTGGTAAGCACGCTTCTGACTGCGAAGCGTGTTCACATCCGTAACTTTGATAGCTCTGAGCGGGATTATTGCGTTTAGTCTGAAATAGTCTGAATAGGAACATTAAGGTTCTAGAATTTCCTCGTATAGTTTGAAAGCTTACAAATGAAGAGCTTTGAACAATTGTTTGAGTCATTCACAATCGCGCGTTGAGAGTAACTGAAAATCCTAACATGTTTTATTTCATATTTCTTATCACTGGCGTCTAAATTAGCTGTTTATCGTAATAAATAATCATCTTAGGGATAAACTATTTATTTTATAAATGTGATTTCAATGAAATCTCGCTTATATTATTTCTCAAAAACCTTTATTGTTATCTGGGATGTTTCTTTTAATATTTTTTGCCTTATTTGTTTAATTCTATCACCAATTTATCTTACTTTAATTGCATTTTACTTCTTTTATGCATTCACATAATTTATATAAATGTTAACACAAATTCTAAGCTAAACTTACCTTTACAAATTCACATTTAATTCAAATTCTTGGTGAGCACTTCTGACTGCGAAGCGTGTTCACATCCGTAACTTTGATAGCTCTGTGCGGGATTATTGCGTTTAGTCTGAATGGGAATGTTAGGATTGTTAGGGCTTTGGATTTTCCTCGGGTAGTTTCAAAGCCGAAATGAAGTTACGTAGAAACATGTTTTTTATATTAATTTTTCTAGTAAAGCCCATTTACGCTTATAAATGCACTTGTACTTGATAATCGTGACATATTAGGGTGACGACATCAGAAATCAAAACTAAAATGGTTGTTTGAAGAATATTATTAAGAACTCATACATGCAGCCTTTCTCACGATGTTTTCTTTCACCTCATCATCATTTCAGCTTTTTATAGTCCACTGCTGGACATGGGCCTCCACTAATTGACCCTTTAAATCCAACAGTTACCTGCTGTCTTCTTTAAGTCGTCAGTCCAACTGGTCGGAGGGCGGCCTGTACTCCTTTTGCCGAGACGTGGTCGCCATACGAGGACCTATTTACCATTCCCAAGCGCTCATCGGTGTTTCACCTCTAAACCTCTGAAGTTAATTTATATAGAAGTTCAATTAAGATTATTTGAAAGCAAACACAGAAGAGATTCCAAAGCATTGTCCGGATAAATAAGGGGCAATAGTAGTTATTTTCAGCTCGTTCACGTGACAAACACGTCTCAATAACCGCGTGCCGGCCGCTTTGGCCCGTTCTTCTGTTACAGGGTTGAACATTTGGACAAAAACGTTTTTAATTTTATTGCAATCATCACTTTAAATCTTTTTTACAAGAATTAAAAAATATGCAAACGGCCCATATTAATTAACAGAGAATTGAGAATGCATCCTTACAACTTATAAAATCTACTGCTGCTGGAACGTCCTCTCCTAGTTCATGCCATCATACGACCATTGAATCTGGTCCCTTCTTTGGGTTATCGCTGTCTTTACAATGTCCATCCATCTCGCTATATTATGCTATGCTATAGCTGCTTTTAAAGCGGTAATAGTCCAGTTTCCATGAATTCGGTTTCCTACCCGAGATGTCTGGGTCCAACCCTCCCGTGTCTGGTTCGGAAAAGTTATGTGCGCTGCTGAATATTTAAATAATTTACAAGTCAAGCTTCAAAGTTTATAAAAGCGCTGAAGAAACAATGTAAGCAATTGAATAAAGAAATTGGACTCTGTTACTTAATAAAATGAAACTAAGGGACCACCAACCCGCAGTAGCGTGGTGGACTAAGGCCTACATCCCTTTCATTGTCAGAGGAGACCCGACCCTGTAGTGGGTCATTAATGGGCTAATGCTTACTAAGGGACCAATTTTTAGCACTTTTTCCCTAGTTTTTTGACTTGCCAAGTCTCATATGCATCATTATATTTATTTCATCTTTTCTCCACTACAAAATGCATTTATTACAAGTACTTATAAAGCTTCTTCTTGAGTCACTGTTTATTGACGTTGCGTTATTTGAAAGATCTAAGCGTAAAGCGGTAGGAAGTGACTTTGTTTTATACTAAATTACGAGTAATATGAAAGAAGAAGATTAAGATTGGAAGCGAAAAAAGTATAAAACAAAGTTTGTGTTATACTTTTAAAAAGCTTTTTAAAACAATTTTACTTCACTTAACTCGCCAACCCTATCCATACGGTCCAGTCTTTACTTTTAATCTCTCTTTATTTTCTATCCGTACGGTGTTGCGTGTTCGTCTTTTGTTTAGCGATTCTATCCGACTGGCAACACAGGGTTGTTCTGGACATAAGGAAACAATTACGATGGCAACACTCAAATCGATTTATATGGATGTCTTTGAAAGTGGATGAGAGGGAATGTTTTTGGATTTGAAATGGATATAGGGACACGGTAGTTGGACTGTTGGTGTCACGCTTTGCAAATCTTTGGGTCGTAACCGTAAACGATGTTATTTAGGTAGGTATTTTGTTTTTATGCCGGTTCATTTTGACGCTTATTTTAAACTTAATAAAATAATGTACTCGTATGTACAGGTTTTAAGTAGGAAGGTGCTTTCTTTTTGGATGTCACACTGACGCAGATAACAGTGTTTTGTTCCACCCGCTTTTTTCTACTTAAATTTTTATGCCTTTTGTAATTTTTGGTACTCCTTTTGTCTTACTATACGGTGCGAATTAAATCAATTCTTACCTACTTTAGGTTGAAGTATATATTAGTAGTACACAGAAGTATAATCTCTTCATAATATCGGTACTATATCAATGTACGGCGTAGAGCCTCGACTGAAGTTAGTTTCAAAGTGCGAGTTAGCGAACTCCGATAACGTTTAGCGTCTGCTAATGTATTCATGGCGCTGCTTTGTGAGCGATCGACTAATTAGTCGTGGACTTAATCGAATTACGATGTGTATACTATACATATATATACTATACAGGGTGACTTGTAATATGACTTATCCCCGCTAAGGCCGTGTAGATGAGGTCAAAATAAATCGTTTAAGTCATGTGAAGCAATATCCAAAATTCAACGGCTTTCGATATATTTGAGTTTCATTGAATTGTTCTATATTAAAAGTAAAAAGCTTTTATTTAACTTGCAATGTATGTAAGTATGTTTGTTCGGGTGGAATCTTTGAACTCAATTTTGAAGTAGATATCTTCAACCGATTGAGCTGAAATTTTGTATAGACGTTTAGTTTGGATAACAATGCACGATATGGTTTGTGACGTAATTCTAAATCCAGTATGGCGGACCATCCAAGATATCGGAATAGTTATTTTTAATGAATTTCTACAATATGGGTATCAAATGAAAGGGTTTGTTAAGAGTAACTCGAAAAAATAAAAGCTTTTTTGAAAAAAGTTTTAACTCATAACTTATTATAAAAAAGCCGACGATGTCATCAATTTCCAAATTTGAATTCTTTCAAAGGTAGGGCGGGTGTGAAATTAGCTGTGTATTGAGTCGACTCGCGACGAGGCAAAATGTGACAAACCCATTCAGTAGTGGTCGTACTACAGAATAGACGTTGCGAAATATGTAGTTGCAAACCATCCTACTACTATTGTCAGTATCCCATTAATGACCCACTACAGGGTCGGGTCTCATCTCACAATGAGAGGGATGTGGGCCGCCGTCCACCACGCTGGCCTACTGCGGGTTGATGGACTTCGCCTTTGAGAACATTTTTTTTGTGAACTATCAGGCAGCACGTTCTTATATCCTTTCCTCACGATGTTTTCCTTCACCGTAGGCGTAACAGCAGGTGATATTTAATTTTATAAAGCGCACATAACTTTTTACAAAGTCATTGGTGCGTGCCACTGGGGTCCAACCCGGACCCATCGATTTGAGGTCGAATTCTAAGCGACTGGACTATCACTGTTATGACTACTATTATAAATATGAAAGGTTTTGTGGATTGTTGCATTGATGTTTGTTACTCTTTCACGCAAAAACGGCTAAACGAATTTGGACAGATCAATCGCAACACTAGCTTATCTTTTCTTATAAAACCACTGCCTAAAGTAGTGTTATTCAAATTTCGCCATAATACAGGGGGGATTATAGGTTTATAGGGGTGAGTTTGGCGTCTCGCGAATATGAGCTATCTTTTCTCACACGGCTAACCTCGGTGCCAACAATACGGTTTAATTTTTATTACACAGACTTGTGCTTTTGTTGTGTTTGATGCTCTTTGTGAAGGACTTATAGCCTTATTTGTCATTTGTTTGCTAGAGTTTTGTATGAGTTTTGTCATCTTATTTATAGGTACTTGAGATCGCCAAATACTTAGTCGAAATTCGACTATGATTTGTTAAAAATTGAATTTGACACGTAACAGAATGTACATACATGTATCTATGTGTGCAATGCAAAAGTACTTGAGGGTACAGTGCGCTTTTTTAATGAATTTCATGTGTTTCTAAAGCAATTTGTTTAAAAATATTATAATTTGCGCATTCAAAATTGTAAAGCTTAATAGTATCATCTACCAGCAAACTGTTTTTAATAAAAAACAAGTATTATAAAATAAAATAAATATTTCGTAAAAAAAAACTTGCGTTATTTAGCTTTTTAGTTTATGATAAAATGTAATTCCTTTATTGTGAACTAACTATGACGATCCAAGTGGCAGTAGTTAAGACACCGGTGCGCTGCGCGGAAGGTCCTGGGTTCGATTCCCAGCAGAGCTGAGATTTGAATGTGAATTTGAATTTCTGTTTCTGGTCTGGGTGTATTGTGTTGTTGTCTTGTGTGTGTCCATGGCAGACGACACAGGGAATCCTAATGTGGGGTTATGAGTGTGAAGCGTATTAAAAAAAACACTTTAGCTCTTGGCTACATAGCCGTAGATTATAGCAGCATTATACATAAGTACTAGAGGTGATTTAAATAAAAAAATTAAGGAATTCTGCAATCCACGTCCAACAGGGGATGTAAAAAATTATCAGCTCATAAACTTTAGGTCCTGTTTAATACTTTACCCCACTGCATTTAATTTGCAAAATTTCCCTCCAAACTACAACAGGTGGGCCATAAAGCATTAGCTTCAAAGTTCGCCTCTAAATAGACTATTAATGAGCGAGATTATTATCCCTTTGGGGCCAGTACGATTCAGTGTCGAGCTTGTCGGTGACCTTTCTAAATGTCATTCGAGGGAAGAAATATCTGAGAGATAGGGCAGTCTATTACATAAACCATAAACTTTTAAGTTTCTTTTCCTTAATCTATCATAAGCCTGAAAGGTCTTCTGTTAATTGAATTTTTATTCGTAATTTTGACCGTAACTTTTATTTGCTACCAAATTTTGGAAACTTTTATTTGCTACCAAAGCCTACAATACAAGCAGTTCCTGTATTCATTAAGTTCAAACAATTAGTAATTAGTGGCAATAATTAAAAAAAAAACATTTTTACAAGTTATAGTTATGTCCGGTAGTGCAAGAACCCCATCCCTCCAAAAGATAAAATTGTTTATTTTAATAAACTCCTACGAAAAGGATTTAAGACTGATTTATTTTTTATTTTCTAAGTAGGTACTTACTCTCGATGTGACCATCAACTTACGTCCTAACATCAATTAAAACAAAAAGTACAGTCAGCGCGAAAAACTCAGCGCTAAAACGGATATGGAAGCGATACCCTTATCTAAATAGCCGAAACTTCCATGTTATGTAATACTTTATGCTGACACCACAAACTATAGAAAGGACAGAAGTCAATTGATACGCTTGAAATGTGTCTGTAACTCATTAATGACCCACTGCATGGTCGGGTCTCCTCTCACAATGAGAGGGATGTAGGCCTTAGTCCACCACGCTGGCCTACTGCGGGTTGGTGGACTTCACATACCTTTGAGAAATTTTTTTTTGTAAACTCTCAGGCTTGCAGATTTCCTTGCGATGTTTTCCTTCACCGTAACAGAAGGTGATATTTAATTTTATATTCGTGAAGTAAATGTCAGTCAATCTGTCATATGAGAGTCTGTCTGACATCTTCCCATACTAATGGCACTCGTTTACTATACTAATCATCGACTACCTAACCTATAGACACCGCATGAATAGCTTCTAGAAAGAAACGACTTAATCAAAATATTGAGGTAAGTGCGGGGCGGGGAAAAAAAATAAACCATCGTGATTGGTCAGTTCAAAAACGCGATATCTCATTAAAATTTGTTTCGAGTGATAGGTGTGTAGTAGCCAATGTAAGATGAGCTCTAAACAAATTTGTTTACAGTCATGTTTCTACTGACATATCTGAATTAGTTTCGATCTTAGACGTACACGGGTCAAGGAAGGTCGGTACTAGCATATGATAGATTTCACGCTCTTTGTCTTGGGTGATAGGCGGTGATAGCCCAGTGGCTTAGAATTCGACCTCGAATCGAGGGGTCCGGGTTCGAATCCCAGTGGCACGCACCAATGACTTTGTAAAAGTTATGTGCGCTTTATAAAATTAAATATCACCTGCTGTTACGGTGAAGGAAAACATCGTGAGGAAACCTGCATGCCTGAGAGTTCACAAAAAAAAATGTTCTCAAAGGTATGTGAAGTCCACCAACCCGCAGTAGGCCAGCGTGGTGGATTAAGGCCTACATCCCTCTCATTACGAGAAGAAGACCCGACCCTGTAGTGGGTCATTAATGGGTTACTGGCAGACTTGGGTAGGACTTATAAGTCTAATGTGTTGTCTGATAGCGTTCGCCTAGCACGAGGCATCTATTTAGGTGGCCGTTGATAAGAATACTCAGTCGAGAGTGTTCATGGTGGAGATTCTAGAGTTCTAGACTCTCTATGTTCTTTGGTGGTACGGTCCGCAAATAAATTCCACGGTGGACACTGACCACTTCCTGGCGGTCCCGTTACGCGTTTTGCACTTTTTTGCTGGCGGTCGCTGCGGTGGACGGCGGATATGGACGTGAGCTAATCCCGGTTTTCCTTTTGTTAAACCTTTGAATTTGAGGAAAGTTACACCTTTTGGCTACATTCGCTATATATGTATAACCGGTTGACAAAATTTTTTGTGAGACAAAAAATTGTAGATGAATTATTAAAACTCCCCATCATAATATACTGTCTCTATCTAATTAAAGTACGTAAATGTTATAGCGGTGATGGCCCAGTGGCTTAGAATTCGACCTCGAATCGAGGGGTCCGGGTTCGAATCCCATAGTGGCACGCACCAATGACTTAGTAAAAAGTTATGTGCGCTTTATAAAAATTAAATATCACCTGCTGTTACGGTGAAGGAAAACATCGTGAGGTAACCTGCATGCCTGAGAGTTCAGAAAAAAAATGTTCTCAAGGGCATGTGAAGTCCACCATCCCGCACTAGGGCAGCGTGGTGGACTAAGGCCTACATCCTTCTCATTGTGAGAGGAGACCCGACCCTGTAGTGGGTCATTAATGGGTTACTGACAAATGTTAATTATAAATAAATAAAGTATACGCAAATTTTTCAAGTCATTCTCTCCAGATGAGAGGTTTGATCTTAACCCTTTTATAAATGCGAGAGTTTTCATGAGTGGATCTTCGTTCAGTCAATCACACTACAAACGCTTAACCTGCTTGTAATTTGGCAGCGAGATAGGTTTTATTCGGACGGGCAACAGCTAAAATATTTTAAAAAAATCACTACATTTTGTAACAGAACATTGTCCGAACCAAGTGTTCTACATACAAGGTCCTTAGTTCTAG
The DNA here is from genome assembly GCA_905147235.1 of Erynnis tages. Lineage (NCBI taxonomy): Eukaryota > Metazoa > Arthropoda > Insecta > Lepidoptera > Hesperiidae > Erynnis > Erynnis tages. The sequence continues at coordinate 1,138,300 of LR990089.1, forward strand.
TCTACTACAGAGCATTGCCTTAGTCTTGTATAATAATATTATATTTTTTGTTCTTTTTTCATATTAAAACTTTCAAGCACACGACAAGTTCAGTGTAGAAGTTATGAAAACTTAAATCAGGGACAGTTACACATTATGCGATGTTAAAAACACGTTTTAAATACATTGCCATTTAAAATTTTAATAAAAATCTAAGCCCCGCAAGTTACTGATGCGCTAGGACTGCCAATTTTTATAGCAGTCGTTAAAACTTATCGACAGAAAAGGAAACTGTTAGGCATTCAGGTTGCCTTACGATGTTTTCCTTCACCGTTCGCAGCGTGACAAACGAGTCATAGGAACGTGCCACTGTGATTCGATCACGAACCCCTCGATTAAGGAAATGAATTCTAAGCCATCTAGACCATATTACTACTAGTATTCCACTCCTATATTATAAAGTCAATAGGTTAATTCGACCCAAAACTATGCATACGTAAATTTGGAAAGGACATTATAAAGCGCGCAATAAAGCAAGCAATGTATAACAAACATGGCGATAGTACGAGGGTTAGCCCGAATAGCTGCAGGTTATTTTCTCATAGTGAGGACACTTAATCGAAAAACAACAGATGTATCTCAAAACAAGCGGAAAGTCTTGTTAGCCGCGAATATTGTACGCGGAGGGTGACCACGATTCTAAGTCTACGTCTTTTGTCATGTACAAAAAAGTTTGCGATAAAGTTTGTCTTGAAACACGAAAATGTTTTGAATTTTAAACGTTAATTACTGTTGTGGTTTTGCGACGAGATCGTAAAAGTTTTATTAAGTACGTGTATATTTTTATTTTTTATTTAACAGATAGGTAACTTTTGATGTAAAAATATTTTGATACACATTTGATGTAAAATTAAATATCAACTGCTGTCAGTGGGGGAAAACGTGCATGCTTGAGAGTTCTCCATAGTGTTTCCAAAGGCACGTGAAGTCCAGCAACCGATCGTCGGAGATACTTTATTGAGGAGAACATCTCAGTCCTTGTGAGTAGCAAAGCACTCGCATACAACCTCACACAAACCTTTTTCTCCATTAAAGGTTGGGTATGAGTGCCCATGAGCTGCAGTAACTACTTAACTTCAGGTGAGCTGCAAATCCGTGCGTGTTACTCAATTACAAAACGTGTATGTGTTACTTAACTGATGTGTGTATAGCAGTGAACTGGTTAATGTCAGTCCTAAATTGTCCTAAAAGACCGCAACCGCGGGCCACCCTGACCATATCACATTATCGTTACAGAGTTTCGCTCGCCATCCCACCCCCTAATTTGATATACTCCATTGCCTACAGCTACTAATGCAATAAAAATATAATCTATTAATTCATTTACATTACGAAGATGTAATAAGCCATTAAATTGGATACGGTATTTTCTTCTATAGTACGAGGTATATCTTGGAGTATCATCACGGAAACTGCGGCATAAAAATATGCAGAAGTAGGTATACGCTTGTGAAAAAACTCTATGGTTGCAACCTTTTATGTCTCATTGTAGGGCACTGGTATCACCCCACTTCAGGCGAGGCCTGGAGCCACCACCCTGCTCCAATGCGTGTCGGTGGAGAAAAGGCCAAGTTTCGGAAGTTTTCAAACCCGACTTCTATTTTATCTGCGCGCAATGTTGCTTAACTTTTCAATCACGGGTTCTGCTCAAGCAGGTAGCACTTGCTTCAAGAAAAAAAAAATTGTTTTAAAACGATCCCGTCTGGCATGGCCAATATATTAGTAATGACAAATAGGGCGTCGCACGTTTACTGTCTTGTCAATTTTCTTGGGTACACCCAGAAAAAAACGTGTTACTCCAAAAAAGTCCGCAAAAGCATTATGTCATCATTTACGTCCCGTCACATATACTCTATATGTTACACAAATCATCTATCAAGACAGACAGCAGACACGTCATTTACCCGTATAACAGAAACCGCATTACCGCCCTTATTGTTTTTCGAATACAATAAAACCTTCAACGCCCTTAAGGCGGCAATAAAGATGATTGTAATCTATTTCGGGGTGTGAATTATGTATTTTCGTGTAGCGTTTCAACGGAGCTGCTTTATGTGAGGGGTGACCACGCGATTGGTGGTAGATTGATGTTTTTTAACTGGTTAACCATCTGAATAAGTTTCTAGGGCAGCATAAGGATGCTACCTTCGCAACCAGTTCTAAAGGAGCGATGTTTTTATGTCTTACCTGTGTATTATATTTATGGAGTACAACATTTTGTATAAATTTTTAGTGTACATTAATAGTGGTCCACCTACCCGCACTAGGCCAGCGTGGTGGATTAAGGCCTACATCCTTCTCATTGTGAGAGGAGACCCGATCCTGTAGTGGGTCATTAATGGGTTACTGACAATAGTGGAAGATCTATGTACCTATAGATTTTACAGTATTGTTATAAATATTGCTTTAGCAATCTGTGCATATTAAGCTACGATTAATAGGTCCGTGTTTTAAAAACACATTATTTAAAGTTATTATTTTGAGTTAAACCAGACATTCTCGTATATCACACCGAAAATAAGATCAGAAATCGTAAGCTTAAGAAGAAATTCCTCTGAAATCCTTTATGATGGATTCAAATAAACAGATCATCAGATAATCTACCACAATTTACAATGAACAATTTTTTATGTCGATCAGAATGGTACTCAATTCTATCGTACAAAATTTCCATTCAAATCTTCGATTAAATTACAAACAATAACCACCATAATGAAATCAAAAACCAAACGTCCTGATAAATCCCAATATTTTTCTTCAAATATGGTTACCCTATTGACATACGTAATGAGAATGTATGGGAGCGCTGACGGGTTAATATCGCTCATTGTTTAGTCACTTTTGCGCGAATTTTGTATGTTCAAGGTGCTTTTTCTTATTTATGGCCAATCCGAGTCGTCTTTACTTAAGCCCCCCATAATTTGATGACGGATGCGAAGACTTCTACTGACGGAGGGATAGGGCAAAAAACTCAAAACTCAAAAGCTTTTATTCATTATTAGGTACAATTTGTGCACACTTAATGAAAGTCATACAGATAAATTATACATTCTACATTCATCCGCTTTGATCGCCCCTCAGGCAAAACGTAAACTGGGAGAAAAAAGCGGGCGAAAAAAAACTCCCAGCACTCTTTTAAAAGTAAATAAAACTTAGTCTATAATGCAGTATGGCTAGGTCCAATAAAGGAACACACGTGACAGCTATCGTGTGTGTCAATATCGCCCCATTGCCATCCGCTCACAAATAAATATTGTTACATAGTGTATAGAAATAGCCTATAGTGAAGTTATTCAATCCCACGCTTTCTTATCTTCTAAATAGTCCTTAGTTTCATAATAGGCCTTTCGGCACAGGACTGATTTGATAGTTTGTTTAAATTTGTGAAGAGGCAGGGATTGAATTTCTATTGGAATTATATTATATATTCTCACGGACATTCCCATGAATGACCGGCTTTTTTTTTTTTTTTTTGTAGGTACTGTAGAAAAAGTAAAAGTGGCTTAGCTTTTTTCGTCTCTTTATAAATAAAAAGAGCCCCCAGCTTTTATACACCATAGAAAGAAAATTACCCTAACACTTGTAAAAATATGTTTATAGAGATCATGTTCCAAGAAATAGTGACATAACAGGAGTTCCCGCCAAAATAAAAAATAACTAGAAGTAAAAGAACGCCGATTAAAATTTTTAGGTAGGTACCTATCGCATTTTTATATATTCTGAAAATCCATCCGGACTTACAAAAGTCTTTGGTGATGATTCCGTGAAGACTTTGTACACTCCAATTATATTATTATGTCCTGAAAATGTTTTGTTACTTAGAGGGAAATACGATATACGTAAATTTCTGGATCAGGACTGGACAGTTATATCTGGATTTAACCAGTTAAAGTTGAGCCTTACAGCTATTTTCATCACGCATAAAGCATAAAAGAAACGTATCAAGGCAACTGTGGCCTCTTCCCGCCATGTCCTCCGGTCTGTCTGCCTGTTTGCCTGGTCTTTCTATAACAAAATGCCTTTTTGTGCTATTATAATCCTTAAAATATACGACTCTCTCTTTTTACATGAGCTGTTTTGTATAATCTGTAATGCCATTTAATATTAGGTGGCCGTCACGTTAGTATGATTCTACTTTATTGAAAAAATGTATATCAAAGGATTTTCTCGAGGACCAGTGAAACGGGCTATACTTGGACTCAATAATTTGAGATAAGTATGGTATCTAATAAATTGCTTACCAAACGTAAACAATTTTATCTTTCATCACAACTCAGAAAGGAAAAATTCCAGAAAGTCAGCAAAGAGAGAATTGTTGATTGGGTAAGAATGCGCGTCCTTAACCGAAGGACGAAGCCGAAAACAATTAAGAATAATTGTTATTATTTTTATTTTTTGAATAAGTTTGTTACATTTTCCATTCATCCACTAATTTTAATTATTAGGTATCTAATAGGTAATTTACATACTCCCATAATTTTTTTAAACCTGATGGAGTGAAAAAAATATCTGTATTTCAAAAATGTCTGAGAACCTTTTTATGATCTTTATACTGTCACATAAGACAGTCGGAAGAATCGGGAAACACATAAGTAGGTACATAGCCGGCCATAAATCACACGACCGCCCGTCGCTGACAGCTATAAACATGACATGCCTTGCAATAGAATCTCAACCCTATGCCTAATAAGTTAAGGTTCAAAATAGCATGGTTAGTCTATAGTTGTTTACAACTTTATTACATTCTACCCTAGTCTATATAGTTCGGGATCGCTCCAGTAATTTCTAGTGTACCTGTAGTCGGGTATAAATAGATGCGTGACGGGCACTCGGGGAGTCATTCTGTAATCAGCGATCGGAGCGAACTATCCAGGCGATAACAAGTGATACTACTGCGACTAAGTGAGTGAGTTAATTAAGTGCGTTCTGTGAAAGTGTGTATACGTGTTTTGCTGTATTTAAAGAGTGGTGATTTGTTGTG